>CM043730.1:5154149-5710254 GCA_023968675.1 Taenia pisiformis
ATTCATCATAACATACGATTACTCATATTAGCGCCCATGGTCATAGTAAATACAACAAAATAAAACTGCCAGATAGGCAAGGGAAGCAAAATGTATGCTGAAATAGGACAGTATCCCCTCCGCTTGCTTAATTACGTGCAGAATTACCTTTACCAGCAGAAAATAACCATGCTATCCAAAGCAGAGAAGCCAACACAATGAAACAGATTTAAAAAGATGAGACTAAACCACTGCGGACATTCGGGAACACATATTAGCAATATGCATACCACACGGAATGAAAATTGATCCCATAAGACACTGCATGGTTGACACACTAGCCGACTTAAAACCTGATGATGGAAACGGAGAAAAACAGACAGTTCCGCCTAGGCCGCAACTCAAGCTCAAGTTGACTAATAAAAAGCTATTGACGGCACTCAACGGATTGCACTCAAAGCTACCAAAAGATGTGAAACCGAATTTGATTAGTTACGTTTAATATCTGTAGTGGAAAAAAAACTGCCTTACAATTTGCAACCAGAAAAAAAATTACAACCCACGCAAAGAGCATCAAAACAATGCCCATAAGATTAGCACAAACTAATACCGGGTCCACGAAAGGTTACCACAACCCCAAAAAGTTGCGAATTATACCCACCTGGTTATTGTCAAATCAGATGTCCAGCTCAAGGATCACTCTACTACCACTCCCACACGATGACAAAAGGATCCCAGGTGTATCGAAAACATCCAGCCCACATTAACGCTAGGCACGTTAAAACAAGAAATCGACAAATTAACAGAAGCACCACAGTTAACACATATTAAATTATTTTATTGCTTATATTAAATTAGTCAATTGATTAAGCGAAATTATTACACTTAAGCAATAAGGGGAACTTTGCATTACATGAAGACCTAAGAAGCCATATTGTGAATCAAAGAATATTCTGTAAAGGCCATATGAAAGCAACCAGCAAAAAAATTAGCATCTGATGCCGTCGCACAGTCGGCTTTATTATTTTCCTTTGTCCGGCAACCTTTAACATAAGAAGGTTGAATCTTCTTTCACATCTTTATTTAAGCATGATTACAGGTGGTAATAGGAGGTCAGTCTTCGCCAACAGGATCGGTGTCTTCTTTCTCTGCGTTTCCACGCTGTCCTTGCCACTTGCCACTTCAAGTTAATACAGGAAAAGCATTCCACTGAAATGGAAGAAAGATCCTGTAGCGCACCGAGCATCCCTAGAAGACGGAGAGAAAGCTAGGTGTGGGTCAGAATGCTTGTATTCTAGGCGGGAAGGAAGGGGAGTGCTGGCATGGCCGACAGGCCAGCCCAAGCAGCTAGCTTCAAGATACCCGCCGCTAATGTGTCGGACCAACTAACCATCCAAACAAACAGAACACTACAGCTCCAGTAGGAGCGGAGTGATTGTATTGAGACGACTACCAATTGCCGGCAGCGTTTACATCAGAATTAAAGGATGTTGCTCTTCGATAGGTTACTTTGCTAATCTCTTACTGGAAAAATAGTTGTTGTCACGCATCAGGCACATACATTCGTCTACAAAAAGCATCAACTAAAATAGCGAAGTTTACCGTCCTCCCTATGCCATTGTTTATGTGCTTGTTCAAACGAGGAGGAACAAACGGGAAACGCGTCCGCCATTCGTCGATGCAAGAAAGGAACTGAGCACAGGCAAAGCCAATCAACTATTTTCTGCGTTCCCCACCAGTCGGACTTTGCTCTCGAAAGATCACTTGCACTGGTGTGTGTGTGTATCCATTCCATCCGCGCCAATCAGCATTTCTGCTGTGGCAAGGGCAGCACGGGTAATACTCACATATTGTTCCTGACAATCTCAAATGGTCTTTGACATGAGACCCAATTGTGACTTCCTCTTGCAATAGATTTGCAAGGTAAGCTACAAACAGACCCTATGTTGGAGAAGTGTGTTGGAAGGGAGGGCTGTCTGTTGCAGCAAAAGCGTAAAATGAATTCGCTAAATGCGCCTACCGAACCAAAAGTGCAGTCTATATCCGCATCGAAGTACAAGGAACTGAACAGGTAGTCTTTTGTAAAGAATCAAACGGATATCTGACATATGTAGCACGACCGACAGTGGGCAATAAACCAGAATTTTTTGCCAGCGCTCAGCCACACTCCGCCCACCATAGTGTGCGCCAGTAGGAATAATCCTCAGTAATGTTCCACAAGACGCACCAGCACTAACGAACAATCCGACCCATGTCCGTTTATGACTACTGGCCAGACTTTGCAGAACGAAGCATTTTAGAAGAAGATCATCCCTAGCTCGGAATGGGCTGCGTATTGACAACGGCTCCGTAGTCGTGAGTGTGGTATCGATGAATTTTGGAGACAATAGTTTTTCGATGAAAAGCTCGACATGCACAGGTGCCACCTAGTTTACCGGCTCTAAATACGGATCATACTCCAAAACGGAAATGTGAAGACAATTCCAGGAAGCTCTTTTAGACCCGATGTAGCGTGGAGCACCGGTTTAGTGGGCTAGCGAGAGTTGTCGCCATGACTATAAGCATGTGCTCGACCTACGCCATAGACAATTAAAGAAGCGAAATGGTTTAGCTTTGACCAGCATTCGTGAAGAGACTTGGGACGGGCGAGCAGGATAGACCTGCCTGTCAGTTGTTGATGGCTTTTTTAAGGCAATCACCAACACTTGTGCCCATGCCTGCCTTTGCGCGGATTGTCCACTACACCTTGATGATCGATTGAACGTCGTCATGTGTGCTTGCACGCGAATGTCAAATGGTCCTCTTCAGGTGGCTGATAGATGCGCAATCCATAAGCAGTTGTGGCATTCCATTTGCGTCATAATGCTGCTGCCTGAGAGGGAAGTGCACAGTGTGGTGTGTGTGGTGTGGGAACTAGTTGGGTTGTTGGAGACCATTAACAGTCACGAGTGTGCCATTAATGCACCCCTAACCTCTTCACTCACAGTCGATTTAATAGTGACGGGGATGCCTCGAAGGTCTGGGGTACGGTCGCCTTCTGGAGGGTACATTGAAAGGTCTCTGTGAAGACCCAATTGGTGTTCTGCACCTTGATGGACACGGGTGCAGGGTGCGACGAGCCTCGCGGTGCCTCTGCTGCATGAAAAGCAGTCATCATGTGACTAGCACCGACTTCATTCATGTTTCTATGCTGTAGCTCTTCGTCGTCCCTTACCAACTGGCTAGTAGTGGAGCAGTCGCACCGATCCAGGAGGCAACTTGTTTATTTGTTCAAGCTAGTAGCATTGGCATGAGCATGTCTGCCGCTTTCGTCGTCATCCATGCAGGCACGGCTTCTAACCTTGTTGCAGCCGAGCAGTGCTGCAGCGGCGGTGGTGGTGCGATTGTGTCGCTCAACGCCACCGTAAATTGTTCGTGCTGAAACGCTCTTCTCTCTCCTTGCCTAGCACTGCCACCTTCGCATCTCTCCTGCACCTCCTCTTGCGACGTTGTGGATTCGAAGACTAACCCGGTAACCTGCAATCAGAAACAGTCGTGGAAGACAAAGACGCCCCTTCTGCTGTCTCCGCGGTTAAGAGTTAGTCCCAATTCTTTCCTTCCTGTCCCTTCGTTTACATGGAGCTCATTTCGCTCACCCTGTAGCACGATTGCATGAGCGCATTAGAGCCTTCACTGCAGTGCTTCCCTCTTTTGACGGTTCTTGTCAGCACAATGAGAAGAAAGGCAATGGCATAAACATTTTGCATTCAAATCCCTCACTTTCCTGTTCGTGTGCCTCCACTGAGTGGGCGTCAGATGGAAACGTTAATGACCACGCAGGTGTGCATGAAGACGGTGGAGGCAGTGTAGAATTGCGTGATTACATAGCTGTGTACCCTGTCAAATAAGAAAGTAGTGGCTTTATACTTCAAATAACACATGGCTGAACGGCGTCGCAAATGTGTGACACGGTTGTAACTTGGGACACTGCAACCGTTTTCACTGAACCCATGGCAGGTAAGTGATTTGCATACCAAACAACAAAAAAGAGTGCAGAAATTTCACCAGCTCAGTGTTGCAGAAGGCTTTGCCAATTTGTCCACGTCTTTTACCGTCCAGATGAGTTGGCGCATTTGTCCGTTGGATGACGCGGATGTTATGTAGGGATGCAGTGGGCAGCGAAGTGGCCGCGACTGAGCAGCATTGCAAGCAAATAATTTAGTGCCGTGAAAGCAGTAGGAGAATGGGGTGGGAAGGGATTGAACCGGAGTCTGTGTAGAGCGGAGGGCGAGGATGAAGCAGTCTACTAGAAACGCATAAGTAGTGCGAGATGGGTGCGCTTTGACGAGGGTGTGCACCGGCTGCACAGCGTCGATTTATTTGATAAAAGGCGGTGGTCAGCTTTTGCACAATCAGGCTAAAGTATTGAATTGCACAAACACTTGAGTGTATTGTGCGCGGTGCTGTTAGGGTCCCACACGCTCTCCCAAACACTTTTGCGTAGTACTGAAGAGTGTGGGTTTGATAGCGTCTGACAGGGGCCTTTTTGGCGACCACCAAAGCAGACTTTCCGATTCGCCTTGAACGTCATGATGTGCCTGCGCCAAAAGTGTTTCGTGCTGGTGCACGACCTCCAGTTCTGACGAAGTTGATCCTGAACTGCCGCTCGCTTTCGATGATGCCTTTTCTCACCCGAAGGCAGAGGAATATGGTTGCGTAGCATGCTCTTCACCCTTGTTTTACGGTCTTTAAACGCTAAAACCTCGTAAAAGCTGTGGCGCTGGATAGCGTAAAATGTGTTTAGGTTGTGAGCAAACATTGCTCTTGCAGCTGTTCAACGGATGAACACACAAGAAGCCTGTTGTTTACTTAAGAGTGCCTTAGGGGGAATTCTTAAATGCCTCCTTACCACGATCGGAACACACCACCACTGATAACTTACCGCATTCGTCTTTGCATTTTTTCCGACTGTGATCTTTAAAGACATGGTTTTCTGAATTCAGTGATGCTGGACTAGCGACTACGACCCGTACGATGCCAATACAAATCTAACTTTAATTTAATGTGCGTTTTCCCGAAACGTGTATCTCATATCGTCTCTAACATACACTTTTGGCAAGTGGTAATAAAAACGTGGATTGGATTGTTTGATGGTGTCCTCGTGTCCTGTGGAGCAATACCAACCCAGGGAGCACCGTGTGATAAGATTCTTGTCCTTATTTTCACTGCCGCACACCCAGGCAATTAAGCCCCGCTATCCAGTCATAGTCCGCAATACTTTTGCCACGCCACGCCCTCTCCATACCTAGTCATATTTTTATTGTGGCACCGTCCAAGTTGGCCTAAAACAGACAACTGATAGTGGGCGCATACTCTAAGGTTTTATGACGGCTATAGCTAAAGTAATGCTCGAGGTTGTGATGAAAAAGGAGAGGAGAAAACACGAACGTGTAAGCGGGTATATGGATGGCTGGCCTCCTGCCTACCTGCCTAAATGCAACGATTAATCGGAACAAAGGCAAGGTCGTTACACTGACCTAATTTCGCTTAAGCGTTGAGCCCATCATGTTTCTTTGTTTCCTATTAATTATTGGGTTGCCACTGAGCTGTGGTGGAATATACTTGGTCCAGAGTGGACGATCTCAGGCAATCCATTGGACACATTACCATCGTAGAAAGGCAAATGTCTCCACAAAGTGCTTACTTCTGTCCATTTAGGCATGCATGCAAAAATGAGTGATGCACCGAAAAACCTGCGGAAAAGAATAAAATCAATTGGCTCTGTGAAGGTAGCGTTGATGGTAAATGCATTACTGTTCAGTGGCGCATAGGATGAGGTGGTTTAGGGATAAAACATCTGAGGCAAGAAATAATCTGCGCGAAAGTGCTGAGGAAGGTACACTATAATGTCGATTTCTATGGCTCTTCATCCGTTTACCATCCCTTCATTTATGCCTCAACCCTTTCCTTATCTCTTGGCCAAATATTTACTGTAACTTTCTTACCACATGAGGATTGCATGCAATGCCATCGCAATCCACAACGCAATTTGATGCTTCGCCTGAGAATGGAACAGAGATCGGCATCAATAGTTTGCCCCTTTTACTTTCGCACTAATTTTTAAGGTGGTAGGTAGCCGATTAAACAAGCGACCGTGCCGACTCCTTTTTAAGGCCAACCAAGCAAAAATCACGTCGTTTCCTGTCCAACAGCTCTTCAATTGTGACTCCCACATCCTTCGAAATGTAGGTCTGCCATCTAGTTTGCTGCTTGCTGTTTGTAATGCATCACTGATTGACGGATGTTCTTCCACCTACCCACACAGGCAGCATGATCGTTGTTGCGACTTAGGAGACAAATCGTGTCTGTTTGGCTGAGGCTAGAGGAAAGAACAAGCACTAAAATGCCACTTACATGCGTCTGCAATCACCAACCAAGCAGCAGCACTAGAAGACCTGATGAGGTCTATTAGCTTGCTTACAGCTTTCAGTCAAGTCAACAAAATCCACAGCATATGAAATCAGGATCAAGCTCTACATCCAAAGCAGACCTTATGATATCTTCGGGATGGGCATGGAGGAGCTTCCCAGTCTGCGCCATTTTCCTGTTCCGTCTTTAACGCATCTTCAGTGAGCGTCTTCTTTGCCTTTTACTTGCGCTCTATGTTATGCATCCATGTCCACCTATAAAGAAGAGTGCTTCTTTGTTCCAATTCATTATCCTTTATGGCACCTGCTTTTCTTGCTCCTTTACCTCTCACACCCAATTCACCTGCCTCATTGGATGACAGCGTCTTTTTGTGAGTTCCCTCTAACCCAATCACTAGTACTGCTTTGCATTAAGATATGCTCAAATAGCGCAACGACAAATAACCCAGATCAAATAAACCCAAATTTGAAGCATGTTTACAACTTCTCTTTTACCATCACAGCCAGGTTCTCTCCCACCAATTCACTCGATCTCCACCTACATCTCTCCACCTGACCAAACAGGGGCAGAGATGAGCGCATTGCTTTAAAACACCCACAAATCTATCTTGCTGCTTATTCAAGCATTCACTTTGGTAGAGAATGCTTCCATCTTGCGCTCTACAATATCAGGTAAAAATGAGCACTTTCAGCACTTGATAGTCATCTCGTATTTACCGTGTGTTGCAGCTTTTGCGCAGCTACGTCAAGTAGGAGAGGATTGAGTCGTTTGACGCATCCCTGCCGGCTTAGAAAAACAATGGTATTCCACTCTTATAGCGGCTCCATGATGGCCTCTGTCATCATCACTTCTCCCTGAAGTAGTGCGGTTAAATATGAATAGGAATTCAGCCATCTTTTAATCCTTCTTTTGACTGTAGCTGCTGCTTTTGGGTGGACTCAATGCTCTTGACAGGCAACTAGTCACCAGGTCATGCCAATAGACCCTATAAACCTGCTTATTAAGAATGTTACCCTAAAAATCAAGATGGAGTAGAGCATCAAGATTGTTACATTTGATTTGTAAGATGCGGTCCGTTGCAAAAGTGATCCAAGCATTGATCTTACAATGAGTTCATGGAGGTCGATTTTTAAGTCGCTTTCACGACTAGGAAATGCATGAGTGTGGGTGCATCTGCGCGACATGTTGTTTATCGCATCTGACTAACCAATATTTTTACCACTCAGCGAAATAGAACCCCAAATATAACTGTAATTGAATCGTATCCTGCCAAACATGTATTGTGGAAAACACGGCAGGGAATAAATTATTTTCTTTTAACATAAATCACGAAGAGTGTTAATTACGTAACAGAAATGAGACCATCGGTGATGTCATCATAGCAGGTTATGTTGCATCGACTATGCCATTGCTAGTGTGAAATCATGATCTTGTACATGTCCTCGTGTACATACCTCTTCGCACTGGCCAGCGTTGGTCTATTTTGCTTGTCGTTTTTGCTCAGTTGTAGGCCCGATTGTCCCCTGCAGGCAAAAGTGTGATGGTTCATGACCAAAGGTGCTAATTATCCTGCAAATATTGCAATTTGGTAAGGCAGGACTTTTCATGTAGCTCTAGAACCCTTAAATTGCTCATGGCAGTTACATTTATTTTTTCCAAAAGCAAGATAAAATAGGCAGCGGAATGGATTGGTGGAAGTTGGACTAGCTTAAAATTGCGATGTAGGAACAACAGGGCCAGATTTCGATAAGTGAGGTGGAGAAGAAGAAGAAGTAAATGCAGCGTAGGGGATGCTGGAGAAACTGTGGTGAGAGATGGGAAGAAATTGGGAACAAGCTTATAATTCGGACAGAGTGTTTTAATCAAATCCATGTCATTCTGTGCAGATCTGATCTTGCTATTAGTCCCCGTCATTTAAACTTGTGAAGGGATGAAGAAGCGCACATATATGGGAATCTGTCATCCAATGAGTTAAAAAAATGAGGCGCTGGAGAATTGGTTATGGGTTTGAAGCAAGGAAAATCGAGAGAAGGGTAAGACAAGTGGAGGAGTAAGAAATTCACGTGTCAGCATAGACTAAAAATAGCTAAAGAATTACTCTGATTGTTAGGTGAAGGCAGATTGTGGGGAGTAGATGCGATCATAAGTAATGGCAAATGCCGCAGTTGAGGGCTTAGTAGGCGTAGTTGAAGACAATGAAGGCACTTGCCGCAGACCAGAAGGCTCCTCTAAGTCCATCATTGGGTCCGGCTTATGTCCAGATGATTTGATCTCTCGTGCAAGCCTCATTCCACAGAGACGTCTTTCACTTCATCATTAAACCCAACCAATGAAATGCGTGTACCCGCCCATTCACGTCGGCATAACTCCACATAACATGAGCTGAGAATCAGGCTGCTCAAAAGAATCAGACCCGATGACGTCTTGCAAATGGGCGTAGAGGAGCCACTTAGTCTACTTCTGTTTTATCAATCGCCGCTTCAGCGTATCATTAGTGAGTGTCTTCTTTGCCTTTACCATTCTCACCAGGCTGTCCAGCATTTCGTGTCCCATTATTTCCCACCGTGTTCGCACCATAGGTCTATCCTCCCATACACGAAACGGATGCTGTGTCGTTACTTGCCTTCTTCACTAACAAGTGAATGGCTCTCTCCCTCTCGCCTATCTTCGTCTTCACTCAACTATCCTTCTTACCTGTATACAATTCCCTACCACCTCATCCAACTTACTTGTTGGATGGCAGCTTCCTCTTTGTGACTTCGTATTTGTCTCTTCACTAGACCAACACTTCACTAGGGCTTGATCAAATAACCTTTAAATCAGATCTGCCTAAATTAAAGGCTTGTTCACCATTTCTCTCCACCTAATAGAATTTCCACCTGCATGTCCTCCACCCAACCACAGAAGAGCAAAAATGGGCGTATTTTTCCTACCGGGTGATCAAAAACTAGTACGAAATCCATCAATCATTCCATTACCGATTTCATCATTTGCGTCTATCATGAGCTCTGCAACAGCAGGTGCAAATGAGTACTTGCAACAATTGTTTGCCTTCTCGGTTTAACCAGATGGTTCAGGTCATGAACGACTTTGACAAGTACAGGTGGCAACCTTACTGTCTTAGACAAAATAGCAGGAAGGTTTATCAGTAGGACCAGCGATACGGCCTTTAGAGTCGCAGATGGATGTTGCATCTACGACTACAAAGGCCATCTTACAACACCAATGAATGCTCTTTCTCACTAATTTGTCTAAGCCATTAAAGTTGCCTCAAACCAATCAATCATCTCACACTTGACATCGTTGCTTATCTCCTGCACAATCTAATGAAATCGAAGGGGCTGTCAAGGACTGAAAGTGCTCATTTCCACCTGCCATTATGGAGTGCAAGATAGATGCACTCTACCGATATCAATGACAAAATAGCTGCACCAGTTCTAGATTGCACGGTAGGAAAAACACTCCCACTTCTGCTCTCGTCTGATCAGGTGGAGGAGGAGCAGGTGGTAATTCCATGAGGTGAAGAGAAATGGCGAACAAGCCTTAAATTTGAGCAGGTCTGATCTAGAGGCCATTTACCTTTGCGTCATTTGAGCATGCCCTAGTGCAGAGTGGGACTGGTGGAGGGTTAAAGAGGAACTCACAGAGAGAATGCTATCATCCAATTAAAGCTGGTTGAGGTGGCAGGGAAGTGTTCACAGGTATGAAGGAAAAGGGAGGGAAGGCTAGCACAGGTGAAGGAGTAGGAGGGACAAAGCAGTGAGATTCTCTGCAGGTGGACTTCGGTGCATGGAGGAAAAGCACGGAAAAATTATGGGGCATGCAATGCTTGAGTATGGTGAGCACAGTCAAAGTCCAAGGAGACACTTCATCTGCGCCTCTTTCTAAGGCAATATAGGATCTGCTTAGCATGTGCAGATAGGTCGACTTGACAAGGTGGGCAAAATTGGTGATTTGGTTGAATTTACTGGTGATCTGCAAGCCGCCTTGTTTGATCTCATTTTCCTGCATTATGCAAGCATTCATTAACCTGGCCTAAGAGATTAATTTCGTTTGATCTTATTTGGTATAAATTTAACAGGTTACTAAATCCCAGTGCTGCCTGCCATGAAACAGAGCTTCGAAATTGTAGCTGCGTTTGTGCGGAGCAAACAAAATTTTCACACAGAGTTATTAAAAAGGAGGAAGATAACCGCTCGAGAACCATAAAGCAATGCTCGCATGCAGCCAAGCGAAGCACTGTTTTTGGGAATGCACCTCGTCCTTTACCTTACTACACTCTGATCTCTTTGAGCGGTTTAACCACACCAACACTGCTGGCAGAATGCGCACTGGAAAGTAAGCTGCCAAGTGTCCAATCCGAGCAATCTCGATCGAAACAGATCAAATAAGGCACATGCCTAAATCGGTGGCGTAAGAGCACTCCTTGTATATCTTGCGCATCCTCACACCTTTCATGCCGATTTTAAAACGGAAACTTCCGCAACCTTGGAAACAGGAAGCAAGCTGCTGATTCTCCGCTCTAAACAACTTTAAAACAAGATCAACCCTGAGCCCTTTGTAGGCTTGTTTTCACTGCAGAAACATGAGCAAAATACTTCGGACACACCTGGCCTGCTCGTTTAAATAATGAGGACGTTTGTGAGCTAGATTCCACTTTCAAATAACTTAGGATCAAAACAACGTCAAGAGAATGTTCGCCCTCTCGGAAAGCATTTGTACGATAAAACGTGCATCTGGCTTTCCAGCGGAATCAGCAAAGTTTGTTTTTGACGAATAAGTACGAAAACTGCAGCTAATAATTCATGAGTTCCTATTGTTGTGCATGCTTACTTTTCTCCGGAAACTGATTCCTTTGCCAGTGGCAATGTCTACCGTTTAGTGACAACACTAGGGTTATCACCGTCACCAGAGGTAGGAGAGAAGTGAGTAAGTTTGCAAATAACGGCGGGTAAATCCAAGTAAATAGCTACAGTCATGAGCTTAACTTACCTCATCACACGCATTGCAATACGGTCATTCCTAAATAACAATATCCTTCACTCGATCTGGACCGCATTTGAACAGAAGTAATATAACATCTGGCATCTATTCTTAATTGATTCTCCCTAATGTACCAAACAGTTTGTGGCTGACATTTGTATTAAATCACACTCTATGTATCGACTCAGGGAAAGGAGATGCAATGTTGCGTAAGATTTCTTTTCCCAATCCCGTAACAAGCCACTAGTAAGGAATCACAATTGAAGCAGTTTCGAATCCAAGTGAGGGACAGAGCACCCAGGTTTGTTTGCCATTACTTAGCATGGATGCTGCTCTATGCAGGCATTAGCCTAAATCAGGAGTCAAAACCTAATAGTAACCGGGATCTCGCTCTGCTGCTGAACGTGGTAATCAGCTCTCTCATCGAGCAATTACTTCCATAGCATAACCATGCAGCTGCTAAACAACTTGAATTGGTTAACACTTTAAAACGGAGCTCAGAGACCTAGACACTTAAGCGACTTGCATAAACAAAGTTACTACAAATAAAAATGGAGATCGTAACATAAGGGTAAAATCTACTTGGTTAACAAACAATCATTGCAAATTTATATATGTAAGACTTAATTGAAATGCATGAAAGGCAATTTGTTTTCCTCTGCGAAGCAATGACTACCGCAGAATTCCCAATTCACATCTGTTGCTAAGACGCTCATGTTCAGGTTCTTACCCGTAGTCAGGTGCGTTGCATTGTTGTGAAATTCCCATCTCGATGTGCTATCTTACCAAGTAATCCTTAGCTATCAACTGCATAGCCCACCTATGCCATTGCTCTGAAAATTGTATGGTGCCAACGAGAAGGAAAGCAGTTACCGCTGGTGACCTTGAATGTGAGGAGCATAATATTTTAAATAAAGACCTGTTTTAATTTGCATAGTATGCAAAATGCATTCAACTTATGGCTTAAAACCTATAGATAAAATTTTTGCTCAAGTTTGCACACATCTTTTTCTTATTTAAGTTGCATGCGATGCTATTCATCCAAAGCACCTGGTTAAATGTACTAACCTCATGGTTTTTATGCAAAACCACCACTACTCATAACATTTTATTGATATTAAGCACAAATTTGAAACTCTTAGCTATTTGTTGCTCTCCTATAAATAGGCTGGGGCCTGCCCGTCCCGCGCTTTTCAAATATGGTCGTAATTTACAGCCAAAAAGGCACACCTAGTTAACTGTGAAAATTAATGGCACTGTTCATTACGTGCTGGTGCTATAACGCATTCCAGGCACTCCCCTACCAAAACGCTTCTTTGGTACGTTGTGCTAAAATACAACGCTTGCTAAACTTTATCAAAGCGTTTAATGAATTGTCATGGCTTTCGTTAATGGGACGAATTCTTACCCCTTTCCTTGAGATCTAAATGAATAATATCGGAGATACGCATTGTAAACCTCACAGACTCCTAACTTATGCGATAATATCAATGAAAGCGTGAGGCTAAGCTACGAAGGGAGTTCACACGACTAAACACCGTCCACGAAGCATAAGAACCCACTCTAAACGCTTTCGACAATCGTAGTTTAGTGCTAACGCGCATTAGAGTGTGAAGACTCTGACTTAATCCCTAGGAAAGGCACCTTTTAACTAACCGTTTAATTAAATGTCCTCGCTGTAACCTACTTCGAACTTTGGAGGTAAAAAGGCTAAACTCCAACACAAAACGCATTTACATTATTAAGGAATTGAGAAAACAAAACTGCTAATACGGCACAAAGGCCAACCTACACGGCTAGGACGATGCAACCAATAAATGACTGGATCCGAAACTGAGCATCAGAACACCCGAGGAACGACACGAAAACAAGGCGAAATCATATAGAAATTGTGGTTTTTAATACTCATAAAATACACTCCCAATTATCGAAGCGCAGCTTAGGCAAAAAGAGCTGTCGGACAACACAAAAGAGGGTCACATCAAATGTCAGTTAATAGAAAAGAGGTGAATGGGCAAGCAACTGCTGCACCTCTACTGCCATGATGGCCTCCGCAGTGCTAAGATTGATGCATCCATAGTGTTTGTAGGAGGCAACTAAATTCAGTCAAGCTAGTCGCTTTAGCCTTTTGCTGAGGAGCCAAAATAATTCACTTAAGTGCTTTAAATGGAAAGAAGCCCGTAAGAGTAGGTAAAAGCCAGCGTCCAGTTGACACGTCATCTAGAAAGGAATGATGCACAGCATTCATGTGAGGTACGAAATATATCCCTATAATAACTCATGGCGCTATCGTCAGGCTACCTACTAATCATTGGTTACAACTACTTGGTTCCTAAGGTTTCGATTTTGGTGCCTTATTTAAGTACTTTAGATAAAAAAGGAGCATCAAAACTACTACGAAAAAGGAAATAGCTCCCTATCATCTCAACCCGCAGGCATTTTGCATACTTACTTACACAAGCAGCTTTCAACTCTCCAACCACAACGGTTGAGGTTTTAGTATTGTGTCCAAAATGCTCTTAAAACTCGCATTAAGCTTTAGCTGGTAGCTCAAGCAGACCTGAGGAAGAATAAATCGCGTCAAGGGAAGAACATTACAGTGCTGACAGTGAGAAAATTCATGCAGTGACACGATTTTGAGTTAAATAAATCTGATCCTTCATAGCTGCCCATGGGGGCATTGTTGAAATATATGCTGTTCATAGTCGGCAATTGCCTCGTTGTCAGGGGCTTCGATTTCAACACATACTTTTAAGCGATTCAGTGCGCACGCTTGCATGGAAAGGGAGCACTGAACTACTGGGGAAGGAAAGAGGGCTTACTATTACCTTGACTTATTGGCACTTTGCAAACTCACTTCCACATGCTACTCAATCGCAATCAGTAACAGCTTACATCATATCAGCCTCTACGGATGTAGCCCCATTGGGTTCAAATGCCCGATAAACCAACTCCACCCTCCTACTAGTCATTTAAGCAGACCTCAAGATGATTTTAACTTGTCAGGAGAATAACGCTAGAGTGTTGGCAAACGAGGGCATTGAATCATCGACATAGTTTTGACCCCACATCTTTTGTCGAATGCTCGGCCAATGCAGGCAAGCAGAGCTTCCATGAAGTTAATACCATTATGCAAAGTTTTACGCTCTATTCAGCGAACTAAGTAAATTAAGATCAATAAAAATAGCGAAACGCAATTGCTTCTTCCATTTCAACACCAATCTGACGCCCAGCAAAAGGAAGAGGCTTCCACGTTCGACTACCGAAACAATTTCCACAAGCAGCCAAAAAGCAATTATCAGCACCCCACATCCATTTAACTCTTCAAGCCGTGTCCACTTGTGCTTACATTCTTGTGAAACCAACGCCAACCTTCTACCAGTGACTTCATCATACCTGGAGAGGACTCAACCGCATCAGGAGAACAACACCCAAATGCCGACAATGAGGACATCCACATATTGTCACCATTTTGGGGTGCCACTGCCACCATAGATGCGACTACAAGTTCTAGCAGCTGGATCCCACACCTTATGGCTTATGCGGAGGCATTGCACCTAACCAGCACGCCTTCCAAGGGAACTTGCTTTACCATCTAAGCAATTTTTTGCGTCAACACAAATCACAACGTTTCGAAAACGCACGACCTCTTCACGAATTGCCTGCCCTCCTCCAAGTGGAACAATAGCATTGCCCGACTAAGACAACATGGCTGTCCAGGAGACGATAGTCAAAGCCAGAAGTCAATCAAACAAAGCATTACACAGCCCCTGCCATCCTCGGCGAGCCTCATGCACCAGCCATCATGGAGCTTTTCAAGCCAACTCAATCTTTGCTCTGCATTTCCCAAAGCGATTATTTAAGGTCAGCTATGCAGTTAGTCAACCTGGTTAACAGAAATTGGGGTACTGTATTTCAAGATAATGCCCAATTCTTAATATGCGTTTAAAATCCACCGATTGCATGAAATTGGATGTTTTTTTAAACAGAACGTGGACTCCACATGTGCTAAACATAACGCCGGTGTCAATCATCTCAAAAGCAGTACAATCCATGAGTGTCAGGCCAAACCCATTCTGGAGTAAAACTGGTAGAAGCACGATGCAACAAAATGCACATGCTTTAAAAACGGCCCATTCTTACCTGGTTTACGAGCAAAATAACACTCCATGCGCACTGAATTGCACTTCGGTGAAGCCACAGGCCTTCCCCCCCAATCAAGTCCTACAGGCCCAACATCACGGAGTCGCCCTCGGTAGCTTCAATAGATTGCAGTTTCTGATAAATGGAGCCCTTCTTTGGAGAAGCTCTGTCTTCCCAGATAGAGCGATGAATCCCATGCTCCAAGGAAAGGGATTACGAACGCTACCGTCAATGACCTTGAAAATGGTTAGAGAATTTGTGACTATGAAGAATTATCTCAGCTCAGTTAAATGCAAAATGCAACTTATCCAGTGCGCTTAACGCAAACATTTCGATTTAATGGAAGCACACGTAACAGTACAGTGCATTTCAGTGCAGCCTTTAACTGTGTCACCTTTTCGCTGACTTGCTGCTCCCCTATCTATTAGTCGCTTAACAACAACGAGGAAAGCCAACAGCTAGCAAGACCAAATCGTTTATTTGAGAGCTGCTTAGTGATACCCACCACTGCACCCTAAAACAATCACCGCATCAAATCGACTATAATACGTTTGCTTACCACCAACACCAACATTGCTGACAGCTGCTACCTCAAAATTACAAAATCGAGGGTCAGATTCACGCAACATTCTTAACAGAAGCCACGAGCAATCTCAAACAAGTTAATCAAAGATCTAAAGTTCTTCCAGTCTCTAAAAATGGAATTTGCATCGCATGACCTCCCCAATGTTATGCAGGTTGCTTTTATGTTTTCATTTAAAGCCTCTGATAAGACTCAGCTTACACCTGCAAGGATGCTAGCTTAATCAACTGAGGATCATTACGACTAAAAAAATTAGGGACTCCTTAAGCATTAGGCGTATGCAAACTATGACACAATAACTGAAGCTACTACAGGGGCTCGCAAAGTGATAAAAACTACTACTGCTTCGAATTTGAGCAAATCTTGATTGAAATGCATGAGGTGAAACGCAGCCGCAGTCTCGATATCTCTAAGTTTTCCAAACATCACTGCAACTAAATTTTAAGGTTTGATTGCGAGTTATGCCACCAGCGAGTACAAAGCAAATAAAATGACATCCAAGATTGAGTAAATGCCCATCAACAAGGTAATGGTGGTCTCGTGGCTCTAATTACGATTACAGGCCGAGGAAGCCCAAAAGATGTCATTGCAAATGCGAGTACAAGTGCAAACAAAACAAATCGAGTCAATGCATCAAAGAATGTGGAGAACTACGAAACCAAAATGCACCAAGAATAAGAACAGTTCATAAGCGTCAATTTTCATTAAGCATGAGGAAAATATGACAAAAGGTAGGGTGACGCTGTCTTAAAATTACCATCGGCAAAATCTTGTTGAATCACTATTGTGAGCAAGGTGGAGTCAAATGGAGGTAACGGGAGCGTCAACCGAAATAGAAGCAGCATTGCCCAAGTCACGAAAAAGATTATGGAACACAAATGGTTTACTGAAGAGTGACGAAATAGACCAACGCGATGTGATATGTCTGATCCTCCTTAGTTCCTCAAAATAAATTTAACTCTCCTCGCCCTGGACAAGACAACAATATCGAATTTGCGAATGGCATAGCATAATAACAGTTGAGGAGAGATCGTAGAGTGCCTTTTGTGGTCAAGGTTTAGTCAAATAAAATTAAAACTGACCAAGCTCGATGCGTATTGACCCGGGACCATGGTCTACATCCCATAAGACATGGGGCTTCGGAATCCATACTTTGCTGTTATGTCACGATTGATGAACTTGAGAGCAGTGCGCTTACCAAAACACTTCAATTTTCTTTCTTAAGTCTATTTAATGCGGCTTGATCAATACTTATTCTTCAATGCCTGAATTGAATGCTTTGCAATTCTTTTACGATAGGCATGAAGCCACAGAATTCCTTTTTAGTCGCTGCCAAACTTCAAAACACCAGAAGATACGCATACATGACAGGAAGTTAAGGAGTCTCCTGTCTCATCAAGGCTGATTTAAACACAGCAAATAGAAGTGCAGTGGGTCTCTAAGCTATTTCCGGCTCCGCTCTTAATGCGTCTAATGTGTTTCGACCAAAACTCACGTGTTATAATTTAAACTCATAGCATTAAAAGAATTCTGTGCAAGACATGAGGCTGTTGAGAGCGCCTTCGAGTCAAAATTGATGATGCATTGCACAGCAACTTAACCCGTTCCATTTTTTCCTTAGTCTAGCATTCGCTCTTGTGGCAGGTGAACTTATCTTTCTTAATGATACTTACTCAATCAGTGCGATCCAGTTTTACCACTTCCTTTTGTTTACTACGTAAAACATTTATGTGGCATCCAACACCGTTATGCACGACACATCAGTACTAATTTAACATGAGGTATTTGAGTAATCTGGCAGCAATCAGCCCAGTGCCGCATTCTTCGTGCGCATAGCCCTTTGGGACACTTTAATCTAAATGAATCAGTTCCAGCGCAAACAAAATGGAGAGGTGGAGTAGAAGACCCGTTTAAAGTGTCAATCAAATCTACACGTCAGAGCAAACTACAAGTCTCTTCAACAGACGAAAATCTCAATTCAACGGACAATAGTTCCCAGATCGCCGACCCCTATGTCATGTCTGCTAAGCTACCACAAAATTCACACTGGTGAAGTGTCGAACCTTACAGACGAGAAGAGGCTTGTTTATGGAAAGCAGAGAAGTAGATAAAAAAACGGTCGTGTGAATGGATGCACGAACCCGATAATGCGCTGCTGTCATTTGGTAAATGCATCCTCCACGCCTCCACCGCTGTCCGTTTCCGTAACGACACATGTGTTTTCTGCCTGCCAGAACAATTTCAAGAAGTTAGAATGCATCGCTAAGCACTGCGCCATGCACTGCAGACTCCTAACGCATTCGACACAGATAATTAACCAGCACCGACTCTCACAAATGCACTTCAAGAACATTGCTGTGTTGGCAGCATGGTACATATTCCCAGTGGACACAGAGAGAAAGGGTTGACAGACTGAGTCAGATGACTTTTCCGTACCGTCATTCAGTGTAAACTCAGTTCCATACATCCACTCATCCGTTTAATCACTGCTCACTACGTAAGCGAACGAATCCAGCCTAAAAGGTCCTGGTGCCTGCAGAAGCAAATAAATTGCAAAGCAACAGCCCCAGTCATCGCAATGCAACCCTTCCAATCGGCAAATCGACAATTGAGCCACAACGCAGATTCCACGCCTAAACCTAATTTGAACCAAAATTTTGACTACCATATCAAGCACTTTGCGCATTTGGATCATCGAGGGAAGAGCGAACACCAGAATGGCATTAACGTGCTCCTGTCATCTTGGAAACAACATACTTTTATTAGCATGAATCACATCAACTACCACACAGACGATAACGAAGACTTTGATAAGACTAATTGCTCATTTCTTACTTAAAAGGGGTTCGCTGGATTGGATAAGATGCGAATTACACTAAAACGCATGATGTGAGCTTGTAGTGTGCCTTAGTGTGGAGTAGTACCGCGAGTGCCGATTTGCCAACGCATATCAAACGCTATGACATTGCGGAAAGCAGAGCTTAAATGTCCATGCCTAAATAGGCTAACAGTTCTTTGGCCTTTTCGACGCCTTAAGCATTTTCCAAATAACGGAGTGAAAGCATTACGACCGAACACCACATCTCTTGTGCCAAGTTAACCTCATGTCTACTAATGCACTGTGCTTGCAGATTTTGGTGTCATAATATTTTGATTATCTAATTGTAATGCTCAAAGCCTGCCACAACTTTTCAAGCAATTTAGCACCCAGAAGACCATTTTATTGTCGAAGATGAGAAGCCTGTCCAACACCAACATTAGCACTATCGATGGTTACGACCACAGTACTCACAAAACCGAGGATCAGGTAGCACAAAACATTCTCAAGGAAGGTTATTAAGCAATCATAAATAGCTTTCTCTGGACCCGAAAATTCCTTCAGTGACCAAACATGCAAGGTCACTATATAACCGAACTACTTTGGGGGCTTACAAAGGAAGTAACCCACTAACACTGGGTCAAAAGCCTTAGATGAAGCTTAGCTACAGTTATAAGCTCTCAAGCATCACTGCAACCAAACTGCCATGCTCGATTACGTTTAGTGCCACAACACATCACATAAGCAAATGAAATGACATCAAAGACTAAGCCAACCCACGTTAACAAGGTAACAGTGAAGACAACTCCATACACCTTAAGCACCTACTCTTTGATTATGTCCAAAGGCCTTTGATTTATTAACTTGATCAGGACCAATTCAGGATCAACGACCTCAAGATATTAAGGAATCGTCGACTAAGACTCTGCATGTATCATCTGAAGTAAAAACTTCGGAATGCTTTTCGTTAGGCATGAGGCCACAAAATCTCCCTCTAATCACCTCACCGACAATACATAAGATCGGCAACCATCCCTTCTGATCAAAACTAAATCAAATGCACTGCAAATAAAGCAAGTAGCTCTTCTCTTAGCTAAACCTCACTTTTTTACCTAGGTCAATTCTGTATGCCAAATACTTTGCGTTAGTTAGTATTTTACGCACCATAAATACTTGAACAAAGCAGCCATTGATGAGTAACGAAAATGGAAATAGTAAGATTAAATTGCAGAGCATAATCGTGCAGCAAATGACAAGCGCCAACAACTTTTGCAAAAAAGGGAAACAAAAAGCCTTAAGGCATTACTCACCATTTGCTTAGACGTGTGCAACGTGATGGCAACAGGTGGACTCAAACTCAACAAGGCTAAGAGCCACAATGACAGCTTCAGCGACCTTGAAGTTTAGGAGCTAATCAGTTAACTCAAACACTTGGCCACCAAAATAGAGCAAACAGTGGTTGAGCTACAACTTTTGGATAGTGGTTTCATTGTTTTTACTCACTTATGTTCCCACATGGTACTTGATACGCTGGTTCGACTGTTATGTTTGCATGACAACGCAATGCAAAATCATTCTTAAATTATTTAGGTTACTTGTATAGCTCAAGCATTACAATTGTGTTCTTAACGCCTTTTGCTTATTTACGTACTCCTCTTTCATTATCTTTCATCTTGTTGCGCTCAATACCACCACTGTAGCTGCTTGAGGGATTTTTAAAGTGGCATTTTGGTGTAGATTCTCCTCCACACCAAATTTTACCTGTTTTTGGAGCTGATAATACTAAACAATCTGGAGCGCGTGTTCTCCTCGTGCTTGCATCTCCGCCTACTGCGCAGATTTCATGGGACAAATTATTTTGCTCTCTGAACATTTCGGCATTTAACACGTTTAATCTTAAAAGTAAAAAGACGCGCATATAGCATGCACACAATATCCAGTGTAATCAGTTGACAAAGCCCTGTCCGACAGTACAAAACCAACATCTTTCCCATTTAAATCTGGCGTCTCGACTCCTTTCAATGGGTTGCTCTTCTCTAATATTCTAAAAATTTACCTATCAGTCCAACAAAATGGGTTACAACGGCTAAATTCTCCTCCAACAAGTTGCCTCAGATCAACTTATGATATCTGTCTTCTGCACTAAATACTTAAAGACTCAAATCGCAGTGGTAATGGGGAGTCACTCGAGCGGAAATAAGCATTATAGCGCACCAAAGATTTGCATAAGCCGTTGATAAAATGTTGTAGATTGATATTTGAATCAGACACTCGCGTCATTGCTGCCGACGTGGCTACTCGAAGGCATCGCCGTCTTTATGATAGTGTTGCTACGAGCAACCACCATGCAGTCGTTGTCAATCAGTCGTATCCGCCTCTCGACTCGACTTCCCTTTATGCACTTAAGAGTTCAGATCCCTGAACATGCATGTATCATGCTTATTCATTTGCGACCTTCCAAATTGTTTGTTCATTAGTCCTTTTTCCGTTCTCAATGTGTTCATTAGCATCTTCATTGGCGTAATTCTTGCTTAACATCCACTGGACTGAGGTAGTAGTTTACACCGTTTCTTGAAAGGGGTGGAGGAAAAGCACTAGTGATTTGAGATGCACAAAATACAAGTATTAGGAAAATGGTTAAAAGTGAAACGTCATCCGGACTCAAATCTACGCGAACCCAGCGGGTCAGCATGTCGCTTTACTCGGGCCCTCAACTGGAACCCGTGCGTATGCGTTGACTTCATATACGTAAGTCCAACAGCCTCCAATTATAATAACATCAACCAAGACAAACCAATAAATTTTGAATCATCAACAGCTTTCGCGATCGTCAGGATGTGATTACGTGCAGCTAGTGGGTACTGATATAAAGAGGTGCCGTAGAAAGTCGTTACACTGTAACAAGCTGGGCATTCCGCTTCGTTAACTGCTTCTGTGACATTTGACGGTAAAGCCATCAAGTGACATAAGAAGCAATTTTTCTCTTCGGTGTCTGTGATTTCATCTTTCTCTCTTCCTTTCAAGTCAATCCTTCTAAATGTGCTGATTCTGCCACCTCTGCTCTACAACCGCTGCCGTAGTGCTGGCTTCACTCAAAAGGGATGCTGAAAGGAGTCGCTTGAATCGTAACAGGTAAAGAGGAGAAAGAACGTGAAGCAGAAATTACATACCGATGACACTGATGGTGATCTTATCTACAGCTTGAAGATGGTATGGGTGGCGATGACGACACTGTCCCGTTCCTTTGCAGTCTCTCTCTATTTCCCATTTATGACCAACAGGAAACGCAACAGCCCACACAGTCGGCTTCACTAAAGGGTAGGGCAAAGGGGTATTTTAAAAACTACAATACGGACGCATGCATAAAAACTAAACAAAAAACTACACTCTGTCATTTGCGACGTTATTCCACCCCCTCGCCACTCATTCACTCCATTTGTGTCCTGCTTACTAGACATGTCTGTTCAGCGTGGTAAACAAAGCTGCGATGAGGGCGCAGCAGATGCATTTATCGATCCATCGATCCACCGGCTTGGATGAGTCAGTAAAATAATGCAGACAGAGCGTGTGGTCCATCGAAATCGTTAACACGCATCCATGTAGCGCATTCAGCTGACCCATTTGCCGTTACGCGTGATCGCCGTCCCCGTTGACTGACCTACTCGACCTTCGATCTTGGATGGTAGGAAGTAGCTGATGGAGATAGAGCGGTATTCAATGAAAACAATGCTCTTAGCTAAAAGGCCACCTTGGCAATGAGCATTGCTTGTTTTTAGCAGAGAGGAAAATGGGGCAGTATGTGAGGTTTCGCTTCTGCTTACGTAGGCCACTGCATTCAATGACTTTTAATGTGTTTTCAAAAAAGAGGAGAAGTGTAAATGAGAATACATTCCACCGTCTACTAGCAGGAAGAAGCTCAGCCAATCACTCGAAATCGCATCAGTGATTTCTGCTACCATTAAAGTCCAGTCCTAACTCAATCACACTGTGGGTTCCAAAGGCATAGATTTGTTGAAAAAATAAGTCGTTGAGCATCCGAAGAAGATGAAGAGGAGACTGACTGCATATCAATCCAAGCAATCAACCGGAAATGCTAAATGCGATTTCATGCAAGCAGGAAATGTTGCTCGCCTAGTGTTTTACAAAGTGGTCAGGGTATGATTTAGATCACACCGTGCTTGAAGGCCATGCACTCCTTCTGCAGGGAAGGCACTTTATGTGCAATGTGATAGCAAACTCGCGAAGTGGTGATGGTGCTAACGGCGTCCGACCCGAGCTACATCAGTCCACGAGTTTTGAAAAGGAAGGCGTATAGAGCCAAGGATGTTGGTTTCCCTTTTACAACAATCCTAAGCGAAATTCAGGATAGTCAAGGCCACCATTTCTTTGTTTGATTGACAATTTCCAGGAGGCACTTTACGTCAGCCTTCTCGACCTTACCACTGCTACTTCTGCTGGGAAACCGTTTCCTGTAGATGCGTTGTGCTGCCGAGCGTAAGATTTGCTAGAAATAGTATCCAGACGCACTGTTTCTGCGACGCTCCCACTACATTCACTTATCCTTCTCCAAAAATCAGCAGACTAATTATTTGAATTCCTTCATCAAGCACACATGTCTAGTCCAAATGGGTGCACTGCTAAATATCCAGGTGTCGACAGAATACTCAAGGATTTGACCACAACTGAACGATGGAATTATTCACGGAGTGTGGTAGGGATGATAGGTTTCGATCACTTCATGAGGCTACCAACGATTAGGTCAATTGAAAGACAAAACCATGACCTAGCCTTGTCAATGATGTTTAGCGTGCTATACAAGTGCATAAAACAAATAAGGAGTAACATAACCATACTTACGATAGGGCCCAAATTCCAGAAGAATAAGTGGCTGACGCTATTGCTGCATCAAACTTAATGAATTGAATGCTCGATTAGATTAGCATGAAAAGACGGATTGTACAAATAACTTGGACTAATATTTGCGCAAAAATTCGAATAACATAAATGAGTGGTGCTTGTGTGCGGAGCTAAGAGCAATGAAATCCCTCCTCAGAGCAAGGAAGATGAGCTTAATTTAATTACTGCACTGCATTTTGCATTTGCTGGAGGCAAATAGATTGTTTACTTGCAGTTTATCTTACCACTTTGAAGGTCAATGGCGGTAGCGTTGTCTTCGTTCCTGTTAGCGCTTTCAATTTGTCGTCGCGGTAGAGGTGCCAGGATTTCAGCAAAGCGGGATTGTATGTCGCCAAAACAGACGATGAATCGAAGGCATTGAGGTCAATTTCGCGTTAGTTGAATGGTAATTATTCATTTATTCAGACGTGTTTGTACTTTACCTGAGTAAGTTTAAATGGGCATCGGTAGCTACTTTGTTTGTAGATCAGGCATTATGTGGCCTTTTATGACTTTATCCCTGCTTTTTATGCACATAATAATAGCAAATGACTACTTGCAAGATGACTTAACTTCACTATTCCTTCTAGTGAGAATTATGAGAATAAGCAGAATGCGTCTCTATGTTTCCATCCTCACAGCTGCATGATGCGCAGAGAATGTTTGCTTAGGCAAGGCATTTAACGGCTGGCATTTTGCAGTTGGGAGGTTTCTACTGTAAATTAGCCAGCTTTTCCTCTTCAGCTTCAGGAACAGGAACTAATTTGAAAGGGGCCTCGTCATGTAGTTAAGGTAGGTGCCTATTTAAAATGGTGCACGTGAGCAATAGGCCTACTTATCCCAACTGCTTGAAAGCCCACTTTATTGGGGAAGAACAAGTAAAGGCAAAAATTGTACCGCACAACATGCGTGCCCTCTTTGATCTACAGCTAACTCAAATGAGGCCTGGACTGCTGGGTCATAGGGTGCTCAATGCAAGTGATATCGTTTTTATTCAAGACTTCTCAGGATTAGACATTGAATTTGGATTTCATTACCATACTTGCCTACGAAATCGAAACTGTGTATCATTCTATGCTCGGATAGGCCACGACGTATTGGGACGAATTTAGTTAGGAAGAATTGGGGAGGGAGCATAAATCAGCAGGCAGTGGTGATTTTGCTCAACCAAGGATGTTTGTCTAGCGTATACAGAACCTGTTTTAAGGCAACATATATGTGTTATGGTCCATTTAGGCACTTTGAATCTAGAATGCATCGAAGGTGACACTTGAGAACCCCGTGCCTTTGCAACTGCTTGTACTGATTTTTCTTGTTTTGCGTACGTGTTCTCCCATGTAAGGGGAGCGTGCGCGACTACAAGCATCGCGCTGCAAATATTCTGTCCAGTTTAAGCGCGTAGTGATTCCGATCGCCCTCTAGAGTAAGGCTGTTCTGTGCACTAAGGCTCTGTTGTAAGATCGGCTGTACGGAAGCATGCGAGCCATTCTAAGAAGACCCAGGAACAAGTTCATTTGCAGTAGGCAGTGGGAGCGTTTGCATTGATTTACCATGAAATTCGGCAGCAGTTGGTGGAAGCCGAGTGTAGAACATTGGTGTGGGAGGCGTGTTTGCATTGCGACTGATGTCTGCTTCATTAATCATGAGTTTAGCATGATATCGATCTTGCAGACGATGTCCGGTTAAGATTTGGAGAGCCTATTCGTCAAGATATAATCCGAGTAAATGTGCAGACTACATCTAAACTGTTAGTCTGGGAGGCTTTAATAATGCGCAACTTTTCTTAACTTTATTTTGGTAATCAGGCGAGTCTTAAGTTTAACTCAGAAAGGGGAAGCGAATTTTCATTGAGGAGGGCAATCGTTCTCTCTAGAGAGAAGAAGCAATTGATGTCGTGCATTTGGTGGATTGTAAACATGTGTCAAAGAAACAGGCATTACCAACAAAACGGTACCTCCTTTGAACATGAAGTGTGACGAAGCGATAGTTAATTTCAGAGAACCGGTATGGTAATTACGAAGCATGATAGATGGGCTTAAAATAGATCATGCGGTTGCTCGTGATGTCACGGGAACTGCAAATATAAATGTAATCTGGATCTGTACTTCGAAACACAACCCATGGGTACACGTGATGATCAGCAAAGGCCACGTCTGTTAATTCAGAGTTTAAGCTGGAAGGTGCTTGAGACTCAATTGAGGTGTCAGGAGGGATCTGTCTTGTTGCATTCAAGCATCTCGACTGTTGCATTAAGCTTAATGACCATCTGCTGTTGGCTAGCAAATGCATTTTCTATAGCACAGGGCTCTTTATGATGGTTGACGTGTGAGACTCTCTGAAGGAGAGAAGGACTGCGCAATTTTTAAGGAGTAGGTGCGCATTTCTTAACAATTGTGGTTTATGCTGAAGTAAATGCATTACGCGGGTGGTAATGCATGTTCCTTAGGTTTCATTGGTAAGTTTGTGGCACGATCACAGGGAGCAAAGATAATTTAGGACTAGGGGTGGGTTGTAATTCTTTACCTTCCATCCTTTTTTTTCGTGGTAATAAGTGAGCGTAATATTGTCGAATTAATGAGGTATATGTTTAGAGACGCAGTGGTGGGCATCACTCATTTAAACGGTGGGTGGTTTATGTCCGATTCAGTCTTCCTAGCTAGCGACTAATAGTAAGGGGAGCGTCAAGTCAACGAAGAGGTGGCTCAGTTTAAGGCACCACTGGCACGCACGGTTCTGTAACGTGTGCCTCCTTCAAATTAAAATGTATGTGTTAAATGCATTGGATGACCTGAATTTCACATTTGCTTGAGGTGAGGCAGTTCTTAGAAGTCGCATATTCTCTTGTCATTATCAAGGTTATTGGCGGTACCGTCGTCATCCCTTTCCTTGGAGCATGGGATACGTCGATCTATCAGGGAAGACAGAGCTTCTCCAAAGAAGGTCTCCATTTATCGGAAATTGCAATCTATTGAAGCTACCGAGGGCGGCTCCGTGATGTTGGGCCTGTAGGACTTGATTGGGGCGGAAGGCCTGTGGCTTCACCGAAGTGCAATTCAGTGCGCATGGGATGTACTTCGCTCGTAAACCAGGTAAGAATGAGCCATTTTGGAATCATGTGCGTTTTGCTGTACGTGCTTCTGCCAATCGGGCTGACACTCATTTGTTTTACTGCTTTTGAGACGATTGCCACCACAGTTCTTGTTTTGCTGCTCTAAAGCACACGCTCTGTTAAAAAAAACAATTGGTTGTAGGCAATTTGAGGATTCGGAACACACATTCAAGAAAAAGGCATTATTTTGAAAAGGGGACCTCAGTCCAACTGCCCATTTGACTAGCTCTATAGGAGACTTTAAAAAACCGTTTTAGGAATCAGCGAGCAAAAACGAGTTGACTCGAAAAGCTCCGTGAAGTCTGGTGCATAAGGTCGCCGAGGAGGGTAAAGGCTGCGTAACACTTCGTTTGGTTGACATCTGACTTTGGCTGCCGTTTCCTGGGCAGCTATGTTGCCTTGGTCGGGCAATGCTATTGCTCCTTTTGGATGAGGGCAGGCATTTCGTGAAGTGTTTATGCATTTCCCAAACGTTGTGATTAGTGCTGACGTAATACAAATTTTAGATGTCAATGCATGTATCTTTGGACCGATTGACAAATGTTAGAAGAGGTGTGTAGATTCGGTCACATCTATGGTGGCAGTGGCTTTGCTGAATAGAACGGAAAACTTTGCATCAAGTCATTTCCTTAATTATAGCGCTGCCCGCTTGCAATGTTTTTACGTTAGCGAAAAGGTGTGAGGTTAATGCTATGTCACTTGTGGTTGCCCTCATTGTCAGCACACTGATGCTAATCTCCTGATGAGTGAAATTGTCTTCAGGTCTATTTTAATGACTGGTAGGAGGGTAGAGTTGGCTTATCGAGTATTGGAACACAATGGGACAGCAACCGTAGTGGCTAAAAGATGTAAGTTCATAATAATCGTGATGACAATTGCTCCACCCATAAATTGGCACGCCTTCAGTTTGAAGCAGGAAGTTACTTTGCTTGATGGGATCTGTTGCTGGTGCTGCTTAGTTTACGCACTTTGGTATATTTTGTATTAATTTCCTCATCTAGTGGCAAAATTGGGGCGCTTTCCAGGGCGCTGATCCCACATTTACATTTTGCCACCATACCAGGCTTCATGGGGGCGCTTCTCTTTCTGCAGAAGATGGGTAGCACCGTTTGTGTGATTATTTGAATTAACATCAAATCAAAGCTAAAGCGAAGTTGATTTTAGTGTTGCTTTGTTAATGTTCCCGGTCCAATTACCAGTATGCTGTAATGGCTAGTGTCAATTGCAATTCGCACCATCGAGCGTTGTGTCAAGCAGCCAGACTGCCGGAGACCTGTGCACAGTAAAAATTGTGTTCATTATGGTTTTCACGATGGTGAAATCCTCCGCTTCACCTGTTAAGTAAGGCAAGTACTTTCACCTATTTGCTTGCGGAAACTCATCGATTAACTTTTGTTAGTCGTTGGGGATGGGCAAGGAAGGGCGAATAATCTGAATTAATTTTATGCACAAAACTGGACAAATTAAAAGAATGTGTAAAATTATGGAATTCTCTCATCAGGCAGACATGAATTCGTATTGTGCTCTTGTCTTCATCGCCAGGTTCACACCCCACGGCAGCTGCTCTATCGACTTATTCGTAGTCATAAATTTATTTAAAGACGTTTTGAATGGGTTTTGAACTTGTAAATCCATGTAAAAGACACGAAGACGCAGATTGTGGCGTTGGTGGTGAATGCATTACTGTTTAGCGAAGCATGAGCTGAGGGGCTAAAAGTTGAGGTACGACGTCACAAGCGGTACCCGTTCACGATTTTTGGAATTGCAAGACAAACACTTGGCCGGGGAATGCTACTGCTTCTAGTGGGTGGGAGCAGGCAGGCGCATTTCCTTGCAATTGTGATTGATGCCGACGGAAAGCAAATTACTTCCATGATAAAACATGTTTCTTTGGAATGATTGGTAAATGTTGAGAAGGTGTGCAGTTTTAGCGCAATTAGTGAAAGAAAAATTCACTTAGGGTTGGAGGTGGAAGGGAATTCATGTCTGCCACCATTTCTGCACACGTTGCCAAGTGTTGTAATAGTGCTTTTGCTCCCTACCGTAATAAACCCATTTCAACACACTTTAATGCTCACTTTAAATAATTGCTTTATGTTGCCTGAGCACATAATTACCTTCATTAAGCCACATGCTTGTCTTTTATTGAATGACATGCCGCAATTGTGGATGCGCTTAGTTGGGAGGACGTGGGAGTCGCGTGCAGCTTCAGAATCATTCGCGATTGCGGTTCGGACAATCCTGAGACCAAGGCAAGGCACGAATGCAACCACTACTTTAGGCGCTGATTTTTGAGCTGATTTACGTACGCATTGGATGTGTGTGTTTGTTCTCTGACACCGACGTTCTTTCTGATTCCCCATAGACTTCTAAAACATGGTTCTCACCACGTAGGACGAAGCTGCCTTTGATGTTGTGTGACAGGCATTTGTGACATGTTCTGCAGCTCAAAATTATGACTAGCAAAATGATAATAAAGTAGGAAGGAGTGAATGGGTTTTCTAGGTTATGCGGCTGGTTCGACTCACTTAATCATTCAACTTGAGATTGTGCAATTAGCAGTGCGAGACAACTTCAGAAACCTTGTTGTGTAAACAGGCAGACAGTAGTTGCAGTCCTTGGTCTAAATGCTTATCTTAAGTGATGCCGTTGCCTTCTTTTGGTAGCCATTCACCTGAATGGTAATTGTTTTGCTGGATTGCCTATTCATATGATCGCATTGCCACCGGAGGCTTGTTGAGCTCAGGCAAGTTAGTGGCTAGTATTTCGGTTTCAAGGGAAGGTATCAAGTCCACACATTCGATTGTTGGGTATTTAGTAGGATAGCTTTGCGACTTGATCTTGTGTTAATTGTCAAACGTAGAAATGTGGTCTGTTGTCCTTGCCGGGTGTTCGACATGGTTCCGAATCAGCAGTCAGTATCCCACCATTTGTGAAAGGCAGTTGTTTTTTGCTCTTGTGTACGCAGACATAGCTGGACTCGAATTGTTACATTTAATAGAAAAGTTTTGCTTTAGAATGATTTCTTAATCTTAAAACTGCCTGCTTGCCTATGGTGCCTCGACAACAGTAGGAAGTGTGTGATCCAGGAGCTAGAACCTGAACACACATCTACGGTGGCAGTAAAAACCCAAAATCGTTTCAATGTGTGAATGTCTCACTCTATTGTTTTTCTCCTGAATAGTTTACGTTATCTTTAGGTCTGTTTATATTACTAGGGGCAGAAGGTTGGTCTTATATTCCCCAGTATCTAAACTCAAAATGGGCTCAACCGTGGTGGTGGAGTGGATGCAAGCTGCTACTAGTTGATGTTGAGTAGCTTGTAGAGGTAAGCATGCAATTCCTACTCCACATTGGTACTTTGCATCACTTCCTTTTTACATGACGTGTTAATTAATTATTGGTGATCTCGCCTTTGCCTGCGAGCTTCCTTTGGCTCCTCAGGAAAGGCGTACAGAAGTTAGTTTCGCTGAATTTGAAGGCCTCCTTCAAACCATGTGGATCCGTCGATCTGGACTCCGTGAAAGCCGTCATAGCAGCAGTGCGGCAGTTGTGGGCTTCCTCCCACCCATTTTTTGCCAATTGCTGGTCGGTATGACCACATTAGAGCTAGGCATATAGCCTGACCCTCTTCCTTGCCTGTTACTGCGTTTAGACACGCGAAAGTGCATTTTACCAGCACTGTAGGGCTACTGTTTCCACTCCATTCTGTTATGCATTCATGTAGTACTTTGAGTGTTTCGACGATCATTTTCAATGTTTGGCCTTCTTTTGCCTTTAGAGAATATCAGGGTGCTATATTTGGAATTTCAACAAGATCTTCTATTGAGAAATCCCGTTTCGCAGGCAATAGACGAACGGTGCTGAGTTGTTTGAGCTTTACTTGGTATTACCTTTAGACCGTGCGTTGCTAAAGGTATTGAGAGCGTGAATGTTTTTTTCTGTCGAAATCGTCTGATGGTTTGATTCATATTGCCTATTAGCTTTACACTGCCATTAATTTTATCGTTAAAGTTAGGAATCTAGGAGGCCTATAAGTCATAAATTTGATGTCATCTGTCTGGATGTCTACGAAAAGTGCAAGGATTCGTCAGATCAGCTAAAGTTGTGGCAATACAACCGATGATTTAGATTGGGTTTAACCAGAGTATCATGCCATGTCATTGGAATGTTCTGTGCAGAGGATTGCCTGGAATGCATTATAGTACAAGCAAAAGACGATAAGTGCGATTCACACCTGCAGCTGGCAATGGGCATTCGTATTTCGATTTGTAGATGAGGCCATATTTGCAAAGAATGGGACCGGTAGGTCCTGGCCTATGCTAGGGCGGGGGACGAATAGCAAATAAGTACAAAGTTATGCTTAATGTCAACTAATGCATATAAGTGGTGATAGATTTTGCCCGAATAGAGTCACAAATCTTATCCACTTGGTCAGGTGCTTTAAATGAATTGCTTCCCTTTTGGTTGACGCGATCCTGGTGAGAATGGTGATTCTGAATCATTTTGCCAGCTTTAGATGGTTTTCAGCCAGTATTTTAAAAATTTTATAAAATAGTCCGTAAAAGTTACCCGATCTATGCTAGATTTTTAATGCCTGGCAAAAATGGAGCCTTTGGAAATGCTTTCATGCTTGGTATGATTATTTTATTCATGCTGCTCTATTCCAAATGCGTTCAATCTGTGGGACATTGCCTTGATTCTTTTTGTTTGCAGCTGCGTGCGCGATTACATCTTTTGCATTCCTGGGCCTTTAATCACAATCAGAAGTTAGATGACTTGGGTTTGTGGAGTTGTCTTAATCGTTACCTTGTTGGCGTGAATTGGCTCAGTCTTGGATGTCATTTCATTTGCTCATGTGATATCTTGTGACACTACCCGTAATTGTGCATCGCAGCTTAGTTGTAGTGAGGTATGAGAGCTTACGACCGTGGCTAGGCTTCATCTAATGTTTTTGATCAAGTGTCGGTGGATTACCTCCTTTTGTAAGCCCCCCAAAGCCTATACGTGGCTGATGTTTAGGAAGGGCATGAGCTGTAAATTGCAGGTTTGGTCACTAGAAGAGCTTCTGGCTCCAGAGGAAGCCATTTATGATTGCTTACTGACTTTCATTTAGAATGTCGTGTGCGTACCTGATCCTCGGTTTTGTGATTGCTGTGGTCGCAACTATCGATTGTGCTGGTGTTGGTGTTGGACAGGCCTGTCATCTAGTTGGCAATATGCTTGTTTAAGGGTGTGGTGGTAGGCCTTCAGTTATTTTATGAATGGTTTATGCCTGACTGTAGTGCTGCTTACTCGCAATGTCTCTTCATTAGCCAAAAAGTAAAAGTCACAACTGCCTGTTTCATTACCCGATTCGCATTTCTTCAAAACCGCAGGCGGTAATGCGTGTACCTTACGGTCCTTAAGTAAGTGTGTGATAAGATCACGCGGTGAGTAAAGATAATTTAGGATTGGAGGCGGGTTAGAATCCTTTGCCTGCTATCGCATTTTTGCGCATATTTTAGTTTTCCTGTAGGTCCTTTGCTTGTCATTTTAGTTATGCAACCCTGCGATTGTAAACAAGCTGAGCTGTGAGGGTGTAGAACCTAACACTTACGTCGTGATTGCGGGTTGGACAATCTTGAGGCAAATGGCATGAAAGCAACCATTGCTTAAGGCGCTGGAAAGAGTCGTTCTGCTGCAGTGCCAATCCTCGATCCGGGTTGCTTATACAACGAGGTGAGAATGTTGCCGTCTTAATGCCGACCTTTTTTCAGATATTCTCTCGGACATCAAAAACATGGCTTTCTCAATCCCTATCGGAACCACCTTTGCCACCTCCATCAGATTAGTTGCAGTGATGTTTGTAAGGCTTGGAGGTCCCAAGACTGTAGCTGCGCTGCACCTCATGTTTTTCAATCCAGATTTGTCAAAATTTGAAGTATCAGTGGATTTATCATTTTGTAAGCCCCTGTGGTAGCTTTGATTATAACGTGTCAGTTTACACACGCCTAATACTTAAGGAGTCCCGTTTGTTTTAGTCGTAATGGTGTCGAATAAGGTTTCGAGGGAAGGTATTAAGTTCAAGGTACGCTTATTGGGCATTCGGTTGTACGGTCTTGGAGTTTAACAGCGCTAAGGTAGCATAACTTGAAAATGTGGTCTTGTTGCTGACCTGTCAAAAGTCAGTGTTCTGTCATTTTAAAAAGTTAATGCTCTTCAGTGTCAACGCAGGTCCTGCTGGACTCGGTTTGTTGCATTTAATGGAATATTTTTGCCTAATTGTGATGATTCTTTGCTGCATAGCGCTGCTGCTATAGAGCAGTGTAGACCGTTTTGAATGCTTCCAAATGGTTTGTTGCTGCTTTGGTGGGGAGGGTTTGGAGTAATGTGGCGCAGTCGGAGGAAAGGAGGCTTAACTTTGCAAGACACTTAAGGCTCACTTAGTGTTTTCTCACTTAACCGCTGTGCTATACTGATGGATGGTTGTTAATCGGTTTTCTTTATGCGCACACTCGTGTTATTGCTGAACAATACTTTGGGCGGCTAGTTTGGAATGTTTTGACGGTGCGTTGAGTGGTTGCTGTGCCTTGACTTTGCGTCTTAGCATTTGGAGCCTTAGTGCCCAGTGTTGAGTTGGGCCTTTTGTTGGCACGTCACACGAGGATTGAAATGAGTGGCCACCTGAGCATGGGTTTGGTTTGAGCATGTGTTGGGTCTCATCGTTTATTCTGGGCCGTGAGTTAGTAATGCTTGGACTAGTCGCCAGTCATTGTACTCCTCAATGGGCGCGGAAGCATGATCAATGAATGGGTGACGATCTTGGTGGGTAAGTATCTCTACATTACCATGTGGTGATCTCCTGCTCATCACTTTTGCTAATAAGTGACCATTGGGAGCCGCATTCATTGCCCGTCCTTTTCCTCCATGCATATGCTTGCTGTTGGGTTGGGTATATTTGAAGTTGGCGTGAAATGTTTGCGTTGCGAATTTCGCCTTCGCTCTTGATTGCACCCACCCCTTGCTTGCTCAGGTGGGATTGGATTGCATCACTAAGTTGTTGCTGACCTTTTTGTCTGCAATGGTGGATTCGGTGTGCGTCCCAATGTTGCGTGGAAGCGTGCTGTTGTCATTTGTCTGTCTGTTTGTTTGTGGGTACTGTCGCACTTGATGTGTGGTAAGAGATGCTCCAGTTCTAGTTTGCTGGTTGTTATTACGTCCTCCAACTATCGGTTGGCTTGAGTCATACACCTACATGCTGGTGCGGATGCAAATGCCTCGCATAATGTGACTGTAGGGACGTTTTATTTTTTCCAAACGGCAATGCCTGACAGACAATACCGATGTTCTTTGAAATGTAATTGTAGGTGGCTAGAGGTGGGGGGCTGACTGTTAATCTGGTCTTAAAGTAGCTCAGTCGCTCGCTCGCTGCTGCCTGCCTGCCTGCCTTGAGGCCTAGGACGTCCTGGGTGGAGGAGGGTGGGTGTAACAGGCAGGACTACTGAGCCGCATACAAAGGAATCCGTTTTCCACTTGTGGGAGCGCAACCAAGCATGTTGTGGAATGGCTATCCGGGTAAGTTTTTGGTGCTGCCTTACAACGATGAGCCTTTTGTTGCTTTTTGCGTCACTGAAATGCTGATTGACTAACCACCAACACCACCACCAAGTTTCCTGTCTTTTATTTGTGAGGGCATTTATGTAAAGCCTCTGTGCAAATGGCTTGATTATTGATATATGCATACGTAAGGGCGTGACTTGTAGAGGTGAGGTGAACGACTCAGCGAAACGTTGGGTGACAGCCATCAGTGGAATGGATGCATGACTTAGTTGGTGGATAATCCTTCAGTGGAGCAGTGCGTTCAGGAAAGGCGAATGCTCATGGCCTGTGGCTCCACTTCTCTTCCCTGTCTCTGTCTGGCCCTTTCTCTCTCCCGCGTTCACCAGTGGCAGAAAGAAGACAGACCTGAGGATGAAGAAGAGGAAGAGGAGAGGCGCAGGAAGGCGGGGTTAAAGAGATGATCTGCCGTGTTCGTAACATTCTTTACTGCCATCAATGCTACCTCTTGTTCTTCTCTTTCTTACACGGACCTTTCCATCAACGACTGATTGATCGACACTTGGCCTCAATAGTGTTCATAGCACAAGCTAATGCCCATGAAGTGCAAAATAAATGCAAGTGTATAATTATCTCCTGCGATTTGGTGTTATTATGGCAAAGGGTTCTTTCATGATTGTGTGGAAGTGGTGGCCGAGTGAACCATGAGCCAGACATTTAGTGTGGACTATAATCAGGTTGGTCTGATTCGTACATTTTGAGGTTGCGATTACGCTTCGTGGGCTTGGTATTAATTCGCGCTGATTTAACGGGCATTGTTTTGATGCTCTTTACTTGGATTGTTATTTTTTCCGGTCGCAAATTATTAGGCGGTGTTATACTTAAATAATCAAATTCGAATTCACCTCTTTTGGTTGCCTCGAGTGCAACTAGGGAGTGGCGTGTTTCTTTGTCCTAATTTGTTTTCTTTAATGAGACGTGAACTTCTCGTTCATTTGCCTATCTTAGCCTTTTCTCACCTTTTCTTCATTCATGCCTACAAATAGTTCTCTCCTGCCTCATTTACTTCCACCAATGGGTTGCGGTGCCCTCCTTGTGTGTTGCCATTTTGCGCTCTTTAATAGCAGACAAGAATGAGCGCATTTGATATGTTTCTTCCTTTTAAAATTTTGTACAGCATTAGCGGTGATTGGTTGATTATTTTGAAGCATATTTATTGTCCCACACTTGTTGGGCTTGTAAGGTAGCCTTTGCCATCGTAGATGGATTGAGCGAGGATGGAAGGGATGTAGGACCTACAAATGGCATTTTGGACCATTTACTGGCATGAGTGGTAAGCTGTTGACCAATCCTTTTAAGTGAGCAGACGCTTCATCACTTTAAATGCTATCATCTGCGTTATTGTGAGGATCCAAAGTAGATGCTTGACGGCAGACTTTCCAAGTTGGAAGCAATTTGTGCAAAACATAGTGCAGTGTAGTAATGGCGTGAACATTTTTATGCACTATCATTCGGATATGGCAAAGGCAACAAATGCAGGTCCTGCTCAGCTTTTGATTTCGCGGGGACGGAATTCATGCGATTCCCGTCTAGTAAAGCCCAAATCAGTAGGCATCGCCAAAACAGAAAAGGAACCTTGCCATTGAGTAAACCAATTTAGTTTTCTCTGATGCACATCCTTTGCAAATGTTTTCCGCCTTTCGTCAAGGTGGCAGAGCTTGTACACAGACCTGACAATGCGCTGTAGGTGTGGAAATATAGTTATGGGGAAGAATGTGCACGATGCAACGAAGCAGCCCGGAAGCTAGACCAATGTTCGCGCGCTTTTGTGCGCACACCTTCTCTGACGCCAAAATTTGCTCCTTTGAATAAATTGCTAATAATTTTTGTGTACGCACTGCTACGCTGCTGACGGCAGTAAAAGTAAAGTGGACTTGTAGATCCACGTAGGCGAATCAACTGAGCGACGGCTAATGGGTGTGGCTGCTGGGATGGACTGAGCCCACTCTGAGATTTGACATCTTTGCTTCCTCAATCTTGCATCCCTCATTTTATTACCCACATTTCTTCTTTCCTACACTTATTTTAAATGTCACCAATGCGTAGAATGATGAGCCTTCCTCTCCAACAATGCAGGCTTTCGAACCAAGAAAAAGTGGATTAAGTGTCTACACATCTCCCATTTTGGCTTCCTCTTTGCACGTCGGCTGACACTCATTGTTTACCCTAGAAATAGATCGGATTGCGTGAATTATCATCCGTAGTCATAGGTGAGCTTTCTCCATACGAAGATTCTCAAGCCTTATATGGCACCTCGTGCGGTAAACGTCTGCGCATGCAGGGACACAAGCGCTAAACTTGCATCACTCTGCTTTACATTTAATGCGTCATCACAAATCCGAGCTGTTAGTGCGTAGTGATTTCTTTAAGAATAACAGAACAGACCACATCAAGGAGGCATTACCCTGTCTCAACTGCCGATGTCTATTGTTGACAGCCTTAAACGTCTTAAATGTTGGGAACTGCATTCCATTAAAACGGAGCCAGTGTAATGAACAGAGAAGGGAGGACATCGAAGAACGGTAGCAGAGGGAGCAACTCATGTTATTAGTCCAATTCCAAACACAGAATGTGAGACAAAGCACCAAGTAAATCGTGGATACCATGTAAACAGATACTATGGTGCCGAAGTGACAATGGGTTAGGAGGTGGCGTCTTTTGTTACAACATGACGATTTCGAAGTCATAAGGGTCTCACCCACGTACTACATTAGAACTCATTGCGATGCGGATGTGGAACCACACAATTACGCCGTAATTAAAAACATCTGACTTGGGTTGTAGTAATGTTGCACATTAATGCACCACTTACCATTTGCAAGATCTTACGAAGATGCAAAAGTCGACGATAGCAAAGGAACGGCAATTGAAATTAGTGTAAGAGCGCTAGGCTATTTTTTTGAGAACGCGGTGCCTTACTGGCCTTGAGATAGAAAGCGTGGCATTGGAATGCTGTTAATGTAGCTAATGGGACTTATGACAGCTTGCCTATCCTATTGCTGCACTTTTACCTATCATCTGAGGACCTAGCTTGCAGAAATTGTGGTACCCTTCATGCGGCGAAGAATCCAATGAGCTAAGAGGGCGAAGATGGTTGCATCAGCGACTTACCGCCTGCTCTGCTGACCAGAATTACACATCCGCCACCCACCGCCAAGGAGCAGATCACGATCTCAAATCATCAACAGCGCTAGTCAATGCAACATAGTTTGCTACAACGCCAGTAACGATGTCCTCACCCCCATTCGCATCATTGTTCACGCTTCTGTTAAGCAGCCAACACTAACGAGCAAGTCCTTCGACGAATGGGGAAATTGGACTCGAAGCTGACGTAAAGGGCTAAGGATGACCAAATGTAGGTGGAGAGTATGAGAATGACAACAGTAAGTTTAATGGTCGCTTTTCTGAAATGCTGTGAATTTCAGTACAAAAATTTGACTCGAGAATTTTGACAGTACATGTATTATTAACCCCACGCGAAAGCATCAGCATCTATCAGTGAATGACGGTAACTATTGCCAATTTGTGTGCCATTCGCATCACTGGCTTTGGAGGTTGCACAACCAAACACCGGCGTTACAAAAGTGGGAGCGCTGGAGACGATCGACTATCACTGAACGGATGGTGCTAATGAGAAAGCGCATTCTCATGCACATTTTTGCCAAAGTCTAGTGCCACTGTCAATGTCACTGTCATTTGCCATGCCGTAAGGAGACAGACACGCTGATCACCGTAGAGTTGTACAACAATGCTGGCCACAACATCGACTGGTAAAGCTGACATTACTCTTCCCGGTTTTTGCCACAGAGTCAAGTCAGACTCAGCATCCACCTAATTGGAAATATTCTGTTGGGTCGCATTTTTGGGCTCCTTAACCACGAAATCAAAAAAACTCTTCTCACCGTTTCAGACTGAGAACCACGATGGCGACTGACTTATTACACTGTGCCACAGCCACCAGGCCGCATCAAGCTTTACCACATTCTACATTTCTACACTTTAACTAATTCTTGGATACGACCTCTTACTTGAATGGTGGTGTTACCTCTAACGCTGACTCTACCATACCTAGTTTGTTGCCGCAGTACGAAGTTGGTTTGATCAGGTCTCAGGAGCGGTCGTTGATCCGCCCATTAGTCCCACGTGTCTAGCGTTAATGCACAAACACAACCCACCCTTCCCCGATCTAACGCAGTTTAATGGTTTCTCACACTATTCTAAACTTGAAATGAAGAATTGTTGCCAAATTTTACTTTAGATATTAAATAAACTTGACGTAGTTGCGTCGTGACGCACACAAAGTCAGGCATACACCACGCAAGTATAAATTAAGAACAGTCTAGTTATCTTCCTCACACTTCTATCTTCGATGTCTCGTTGCTCTTGGCAATGTTCCAGCATACAAGACGGGGGCTGAACATAATCAGCCTCTAATGGCTTCTTTGAAGTGGCAATTAATAAAATATTTTGGTGCTGAGGTGTTGATTGTTTCTGTTAAACCTCTTAACTGAGATTGCTCAAAACACGTGGTTATGCAGCGGAGGTTCGATTAATTCCAAATTACTTCACTCGCAACCACAATATCACTGTAGCAGCTGCAATTTTTTTTGCAATGCTATTTTGTTGGTAGCAGGTTGGTATTAAATTTTATCTTTTCCATCGTAACCACCCCTAATTTGCTTGCCCACTTCTATGAAACGCACTAATCTTTGGCCAACGGTTTCCCCACCCCCTCTTGACAAAACGCATACATTCGTGCAAATACAAGCGAATTTGTTACCACAAATCGTCCTCTACATTTTTTTTATTTTGCTAGTCCCCTAATTTCACAAGGTGAGCCGTTAATGGAGCCGATGTTTCATGGAAAGTGGGTGCTCTGACGAAAGCAGCATCAGAACTACCCAGCTGATGACAGCTTAATAGTGGCGCATCTCCACTTATGCAGTAATCGCAAATGTCAGTCATAATGGACAGAGGGTAAGGAAGTGGCTTTTATTAGGCCACCTCTTATAAGCAGGATTAATGAACACAAAGGATTAGCTGACCCCTGAGTAAGACCAAATCCCTGTTGCTGACACAATGTGCCATTCCATTTGCTCACTTTTTAGCTCCTCTCTGTGTGATCGCCGTGAAGCGCCACGTAAAACAACGAATGGGGCTGGAGCAAGGATTAGCACAGATAACATATGCCCGCACACAAGTGGTGACCCCTTGCCCATGAGGTCAAACTAAGGTCTCACAGCCAGACACTATGATGCCCTCATTCCTTTTTGCGTTGACAACTGACGGACGTGTTACTTATTTGCTTCTTATCCTCTCAACGCACGTGCCCATTCGGTGTCACCCAATGTCTTCTGCATGCGAAATGTATTTGGTCAAACCTCATTGAACGAACACCTATACCAGGTATGCTTAATCGGTGCTAGCTAATGAGTAGACCAAAATCTAGAACAAAAGGCATATGGCGCATTACATACAGCCAAACCTTTAGAGACATGGCCTAGTTCCATAAAGATAAGTTGTTTACAACATGCATTACACCTACTCAAGATTGTGTGCTGAAATGACTTCATTTAACCTCACGCGTCAACTTGGGTGAAAGAAGGATGAGGCCAAGGTCAGTCATGCAACGCATGCATATCTGGGTCGATGGTAAAGGCGAGGATGCTGCAGCAGATTGTGTGGAACTGACCGCCTGAAGATGAGAGTGTGCGAGGACAATTGCGGTTGATGAGTGCATCATCCGTGATGGTGCAGCAGATGGTGGAGTCGTTGGGTCACCTTTCGTGAGGGCTGCGAAACACATTAGTGATAAGTTCTCCTCCAGCCTTTCGTGAATCGCGTCGTTGCCGGGCACACAGGTCAGTCAACGTGTCTCGTCTTGTGGAAACACCAAATCCCATTGCACCTGTAGACGGAAACAAGTGGATTCGCTGGTACCACCAAACCACGATGCCCAAATCCACCAATGAAAGGAATTTAGGAAAACTTGAGTAAGATGAATGGCCAGCGGTGAGTAGACAAAGTTGAGAGGTTATGGCTTGCAGATTCTCCGTGACAATCAATTGAGCCTCGCTGCGATGCAAGTAGCACAAAAATAAAAAATTGCTTCATCTACCGACGTGTCTAGAGTTGAGTCAAAGTTAAGCAACCCGCACTTCAAGAATAGATGGAATCGTATGGAATTGGCCTGTGGTAATTTAACAATAACAACAATAATATCAAGAAAGTTATTGTATAAATTCAAGGGACATGCAATTATTTTGGAACTGACGCTAAATTTTTGCTTACATGGGTGGCAGATGTGATAGGCGTCGCGCATAGCTACAAGTCCAGGCGGTAAAATTCTACAGCCCCGCTGATGCCATAAAACTGGTATTAACCCGACACAATCGAACCTATCATGATGCACCACAAAGCATCCAAATAAGCCCGAGAACAAGGCACATTTTTAACTAACGAAGGGCTGAACGCGTTCCGAAGCGAGGGGTGACAATGACAAAGTCGTTTCCAAATATCAACTGTCCAGCTATAGTTATGAGCCGGTAGGTGACTGCGAATCGCTTAACGCCGAAAGAAGAAGGCGAACGCAGATGGAGAATGCTGTGCTGATTGCAATTCGTCGCGGCGTCTGCCGACGCTAATTACCACATGAGACTGCAAAAGGCACAGTTCGATGAAGACCTGTGATGAAAAAGTTTTAAGCTGCCCTTTTCACGGTAATCCGCGCTGATTAACGTCCTTCTGGCCAAAGTTACCTTCATTTGCCTGAAAGGAACACCAATGAGATCTGAGAAGGATGATGAACCCTTCAAATAATTGAACTTGAGCACCCACGAAACACTGCGAGTCCAGTTGTTGGATCTGCTGTCTTTTTCCCCACTTCGTTCCCCTGAGGGCAGCTAGCGACCTTATTGACCCAAGTGGGGATTAATGTCAGTGCACACTGACTAAAGCTGACGAATGTAGGTGTCCAGGATACGACGAGACAATGAATGAGGTGTTTGGGTTGTGAGGCTGCCTCATCTTCGGTCCAGCAAGAGATTAGCAAGAGCTTAATGCATGCTCCTATCCGAGACACGCCTTATTTTGCTTCGCTGCTCAGCTAAGTTCGTCTGTCGCAACTGCTAGGGTCAGTTACTCCATCAATTGGGGAACAATAAGACCGAATCTGTATGATTGCTGCACATATCCGCATCATCGATGCAGTACACAAGTAAAATGGGAAATTCGCAGCAAAATAGGTGTTTAGTAAACGCAGTTATGGGGTCCGTTGATACGGCCTGGTGGCTAGCCCATCTGGCAAAGGCAATCATTCCCTTAAGTGTCGCAGCAGTTAAACAAAGTATTAAATAAAAGTTGAATCCCTATTATTCCTTAAGCTTGCCTTTAAAATTTGAAGCGGATGCGCAAATTTAAAGCATCTGCGATGGTGAAGGTAATCCTACGACTTCTACTGGTGCCATTTTCCACTACTTTGTATAAGACCATAAAGTTGCCTTAAACTGATCAATCCTCTCGTGCTTTACATAGCCACTCATAATCTACAGAATTTCGTAAAAACGCGAAGGCCGTCGAGCATTAAGATTTGCCATCATGGACTCTTTTATGATTGCTTCCAATAGTTCGCGTTTGGAAATGGAAAACTCACAAGCCAGATGTGGCCGAAACGTAACGAGCATGTTTCAGTAGCAAAACCAGAATACCAAGGATGCAGAGAGGATGTAGATTTTATTCATCTTATTACAAAATTGCTCAGAATGGGAACCAGCAGCTCGTTCCATGAAGCAGAAGGTTGTGACATATGTCGTCTCTGAATTGGAAAATGAAAGGTGATGTTTGCGTAAGGTGGCCATTTCGGCAAGGAAGTTTTACAGCCTACCAGTTTAGAGATACTTTTTGTGTAGTCTGTTTTGGTAAAGATTGCTCCGATTTGAGGTGAAGAAGCTCACTCACGCAATCCAGAATTTTCGGTGTGGTTAAGACGCGAATTGCATACAAGTGTGAAGATAACTGGGAGGGTATGATAAGGTGGGGTAGAGTTAGTGCCGGGGACGCCGTGGTTGTGAGAAAACGTGATACGAGGAGATTAAAGTTGATCAGGGTAAAACCGCAGTACGATATTAGGAAAATGGATCGCTCGACAGCGTTTAAGCATATCTTTTTTGGTTTGCAAGCAGTTGCGCCCCCTCCTTAGCTCAAACTTGGTGTTTGGTGGTGTGTGCCAACTTCACTTTTTTGCGTCGCTTTTGTGTTACCACATTTAGCATGCGACGCGGATTACATGGGAAAATGATAGCTGGGACTTACATATTTGAGTGGACCGTAAAAGAACGTAAACTCCACAGCATTTACTCAGCCAGTGGTTAAGAGACAAAATCAACGAATGCAAAGGGGAGTTCTGCACCACAGCACCGAGAACAGTCATATTAGAGTGGCTATTCCTAATGCTCTTTACTCGATTTCTGCCCTCTTACCTCATTCCCATCGTTTCACGTCTTCCTTTGCGTCTCATTCATTTTTGTGTCACTCGGCTATTTCTTGATTTTACTCAAACTTATCCATCCTTCATTAAGTAGGTCTACCATCAGTTTCGTTGCTTGCTGTTTGCAATGCATCGCTTTGATTGACAGGCACCGTTTCCTCCACCCAAACAGGCAGCGTACTTTGGAAACAAATTGCCACCATCTGATGAACTTGTTGCCGGTTTCATTCTGAACTGTGCTAGGAAACAGGGAAGCTCTAAAGGCGAAAGCGTTTACATATCACTTGCAGCACTAGGATGCCTGTAGTAGCTTAATGTCTCGCTAAACATCCACTTTCCATTTCGGCACCATAGTTGCATTGGAACGCCGCACTGGGCTCACAAAAACGGATGGAACTGGAATTTGACCAAATCAGCAAAAATCAGAGCGGCTATCAAGATCATGTTAATAAGGTGTGCTAATTCAAAAAGATAAACAATCGAGGCTATTGATCCCTCGGGCAGCCTCGTTCCACAGAGGCGTCTTCTACGACACAATTAAACTCAACCAAATCACTAAGTATACCACCTAATTAATTGACGCAACTCCACATAATATTGATTTGAGGATCAGGCTGCACACAAAATCTGACCCGACGATGTCTTCCAAAGTCTGTTGAGGAGTCCCCCCAATCTAATCTAACGGCTGTCCTATTAATTTCCTCCGCTTCATAGCACTTCGGTGCTCGTCTTCTTTGCCCTTAACAACAGCTCACCTAGCTCTTGCATTGCATGTCTCATTATTTACAGCCGGTGTTAATCCATACGCCTATCTTCACAAAAAACAATTCTTTGTCTTGATTCACTTTCTACGCAATGCGTGAGCTTCTCGCCCTCCCTTCCCTCCATACCAATTGACAATTCCCTGCCACACCGACCTCATCCACCTAACTCGTTGGATGGCGGCTTCCTCTTTGTGGTTCCTCTTCTTCCCTTCCCTTACTACCCCTTCTCTGCACCAGGCCATTCTCAATTAACGCAACGCTAATTACCTCTAGATCAGACCTGCAGTAATCTCATATCACAGTGGTTTCTTACACAACTGTCGCCTTATTTTCATCTGCTCGCTCCTCCTTCGCCTTATCGAATGAGCTAGAAGGGGCATAATTTTCACCATGTAATTTGGAACCGGTATGAATTGTGCCCATCTATCTCATGCAATAGCAGATGAGAATGAGCACTTAAGGCACTAGACTTCTCGGTTTAACCGGATGCCTTAGGTTATCGGCAGCTATGTCAAATAAAAGTGGTAAATTTATTACCTTAGACAAAATTGCGAAAAATAGCATTTTTTGGGGGTTGTAATACATCCTTCGTAGTCGTAGATGGATTAACGTTGCTTCTAAACCTCTCGTTCAGAAGGTATGCTTAAGGAGAGATAGGATCTAGCCCTCATTTAATCCTTTTTTAGTCGCAGTTGCACTTGGGTAAGCGCATTGCCCTCGCCAGACAGGCTAGCCACCAGTCCATGTCAATAGACTCGGTAACCTTCTTTACTGAGCAAAAGGAAAGATATAGCTCTTTATGCAGTTAATTTGGATTTGTGAGGTTCCATTTTAAAAAATTTGTTAAATTTGGTTATTTGGTGCATGGTACCTTAAGGTCAAGATGCATTGCCATACATAGTAGCCACCATATCTTTCTTTGATAACACCAACGCTGATTATGCAGATAGAAATTTGATGAAGTAGAGAGTTATGGTGACCGAGCCTTAAGTTTTGGCAGGTGTTATCGAAATTTTATTTGTCACTGCGTTATTTGAGCATGCCCTAGTACAGTTGTTCATCGGCATGAAAGGAAAGTGAGAGAATGCTAGGATAGGTAAGGCAGCAGGAAGGGCAAAGCAGTAACCTTATCCGCAGGTGAACTTCGATGCATGCAGAAAAACACGGTGGGATGTTGTAAGGCATGAAATGTTTGAGGCAACACTCACTGACGATTCGTTAAAGTAGAGATTATTAAAATTGGCATAGACTAGGGGCTCTTCTCCGCCTCTTTCTAAGGCTTTATGCGGTCTACTTCGTGTCGGCAGTTGCGTCGCCTTGATTAGGCGAGCAAAATTAGAGTTTTACGTTGAATTTTCCGGTGACCTGCGAGTCGCTTCTGCAGAATGAGGCATACACGAGTAAACAAATAGCCCTTTTTGCCTTCTCTTTTCATGCATTATGCATGCATTTATTACCCGAGAAACCGGTTCCTGTAGGTGCGTTGCGCAGCCATGAAGGCGTTTGCTAGAAGGAGCAACTAGGCGCATTGTCTTGATGACACTCTTTTACTGCATGCACTTTTACTTCTCCGCGAGTCAGCAGACTAATTCTTGGAATATTTGAACATGCACGCATGTCTAGTCCAACCGGCCTGGCAAAGATGTTTAACGCGTTGTTGTTGAATCCAGCGTTATGAAATGAATGCTCAATCAGATTAGGATGAAAAGATGGATTCGTACAAAAAGAAATAGACTAATATTTACACTAGATCTTGAATAAGATTAAGAAGTGGTTCCCGTATGTAGAGTTAAGTGCAATGTAATGGCATCTTGAGAGAGGGAATGCGTTGAATTTAACCACTGAACTGCGCTCGCACTAGCTGGAGGTGAAGTGGTCTATTCACTTGCAGTTTATCTTACCACTTTCAGGGTCAATGGCGGCAGCGTTGTCTTCATCCCCGTCAGCGCTTTCAATTAGTCATCTCAATGGAGGTGACAGGATTTCAGCAACGCAGGACCTTATTTCTCCGAAACAGACAACGAATCAAAGGCATTGAGTTCTCTTTCGCGATATTGGGTTGGTAATTCTTCATTTACCCGAACGTGTTTTTTACTTTATTGAAGCAAATTCTTATAGGCACTGGTAATTACTTCGTTTGTAAATCAGAAAACAAGTGGTCTTTTGTGATTTTAGCCATGTTATTAATGCATTGATAGGCATTGTTAATCAGGCAATAAGTGGTCTTGCATAACTAGGCATTTCATTCATGCATACAGTAATTGCTAATGACTACTTGCAAGCCAACCTAACTTCAGCACCAATTCAAATGAGAATTATGAGGATAAGCAGAAGATGCCTCTGTGTTTCCATCCTCACATCTGCATAATGCGCAAAGAATGTTTGCCTAGTCAAAGCATTTAACGGCTGACGTTTGGCAGTTCGGAGGCTTTGAGACAAAACGTCTAAAGTTTTCCACTGTATATTAGCCAGCTTTGCCACATCGCCTCCACAAATAGGAACTAATTTTAAATCGGTCGTGTCTTGTGGTTAAGGTTAACGTGGGGAATAAGGCATTTCGCTCCATCTGCGTACAAGCCAATTTTTTTGGGGATGGAAAAGTTATTGCAAAAATTGCACTTTGGTACCTGGCATCTACATGGTTGTGGTCTGAAAAGGATTACCCTATGGTAGTACTGCTTACTGCGTTTAACGGCGGAGAGAGAAGTCGGTTACTATAAGGTTTTGACTCATGAATTAGGCCGGTGCTTGTTGAAGCACGGCATATGCTAAGCAATGGCAAACTAACCTAGGCGCTCCATCCCTCACTTTGATTTATAACTGACCCAAATGATATTTCTTACTAGTGGCTTGCTACGGTATTAGAAAAAGAAATCTTCCGCAAATTCACATCTCCTTCCATGCAACTACACATGGAGTGTGTTGTAGTACGAATATCAGCCGCACCATGCTTGTCACAGTAAGGGGAATCAATTAAGAAGTGGTGCCAAATGTTGTTACTTCTGTTCCAATGCGGTCCAATTAAAGCGGGGGATTTCGGTATTCAGGAATGACTGCAGTGCGATGTGGGTGATGAGATAACTTGAGCGCATAGCTGCTAGCTATTTACTCGGCTTTATCTGCTGCTAGTTACAGACTTAATCAGTTCCCTCCTATGTCTTGTAGCGGTGATGTCCCTCGTATTGTCAGCGAAGGGCATACATTGCCACTCGTTAAGGAGTCCTTTTCCGGAGAAAAATAATGTTGCACAAGAATGAGAACTCAGTAATTACTAGCTGCACTTTTCATACTTAATCGTTAAAAACAAGCTTTGCCTTAATTCAAGGATGTCCTGGTTAGCACCAATGCTAGCAAGCAAGCAATCGGGTTTACCCCGTGACTAGAGTTGATTCGGCTGGAAAGCCAGGTTCATGTTTTATCTAAACAATTCTGTTTGAAAAACGCATATTTCCGTTTCGCTGCTTTCATCCTAAGTGATTTAAAAATGGAATCTAGCTCGCAATATTTCCCATTGCACAAATGCGCAAGACAGGTGCGCCCGAAGTGTTGTGCTCATGTTTTGGCAGTGGAAACGGCACGAGCTCAAAGGACGGGGATAAATCCAGCTATTTATAAATTTTGTTTGACTGTATCAGCACTTCAATGAACGCATTTCCCTTGCCAAACGGACTGGATATCAGGCCATGCCAATCGACCCCATGGCCCTGTTTAATAAGCATGTATTCGCTACAAATCAGAAGGATTTCTGTCGCTTTAAAAACGGTTGAATTTGACGCTGAGAGTCAATTTGAAAAGCCTGTTGGGATTCAATTATTTTGATGCATAAAACCTTAAGGATTAAGATAAAATGCAGCATCCTCATCTCTCAACTTTACCCATTTCATACGCACTAACGCCCTTATGCCATGCCAACACTTTCCTCTCAATCCTCTGAGTGGTAGGTGCGGTGAAGGGGATGGAGCAAGGTGTGGCACATCTACGTGCTTCTTGTCCTCAAGCAAAATCGGAGTTGGCATTACAAAAGGAAGATATGGTGGTTACCCCGTGTGCTAATTAGTCTTTATCTTCAGGGCGCTATGCGTCAAATAACCAGACCCAACACAGTTCTCAAAATTGAACCTTACAAGTCAAACCAATTGTATTAAGGGCGACAGCTTTGCTTCTGCTTTGTGCCACTAATAGATGCTCAGTAAAGAGGGTTACCGCGTAAATTGGCATGGCCTGGTGGCTAGCCTGTCTAGCAAGGGCAGCAAGTTTACCCAAGTGCCATCAAAGTAAAGGAAGGGTTAAGTGAGAACTAAATCCTGCATTTTCTTAGGCGCGCCTTCTTAACGAGAGGTGGAGGCCATCTTACAACCCCATTAATGCTATATCCCACTATTTGTTGAAGACAATAAGTTTGCCACTTGCACTTGACAGCAGCTATCAACCCAAAACATCTGACTAAACCGAGAAGGCTATCACATGCTGCAAGTGTCCACTCGCATCCGCTATTGCAGGGCTCATCTCAAAAGCAATTTCTACTAAAATAAGTGATAAAATAGTATTGGCAATGATTGATGGAAGTTGTGCCAATATTAGAATGCACGGTAGGAGAAATGCATCCACTTTTGCTCTTCTTTGGTCAGGTGGAGGAGGAGCAGATGAAAATTCGATGAAGTGGCGAGAAATGGTGACCAAGACTTAAAGTTGGGCAGTTCTGATCTATAGGTTGTTTGTCGCTGAGTTATATAATCATGTTTTACTGCGGAGTTGGACTAGTGAAGGGGTAAAGGGAACTCACAAAGAGGAAGCTGCCATCGAACGCGTTGGGTGGATGAAATGGTAGGGGTGGTTTATGAGTAAGAAGGAAGGGGGAGAGAAAACTAAGGTAGGCACAATAGAGGACACTCACCGAAGGCACGTTGAAGTAGCGATTGCTAAAGCAGCCGTAAAACAAGGAGCTTCCCTACGCTTATTTGGAAGACATTATCGGGTCTGCTTTATTTGTGCAGTTGTGCAGATGTGATTGGGAGGGTAAACTTAGTGCTTTGGTTGAATCCAATGATGCCGTGAAAGACGCCTCTGTGGAATAGTCTTGCACGAGGGATCAAATAATCTGACTTGTTCTCATCAACCTGACCTAGATGACTGACTGTTTGTTAGGGAAGCGATTGCAGTGGGCCCCTTTGTGGATGGGTAGATTGAGTGGGTTTGCAGCAGCAGGGTTAGAAACATGAATGCCTCTACTGGTGGAAGTAGTTGTGAACCTCTTAGTGCCGATGATGACGAGAAAGCTCCAGTCCATGAGGAGCTCAAAAGCATTGCATTTGCTAAAATCAGAAAAGGAACTTCAATTATATACATTATGTCTATGAAACCTGCTCTTTTCTTTTGGAGGTTCAGGAGCGGATGTTATGAGCGTAGGCGACATCATGCACAAAAGGTCACACAGACGTGCTGACCTCTGCTCCGACAGCGATTCGATGTTTCACGTGTCGCCTTACCACGATGACACGATAAGTGAGGCTGGGTATGAGGTAGCAGAAGTAGTTTAAAGTAAAGTGATTCCTTATTATTTGCAGGCAAATTTGGATGCAGTTTTGTAGCCCTCAGTTGCGGTATTATTTTGACAAGCAGAATTGATAACGTTGTTGCTGCTCGAAATGGAGTTGGGCAGCTAGGTGTAGATCACCACATTAATGACGATGGTAGCGATGCTGGTTTAGGCCACCGGTTGCATGGATGAGGTGAACGAAACTGGGCGGTCAATGCGAGGTGGGTACAAGCGCTCAGTCGTGCCTCAACCTGCTCAAACTCGCCATGCTGGCTAAGCATCAAGTAAATGAGCCACTGCTCAGGTTGGGTATTTAGAATGAGTAATCGCCGAATTGCGCATCATCGCAAATGTTCCCTTCGCCATTGCTGCTGGTCGTGGCTGAAGTGCGTCGAAAGTCCCGAGACAACTTCATGGTAGTTAAAAGAGGAAAGCCAAATTAATGAAGGAGGGGTGAAATGGCCATCCGCACACAATCTGGCTAGACTGCTCCTGTTAGAGCATTCAGCCATCAGACGAACACATTTACATTTACATTTTGGTGGCGAAACATTCCAGCCTTTTTTGCTGAGCCGCGGTTTGTGACCCCCAATTTTCGTAAAACGGAAATACTTTCATGCGGTGAAATGGAGCGTTGCACCTGACTACCTACTTACAGATTGCATCTGCCCAACGAATCTTCCATTTCTCTCACGGAGTTCTTCACAAAATTAGATGCCTCTGTTTGCCTTCTTGACCACATTGACTATTTTCGGCGTGGGTGGTGTCCAGTCTTCGAAATCTTCCCACTGCCCCACCGCCAACCTTGACCTTATCTACTATCCCAAAATGTCATTCTAGTTCAAAGCTGCACTGGTAATTTCGAGGCTCGTATTCACTTTCTGGTTGCATACCATCTTTCCACAGTGCGGGTGCCATTACAAAGAGAGAAGGAGTTAGTGTTTGTCACGGCCAGCCTGTCTTGCGGCAAATAGCATGACATGCTTGATGTCAAGGGATCCTGCGTCTAGCATCTAGGCGTCCATAGGTGACTCAACGGCACAGGAGACGTGTTACTAATGTTTACCATCAAGGTTGCAACAAATCAGCTTCTTAGTCCTGAGATTCGTGTCAATTTCCTCCCCAAAGCACCATAAATTTGCTGGGATTTACTACGTCGCATGGAAAGAATGAAGCCATTACCCTAGTCCTCTTATGGTTTACAGCAGCGCAGACATTCGCGCTGTTCTGGCTCTTGCCCAGAGTAAGCACTAAGTAGCACAACCCTGAGATATGTATCTCTAAGCAATGCATTTTACCCAATTTACTCGTTGCCAGTGCATGGAGCATGTCAATTTATATGGAAATTGTGATTTCGTATTTTTTGCCTACTTCACGAGCAAGCAAAGTTTCGTAGACTGGACGTTACCACAACCAGCACATTGGCTTTCCAAACATGACGGTTACTAACCGAACCACGCGTCGCTCGACCACAGAACCGATGAGAATATTCTTTCCAGTCTACCTTATGTGCAACATCTCAGGACGCGGTGGCTTAGGTTTCATCGTCATCACAAGGACTTTTGGCACACTTGTGCAGATCCTACATTGGCCTTCAAGTTTCTCGCATTTCATCTCCCCCCTTTTCATCTCCATTTATTGCATTTGTGCTGACGGATAGATAAAGTGCTTTTCTTTCCAGGATCATGGTTGCTTCGTGCTAATCATGATTCACAACAACCGACGCATTTTCCTCCTCTTCTCCTCATTACTCTTCATTAGCCCATTTGCCATTTGTGCCATTTCAAGTGTCTATTATTACTCTGTGGAATGCACAACGGGATTGATTCACCACGGGCCGATCAGCACACGTTGCCACCACATGGGAAGGAAAATGACGAGCAAGCCTCATTCCACGGAGGCGTCTTCCACGGCATCATTGAACTCAACCGAAGCACCAAGTATACCCCACCCAACCCAGTTGATACAGCGCATCACAAAGTGATTTGTAAATTCAAACTGCGAGTATGAATCATATCCGATGATGTCCTCAAAATGGGCGTAGAGGAGCTCCCTAGTCTGCGGCTGTCTTATCAACCTCCACTTCAACGCGTCTTCAGTGTCTTCTTTGCCTTTTATGACGCTCACCAGGCTGTCGAGCATTGCATGCCCCACCATTTCCCACCGCGTTTACTCCATACGTCAATCTTCACATAAGCGAATCACATTCCTTGCCCTTTTCAATTTCCTTAATGACACGTGAACTTCTCTGCCCTTTGTCTACCTTATTCCTTTCTCTACTTTCCCTCGTACCTATAAACAATTCTCTACGACCTCATCCACCTGCCTTGTTAAATAGCAGATTCCACTTCGTGAGTTCCTCTTCATCATTTCACTAGCCCTTCTCTACATACGTACAAACTAAATTAACGCAACGACTAATAACCTCAAGATCAGACCTGTCAAAACTTAAAGCTTCTTCTCTATTAATCTCCTTCTATCGTGAAAGTTTCTCCCACGCCACTTTACCCAATTTCCATCCACCCCTCCTCCACTGCCTGGCCATAGGAGATCAGAGGTAAAAGCATTTCTCCCACCATGGAATTTCCAAAACTCGAAAATTCCATCAATCAATCCCAGTGCTTATTTTTTTATTTATTTTAACAGCTCAACAAAAGCAAGGGAAAATGAGCACTTGCAGCACTTGATAGCCTTCTCGGTTTTAGGCTGCGAGCGACTATGTCTTTATTGTCTTGCACAAAATAGTAGGGAATTGGCATTATTAATGGTTGTAATACGGCCTGTGTAGTCGTAGATGGATTAAAATTGAGTCTTTACCCCTGTCTCAGAACCTGCGCCTAGGAAAAAAGGATTTAGCGATCATTTGATGCTTTGTTTAGCTGCAGCGGCAGTTGGATGAACAGATTACCCATGCCAGACGGGCTAGCCAAAAGCCATGCCAATGGACCCAATGATCCTCTTTACTGAACTTGCATTGTGCCGCAAAGCTGAAGCAAAGCTATCGCCCTTAATAGTTTAATAATTTTGTTAAATTCGTTATTTGGTGCATCGTACCCTTGGATCAAGATAGATTGGCACATGAAGTAACCACAGTATCTTCTTCCCTTGATAACACCAACCCTGGTTGTGCTCGACGATAAGGACGACCAGTCGTGCCTTCTTGTGCCCCAGCTTACTAATCAAACACGGTAATCTTGATGATTTACTTCATCCAGCAATCCATCTAAGGCCTCAAAATTGGAACCTGCACATCAAATACAACTGGATTAAAGGCGTCAGCATTCCTCTTAATTTGTGGCAAAGCATGCGCTCTGCAACGAGGGTTATCGAGTCTACTTTTATGGCCTTGTGGCTAGCCCGTCTGACAAGGGCACCCCGCTCACTTAAGTGCTAATGCAGACAAACAATTCCTATTCATTCTTGAGGAGGCCTTCAGAAAGAAGGGATAAAGACGAAATCACAAAGCGATCGCTAGCATCCAATGAGGTAGGTGGTTGAGGTGGCACAGAATTGTTCATAGCATGAAGAAAAAATTGAGAAAAGGATGAGATAGGTAAAGGAGCAGGAAGGAAAGAGCAGTAGGCTTATCCGTAGGTGCACTTCGATGCATGGAGAAAAAACAGGGGAGGAAATTATGGGGCATGCATTGCTTGAGTTTAGTGAGCACAGTAAAGTCCAAGAAGACACTCACTGAAGATGCGTTAAGGTGGTGATCAGCGTAAATAACACAGACCAGAGCTCATCTACGCCTCTTGCGAAGGCATTATCGGATCCGCTTTGTACGTGCAGTTGTGCCGACTTGATCAGGCGGGTAAAATTGGTGATTCGGTTGAATTTATTAATGACCTGCAAGCCGCCTCTGCAAAACAATGGATGGACGAGGAAACAAATGGACTTATTTGCTCTCTTTTTTTCTGCATTATGTAAGCATTTATTAACATAGCTTAAAAGATTACATTCCCTCGTTCATATTTGGTCAAATCTCAACAGCTCCAGTCAATCCCAAGTGCTACGTATCCTGCAACACTGCCTTGAAAGTGTTACTGCTTTTGTAAGAAACAAGCGAATTCTCCACATATAGTCACTAATAAGGAGAAAGAGAACTGCTCGACAACCATTAGACAATGTCTATGTGCAGTTAAGCAAACCAGTCTGTTTGAAGCGCACCCCGCACTTTGCCCAATCCACTTTGCTCTCTTTGAATCACGTACTTGTGCATCTACATCGTCAGAGTAACATACTCGACTATATTGTTTGCTCGCCGTTTTTAACATACTCTTCCAGTTTTTCTGGAAGATATCGAGCTCCACAGTTTATCCACACCAGCACTGCTAGATTTTGTTGCCAAATGTCCAGTCCGAGGCAATCTCGGTAGAAACAGATTAAATAAGGTACATCTCTGCACCAGTGGCCTTAGGGCATTCCTAGGATATCTTACGCATACCCAACACCTTTCAAGCTTTTTAAAAACAATAAGCTACCACAACCGCGTATATCAGGAAGCAAGTTGCTGATTTTCTGCTCTGAACAACTTCGAAACAATATGAATGACAAACGACATCGTCTAGTAGTAGTCCCGTTCCCAATGCCGAAACATGAGCATAACATTTCGGCCACACCTGGCTTGTGCCTTTGCAAAATAAGAACTACTGTTAGCTAAATTTTATTTTTAAATAACTTAGGATTAAAAGAATGGCACGAGAATTTTCGCCCTATCAAAAAGCTTTGTCTATGAATACGTCATGTATCTGATTTTCCAGCTGAATCAACCCCAGCCACAGGATAAATCCGACCGCTTGAACGCCCGCATTGGTGCCAACTAAGACACCCTTAAATTTAGGCACAACTTGTTTTTAACGATCAAGTACGAAAACCGCAGATGGTAATTATTGTTTTTCCCAGCATGTGCAAGCTTATTTCTCTCTGGAAGGACGTTGTACGTATAATGTCTGCCCTGTGTTGCCAACAGGAGGGACGTCACTGCCGCCAGGGATGGGACAGAGCTGACTAAGTTTGGAAGCAATAGCAGACAAATCCGAGTAAATAACTACCAGCCATGAGCCTAAGTTACCTCATCATCCACATCGCACTGCGATTATTCCAGAATACCAATATCCTCCACTTTAGCTAGACAGCATTGGGACGGAGGCACCATAACATTCGGCATCAATTCTTAATAATTCCCTTACTGTAGCAAACACTATGCGGCTGACATTTGTACCACACCACACTCTATGTAAAGTTTCATGGGAAGGGGACGTGATTTTTGCGGAAGATTTCTTCCACCGATCCCGTAACAGGCCACAAGTAAGGAATCTCACTTGGATCGAATTCGAATGCAAGTAAGAGCGCCCAGATTAGTTTGCCATTACCTAGCATGGGTGCTCGCACCGTCCTAGGTTATGAGTCAAAGTCTCATAGTACCTAAGTTCTCTCTCCACTGATGAACACGGTAAGCAGCTCTCTAATAGAGCAATCATTTCCAAAGCATAACTATGCAACTGTTAAATAACTGGAATTGATTAACACTTTCAAACAGAGCCCAGAGGAGTAGAGATTTAAGCCACTTCAGCATTCAAAGTTAATAAGCATATAAAATGGAAAGCTTAACATAAAGCGTGAAGACTAGCTCTCAAGCAAAATTCATTGCAAATCTCTGTAAATGAGGCTTGATTGGAAAGCACGAGAGGTAAATTATTCTCACCCGAGTTAGATGCGAGGCAATGCAGACTGCAGAACTCCTATTCCACATCTGTCGCTAAGGCGCCCACACTTAGGTCACACGCATTTCATTGCTGTGCGATTCTCATCCTGTTATGTTGCCACACAAAGCTATCCTTAGCTATTAAATTAAGTCTAATGTTGCACAACCCACCTTTACCTTTGCTCTAAAAATTATATTCTGACAAAGCATTAAAGGTGCCAACGAGATGAAACCAGTTACCGCTTGTGACCTTGAATGTGGCGAGTAATTTACTTCAAATATAAACCTGTTTTAACTTGCATAATGTGCAAATACGGCTGGCTTATGGCGCGAAACCTACAGATACAATTTATACTTAATTTTGCACGCCTTTTTTTCTTATTCAAGCACCTGTTTAAATGCACCAGATTAATGGTCCCTGTGCAAAATGCATCACTGCTCATATGCATTAGTTGATATTAAGCATAGACTTGAAGCACTTGGCTAGTTGTCGCTCGACTTAACATAGACTAGTGCCAGCCAGTTCCAAACATCTTAAAAATGTTCGCATCTATTATAGCAAAAACGGAACTACCTAGCAAACGGTTGGCATGGATAGCATTATTCAGCCTTCGCTGGTGGTATACCGCATTCCGGTTACTCCCTTACACATAACACTCCCTCGGTATGGTGCGATATAATACAGTCCTGGGTGAACTTTATCAAAGCCTCCGAATGAAATGTCATGAATTTTGTTGGCAAGATGAACTCGTGCGCTTTATATTGAGATCTAAATAGATGGCATCAAAGCTATGCTCTATAAAACTTGCAGACTTTTAACCGCTATTCTTGAATTAATGCGATTCGAGAGCTAAGCAACGAGTGGAGTTCATGCGACTAAATTCGTCCAACGCAGAACAAGAAGAGCCCACTTTTAACCCCTTCGACGATCCTGAGTTCAACGTTAATGCTGACTGGAGCTTTGAACTTTCCCCCAATGCCTTAGAAATGCAGCCTGCTGACTGACGGTTCATTTAATTGTCCCCATTATGGACCCGGTCGACCCTCCAGAGGCAAATTTTCTAAACTCAAAGACGAGACGCACCTGCACTTTGAAGGAATCGAGGGAATGAAGCCTCCAATGCGGCACAAAGAATAGCTCACACGGCTGGAGCAATGCAACCAATATGTGACTAAGTCCGCAATTTATCGTCAGAACACTCAAGATAAGACACGAATACAAAGCAAAATTGGGTGGAAACAGTAACCCCATAATGCTTACAGATTACACTCGCACGCGTCGAAGTACAGTAATAGGCAAAGAGAACGGTCAGGCAACGCAAAACGGAGTCACAACAACTGTCAACTAGCAAAGAGGTGAATGGGGCAAGCAACCGCCGCACCTCTACTGCTATGGTGGCCTCCACAGTGTCAAAATCGACGTACCCATTTTGTTTATGGTTGGAACTCAAATTCAGCCAAACCAGTCGCTTAAGCCTTTTCCTGGTAAGTCAATCAAATTCTCTTGAGTGTTTTGGATGGGAAGAAACTCGTAGGAGCAGATAAAGCGCCAATGGCTAGTTGACACGTCATCTAAGAAGAAATAATGCACAGCATAATGCTGAGTAGACAATCCATCCCTATAATTACTCATGGAGCTATTGTCAGGCTACCTACTCTTCATTGTTTGCAACTGCTTGGCTGTAAAGGGTTCAATTTTGGCGCCTTACTAAAGTGATATAGATGGAAAAGAAGCATTGAACAACTGTGGAAAAGGGAAACGCTTCCTGCTGCCTCAACTCATGGGCACTTTGCGCATTCACGTTCACAAGTCGGATAATAACATCTCCTCAATAACAATGGGCAGCATCCTACATCTATTCTGCCACTGCAGCTGTGGTCAACTTGTGCTTGCATTCTCGTGAAAACAACGCCAACCTCCAAAAGTGGCCTAAGCACACCTGAAGATGACTCGACATCATCAGGAGGATAACACCCAAGTGCTTACATTGAGGACATTCACACACCATTTGAGGTGCCACTACCACCATAGATGTGACCGAATCTACTCGCCTTCTCTAACAGATATTAATCAGTCCGAATAAACATGCGTTACCATCTAAGCAATTAGTTTTGCCTTAGTACTAATTACAACTTTTGAAAAATGACGAGCTCCTCATGAAGTGCCTGTTCTCATCCAGAGAAAACAATAACACTGCCCGACTAAGGCCGTATGGCTGCCCAGGAGACGGTAGCCAAAGACAGAAGTCAACCAAACAAAGTGTTACGCATCTCCTCTCCTTCTCGGCGAGCCTTGTACATCAGCCATCATGGAACCTTTCGAGTCGACTTGTTTAATGCTCTGCGATTCATATAACGTTTATTTAAGATCAGCTATGCCGTCGGTAGAATGATTAGATGAATCGAGGTCATGCTTTTCATAATCATGCCGAATTTTTAATGCGTGTTAAAATCCTCCAATTGCCTACAACTAGTTCTTTATAACAGAACGTGAGAATTAGGGGTTCCAAACAAGAGCATCTGTGCCCATTGTCTCAAAAGCAGTGAAATTCATGAGTACCAGCCCAAACCGATTCGACAGTAAAACTGGCAGAAGCACGATGCTGAAAAATACAGATGATTCGAAAATGGCTGATTTACGAGCTAAGTAACATCCCATGCCCACTAAATTGCACTTCGGTGAGGCCACACGCTTTTCAGGCCAAAAGGAACCTACAGGCCCAGCGTCACGAAGTCGCCCTCGGTAGCTTCTACAAATCGTCCTTGTTGGATAAATGGCGTCCTTTACAGAAGATATTTTACTTTCTCTAGTAGAACGACGGAACCCATGACCTAATGAAAGGGAAGACGACGTAACCACCAATGGTCTTGAAAAGCAAATGCAAAATGCATTCAAAGCGAACATTTTGACCTAGATTTGCAAATCAGTGCAGTCTTCAAATGAGCCATCTCTTTGTTGACTTGATGCTTCCGTTACTATTGGTCGCTGAACAACAACGAGGAAAGGGTTACAGCTAGCAAGACCGAATTAGGTGTAAATCACGCACCGTCCAAACGCAAGTTGCACAGCAATGCCTACCACTGCTTACCACCAATACCGGCACTGCTGAAAACCACTAACTCAAAAATTACGAAACCAAGGCCAGATCCACCCATAATTGTTATCAGCAGCCATGAGCAATCCCAAACAAGTTATTCAAAGATCCAAAGCTCTTCTAGTCACTAAAACTAAAATCTGCATCGCATGCCTCCCTTATAATATGCAAGTTGCGTCAAAGCTTGTGCATTTTTCAAAAGATTTACTTTAAGCCTCTAATAAGACTCATGGCTTACAAGCTGCAAGGGCGATAACCGAATCAGCTGGGGATCATTTAGACTTAAAAACAATCGAGTCTCCTTAAACATTAGGCGCATGTAAACTACGACACTTTGTAGCCAAAGCCACTGCGAGGGCTTACAAAATAAAAAAAATCCACTAACACTTAAAATTTTAGTGAATCCTAATGGAAGGCATGATGTGAAGCGCAGCTACAGTGCCAGTCTCTCCAAGCCCTTCAGACATCACAACTAAACTGTAAGGCTTAGCTACGAGTAATGCCACGACTGGGTAGAAAAGCAAAAAAGTGACATTTAAGGGTAAGCAATTCCTTGCTAACAAGATAATGATGAAAACGACTCAACAGAAACTGATTTTCTAGGCTTTAATTGCGAGTGAAGGCTCAGGGAACCACAAAGATGTCATTCCAAACGCAAGTACAAGTGTAAACAAAAACGAACCGAGTCAGCGCAACAAAGAATATGCAAATGAAAGTAAAACAGAAAAAAAAAATTGTGTAACAAGAAAACAAGCATTTCCAAAGGGTCAATTTCTTTTAAACATTGAGAAAATACGATATCAGGCGGAGTGCCACTGATTGACCATATCTTATTCATTTTAAAACATCAGCTAAAAGGCACCAAAAACAGCACTGTCTGCAATCGGAAAACAGTGTAAATCACTATTCCAACCAAAGTGGAGTCAAAAGGAGTTAAAGAGTGTATCAACCTAACCACAAGCAGCATTATCCTACTCACGAGAAAATTTATAAAATGCAAAAGGCCACGTATCCGCTACCCTAAGTAAGGCTAGGTGAAGGGTACCGAATTCGACTAACGCAATATGAAGCGTCTGGTTTTAGTTAGTTCCTCTAAATAAGTTCAGTGCGCATCGCCCTCGACAAAAGCCACAATACGCAATTAGCGTACCACCAAACTTGAATCAGTTTGTGCCATGAGGGTTGGCCTACAAGTCCAGCCCGGCCAACGTTTTGACATTACCAGCATAATCGAAGTAGTCGCCTTCTCAATTGTATTTACACTCAGATTAGTTGTCATACCCCTTCTAAAGAGTGGCATTCGCAATGGCAAGTCACGATGTCAGATTTTATTTGCCACGACAGCATAACGCGTAAATTTTTCAGCTCACTCTTAAGATTGTGATTTATAAGGGAATTTGTTCTACTATGACCCCCGGTTTTGTCCAAATGATTTGCTCAAATATCTCAAACATTTGAAAACGGAAATGTAGAATGGGCTCCAACAATAATATTACCAAGAACATTTTCGCGCAAAGTCAAGGAGCATGTAGTTATTTTTGGAATACCTGAACTGACAGGCACCGCGTATCACTACAAGTCCAGGCGGAAATATCCTTCAGCCCTGCTGATGGCATAGAATAGGTATTAACCAAACACACGCGAAACATCCAAATAAGCCCGATAATTGGGGCACATTTTTAACTAACGAAGGGTTGAACGCGTTCTAATGCGAAGGATGACACTGACAAAGTCGTTTCCAATTATAAACGGTCTAACCATAGTTATGAGTTGGTAGGCGACCGAGAATCGCTTAACGCCGGAACGAGGAGGTGGACGCAGATGGAGGTTGTTGCGTTGATTGCCACATTAATTCATGCAATTCGTTGCAGCGTCTGCCCACTCTAATTGCTACATGAGGCTGCAAAAGGCACAGTTCCTTGAAGACCTTAAATGCAGAAGTTGAAAGCTGCCCTTCTCATGGCAATCCCCGTTAATTAAGGTCCATTTGGCTAATGCTATCTCCATTCGCTCTGACTGGAACACCAATGAAATCCGCAAAAAGTGATGAGCTTTACGAGAAATTAGGCCCGCCCGCACCCAAACACTGCAGACTCAGTTGTCAGTTCTGCTGCTCTTTTCTGACTTGATTCTTCTGAGAATGCAACCTACTTCATTAACCCAATGGGGGTTAATGTCAGTGCATACTGATGAAAGCTGACGATACATCCATTTTTGTATCGCACGACTATTTCAACTTTTACGTTGTTGCCATAAGAAATGCTTGCACTGTGATTGCCTTCCCTGATGCATTTTCATGAGTTGTCCAGGCACGGAACAGGGATCGGCATTAGAAGCTCACCTTATACCCGTAGCAATTCTCAGAGGAGTGGACCACCGATTCATCTGAATGACAGTGTCTGCTTAACTGCGTTGCAAATTTTCTTTTTTAAGGAGAAGTGGGCAAGCATCATGCCGCCTCTTATTCAACATCGAGTCCCGCCTCAAAGAGCCAAAGGGGAGGAGACAAGACAAGTTTCGGTGATGACTTCCCCAGCATCCATTAATTAGGTCTACCATCAGATTCGTTGCCTGCTGTTTACGATGCAATACTTAAATTGGCAGGCACATCTTCCTCCACCCGCACAGGCTGCGTGGTCCTCGCCATGGCGTAGGAGACAAATTGCCTTCACCTGATACGGGAGTTGTTGCTCTATTCACTCTAAAATGGTTGAGGAAACAAAGATAGCTCTAAAGGCTAGAGCATCACTTCCGCGATTATGCAATCGTCAACCAAGCAGCAACACTAGAATGCCTGTAAAAGCTTGATGCCTTGCTAAAACATCCGCATCCCATTTTGAAAGCACTGTTGCATGGAACGCAGAGGGGACTTCTACGACATCATTAAACCCAACCAAAGCACATCGCTTACCCACCCGAATAAGTCGACACAACCCACCACAAAGTGATTTGAGGATCAAACTGCACGCACAAACTAGACCTGACGATGTCTTCCAAATGAGCGTAGAGGCGTCTCTTGGTCTACTGCTGTATAATCAGCCTCCACTTCAGCGCATCTTCATTGAGTGACTTCCTTGCATTTTACCACGCTCATTGGGCTCTTGAGCATTGCATGCCCATTATTCCCCTCCGATTTTACTCCATACACCCATCTTGTAAAAATTCGTTGTTTTGATTCATTTACTTTAACAACGCGTAAGTTTCTCGTCCTCACCCTTCCTTCGTACCAATAAGCAATTCTCTACCACCTTATCCACCCAACTTGTTGAGTGGCGGCTACCTCATTGTGAGTTCCTCTTCATCCCTTCACTAGCCCTTCTCTGCATTAGGGCATTCTGAAACAACGCATCGACTAATAACCTCTAGGTCAGACCCGCGCAAACTTAAGGTTTCTTCTCCATTTCTCGCCTTCTCTCGCAGTGGTTATTCCCACTACACTTCCCTTCACTTTACTTCCATCTGCTCCTCCTCCTTTGCCTGACCGAACAAGAACAGAAGTGGATGTAATTTTGAATTAGTATAAATTGCACCAATCTATCACATGCAACAGCAGGTGAAAATGAGCACTTGCGGCACACGCAGCACTCGATAGCCTTCTAGGTTCCACCAGATGCTTTTGGTTATAAGCGGCTATATCGAATACATGTGGCAAATTACTTTGTCTTAAACAAAATAATGGGAATTGGTATTATTGGGAGTTGGAACACTGTCTTAATAGTCATTGGTGGGCAGAAGTTGCTCCTTCACCTCTCTTAACCTCTCTTTTGGAAGGTGTGCCTAAGAAAGGACAGGATTTAGGCATCATTTATTCCTTTCTTTATCTACAGCTACACTTGGGTGAAAGTTAAGATTATAATTTTTTGGCGTACTAACTTTGCTTATGAAAGTCACTTAAGTGGCTACGTCTCTGAGGTCTGTTTGAAAGTGTTAATCAATTCAAGTTATTAAACACTTGCATAGTTGTGAATGAATATGATTACTCTATGCGGGAGCTGCTTACCGCGCTTAGCAGCAGAGAGAGAACTCGGTTACCACTAGGTTTTGACGCATGACTTACGCCGATGAGTGCATAGAGCAGCACCCATGCTTAGTACTAGTAAACTAACCTAGGTACTCTGCCCCTCACTTGGATTCAAAACTGACCCAAATGAGATTTCCCTTAAGTGGCTTGTTACACAATTTGATAAAGTCTTCCGCAAAATCACAGGTCCTTTCCGTGCGTCTATACATAGAGCATGGTGTAGTACAAACACCAGCCGCTCCATGTCTGGTACATTAAGGGGAATCAACTACGAATAGGCGCCTCATGCTCTGTTACTTCTGTTCCAATGCGATCCACTTCAGATGGAGGGTTTTGTTAGTCATGAATGATCGCGTTGCGATGCGAGGTAACTTTAGCGCACGGCTGCTATCTATTCACTCGGATTTATCTACCGCTATTTACAAACTTACTCAGCTCTTGCCTATCTCTGGTGGCGGTGGTGCCCCTTGTGTTGTCAACAAGGGCAAACATTGACACATGTTAACGGATCCCTTTCTGGAGAAAAATAAACTTGCACAAGAATACGGAACTTTGTAATTACCAGCTGCGGTTATCGTACTTAAGGCAAGCTCTGCCTAAATTCAAGGACGTCTTAGTTGGCACCAATGCGTGCACTCAAGCAGTTGGGTTTACCCAGTGACTAGAGTTGATAGGGCTGAAAAGCCGGATGTATGATTTATCGTAAAAATACTTTTCAAAAAAGCAGAAATTTTCGTGCATTCTTTTAATCCTGATTTACTTAAAAAAATTAGTTCGCAGTCGTTCTTGCTCATGTTTTAGTAGTGGGAACGAGACTACAAAGAAAACAGAGACGATGTCGTTTTTATTCATATTGTTTCAAAGCTGTTCGGAGTAGAGAATCAGCAGCTTGCGTTCTGGTATACGGGGTTGTGGTAGTTTTCGGTATAAAAAGAGTAAGGCATGCGCAAGATGTCCAAGGAATGCTGTGAGGCCACATATGCAGGGCTGTGCCTTATTTAATCTGTTTACTTCGAGATTGCTCGGATTGGACATTTGGCAGCTTCTGTCCTGCACGCATTCTGGCAGCATTTTTTGCAACAAAATCTGACCATGTTGGTGTTTAAGTTGTGAATTTGGGTAGTTTTCAGGAAAACTAGAAGAGCATGTTAAAATCGGAAAACAATAAAAGTGGAATCAAGTAAGTTGCTGGGATTCAAAGAGAGCAAAGTCGATTAAAGTAAAGTGCTAGTTGCGTATTCGAAAAGACTGCTTTGCCTAACTGCGTATCAACACTGTTGCATGGTTCTCGAGTAGTTCTTTCCTCCTTATTAGTAAATCTTTGTGGAAAATTTGCTTGTTTCGCACAAAGCAGCAACGCTTTCGGAGCATTGTTGCATGGTACGCAGCAATAGGATTGACTGGATCTGCTAGGATTTTACCACTCAAGAACAAACGAAAAGTCTTGCATAGTGCAGGAAATTGCGAGCAAACAAGACAATTTGTTTCCCCGTGCATACCTCATTCCTCAAAGGCCGCTTGAAAATCACCAGTAAATTCAATCGAATTACTAATTATGCCCGCCTAATCAAGTCGACACATCTGCACACACAAAGTAAACCCTATAAGGCCTTCAAAACTGGCGCAGAGAAGCTCCTTAATCTGTGTCATTTTTTTAAAATTTCTTTTCAACAAATCTACAGAGAATCTCTTGGAGGAAAGTTACTGCACCCACTAGATTTAAGCAGTGCATGCCCATAATTGCCCACCGTGTTTTGCCTCCATACATCGAAGTCCACCTGTGATGAAGCGTACTGCTTTGGCCTCCGGGCTTCTTTCAGTATCCCTGCCATCCCTCACTTTTGTTTTTTTGCCTATGAACAATTCTCTGCTGCCTCATTGGATGATAGCGGTCGCTTTGTGAGTTCCTCTTTATCCTTTCACTAGTTCCTCTATGGCATGCTCAAATAACGCAACGACAAATAATCTAGATCAGACCCGCCCAAATTTAAGGCTTGACCACCTTTCTCACCCTCTACTGCGGTAATTTCTTTTACACTACTTCATGGGATTTCCATCTGCTCCCCTCCGCCTCACTGAACTGGAGTATAAGTGGCCGAATTTTCCCTACCGCGTAGCCTCGAACTAGTACAGCTTCCATCTATCTATCTCATTGCTTATTTTGTCATTTATTTTGGTAGAGAGTGCCTCTATCTCGCGCTCCATAATGACATTTCGAAATGAGCACTTTCAGGCCTTGACAGCCTTCTCGATATCACCTGGTTGTGTAGGAGATAAGCAAAGATGTCAAGTGCGGGAGGATTGATTGGTTTGTGACAGCTTTGTTGTCTTAGACAAAGCAGTGAGAAAAAGCACTCGTAGGGGATGTAAGATGGCCTTTTTCATCATTGACGATTAAATTCGCTCTTTTACTTCTCGTTCAAAAGGCGCGCTAACCGATGGATAGGATTGTGGCTAATATTTGATTTATGTTTGTCTGTATCAGCACCTGGATGAACGCATTGCCCATGCCAGACGAGCTGGCCACCAGCCCATGCCAGTAGACCCGACAACCCTCTTTACTAAGCATGCATTTTGCTACAAACTAGAAGGATTGTTGCTGCCTTAAATGCAGTTGAATTTGACGGTTAAGGGCACATCTTGAAAGCTTAGTTGCATTTGCATCTCTCAACTCCACGTATTTCGTATTCACTAACGGCCTTTCGCCATGCCGTCATTTTCCTCCCAAGTCCTCTGAGTGGTGGAGTGCGATGAAGGGGATGGAGCAAGATGTGGCGCATCTACGTGCTTCTTATCCTCGAGCACAATCATGGGTGGTATTATCGGAGGAAAACATGCTGGATGTTTCGTGCGCCAATTTATCTTGATCTTCAGGGTGCCATGCACCAAATAATCAAATCCAACATCAGCCCGACTGATGTCATATTTTGTCAATGTTAAGTAAAAATTGCTCGTATTATCAACACATTTTTTGTTCTTACTTTTGCTTCACTTTATAATTGCTTATTTTTTAGTATATAGGCTCAATTCGTTTCGTTTCCAATTGTACTTGCATTTGCAACGACGTCTTTAAGGTTTCCTTAGCCTTAATCGTAATTGAAGCCTCCAGTCCAAAGAGTGTCGAGCTGTTGTGGTCACTACCTTGCTGACGGGGAATCGCTTAATCTTGTATGTCAATTGATTTTCTGTATTATCTCTGATTTAATAAGGTAATTGGTTATGGGTGAAGTGGTGGGCATCAATGGGCAGATTTCATTTAAGCGGTGAATGACCTGTGCCTGATGCGATCTTGCAAAGTGCACTCTTTCCCATTCGCTGTTAAACAACTAATAGTAAGGGAAGCTTCAAGTCAAGGAAGAGGTGCCACAGTTGATGGGTGCATTGATTTGCACTGCACTGTAATGTGTGACTCCTTTAACTCAAAATGTTTGTGTTAAATGAATTGGATAAGCTGCATTTTGCATTTACCTGAGATGGGATCATTCTTAAGAATATCATCATCTCTTGCCATTTTCACGGCAATTGACGGCAGCATCGTCTTTCCTTTCCTTGAGGCATGGGATTTGTCGGTCTATTAGAAAGGACAGAACTTCTGCAATGAAGGTCTCCGTTTATCCAAAAAGGACAATCCATTGAAACTGCCAAGGGCGACATCGTGACTTTGGGCCTGTAGGTCCTGATTGGCCCGGAAAGCGTGCGTCTTCACCGAAGTGCAGTTCAGTAAGCATGGGATGTTACTTGGCTTGTAAATCGGGTATGAATGAGCCATTTAGATTCACATGCAATTTGTTGCATCGTGCTTCTACCAGTTTTACTCCAGAATCGGTTTGGGATGTCCCTCATGAGTTTAACTGCCTTTGAGATGATTAGCACTAATGTTTTTGCTTAGCACCTGTAAAGCGCACGTTTTGATATAAAAATCAACCCATTTCATGCAATTGGTGACTTCAGAACACATTGTTAAGATTTAGAGAGCCACAATTACTTAGTCGATCAATGCCATTGTTCATTTTGGATGAGAGTAAACAATTTAAGAAGAGCGCGTGCATTTTCCCAAAGTTGCGATTTGTGCTGACGTAAAACAAAATGCCTATATGGAAATGCATGTTCCTTTAGAAAGATTGGCAAATGTTGGAGGAGGTGTGGATTCGCTGCAATGCTTCCGTATCAGCCATGAGGTGTGGGATCCAATTGTTAAAATTTGAAGTCACATCTATAGTGGCATTGGCACCTCAAAATGGTGACAACGCATGAATGTCCTCATTGTCAGCACTTGGGTGTTGTCTTTGTAATGAGGTTAAGTCATATTCAGGTATACTTAGGCTACTATTTGAAGGTCAACGTTGGTTTCACAAGAATAATAGCACAAGCGGATAATAGCTGCAGTGGCTTATAATGCTGCTAACTGTTATTGGGCAGCCTGTAGAAGTACGTATACAAATTGTCCAAGCGTAAATGCAGCAGAAAGCCTTTTCCTCTTCCGTTGGGGTTCGATGCTCCCTTTCCATTTTGGCGTGCCCTCTGCATGACTTACGATTAGGTGCTAAAATCGCAGCCTGTGATATCCAAGCTATTGAACATTAAGTAGCTTGACGGCTGTTCTATAGCTAGTTTTCGGAACCAGATTTAGTACACCACGTTGATGTTCTGCATCACCTGCCCATTGGATGACCCGTTAAGTAGCCACTGGTGATCTTGCCTATTCCTGCGAACCACCTTCTGCTTCACAGTTTCGATGAATTCAAATGCCTCTTTCAAACAAGAAGGATACGTCAATCTCGACACCGTGAAACCCGGCATGGCACCAGAGTTGTAGCAATCGTTTGCCACGATTACCTCTTCTTTGTTAATTGACAGCAGATATGACCCGTTTCTTGTGCAGTTGAGCTAGGCGTATGGCCCAGCGTCTGCACCTCTCCTTCTGAAGGTGCACTTAAGAAAAGCCATGATTTGGCTCTAATTTAATCCCTTGTTTAACTGCAGCGGCACTTGGGTAAATGGATTGCCCATGCCCGACTGGCTAGCAACCAGGCCATGTCAATAGACCCGGTAACCATCTCTGCTTAGCATCCATAGTGCCACAAAGCAGAAGCAAAGCTGTCGCTCTTGATAGAATTGATTTTGGCTTGTAAAGATCAATTTTAAGAACTTTGTCGGGTGTGATTATTTGATGCATGGCACCCCGAGGATTGAGATGGATCAGCACACGGAGTGACCAGCATACCTTCCTTTGATAGCGCCAACTCTAATTGTGCCGCATCTCGCCCCATCCCTTTATCGCACTCTATCACTTGGCAGATTTTTTGAGGGAAGTGATGGCATGGCGAAAGGCCGTTAATATGCACGGAATGGATGAGGTAGAGGGATGAGGGCACACAGCTACCAAGTGGCGACCAGTCGTGCATTCTTGTGCCCCAGCTTACAAATCAAATACGGCAATCTTGATGCTCTACTTCATTTTAATACTTAGGGCTTCATGCATCAAAAAAATTAAATTTAACCAATCTTTTCAAATTGGCCCCAAGCGTCAAATTCAACTGTATTTAAAGCGACAGCAGTTCAAATTTTTTGGCAAATTCATGCTAGGTAAACAGAAATAGCGGGTCTATTAGCATGGCCTAGTAGCTGGTCCGTTTGGCAAGGGCAATCCGTTCATCCAAGTGCTGATTCAGACAAACAAAAGTAAATCATAGATAGATTCCTATCCTTCCTTGAGTGCGCCTTTTGAAAGAGAGGTGGAAGCGCAACTTTAATCGTCTACGATGACAAAGGCCATGTTACAGCTCCTATGAGTGCTCTTTCACACTACTTTGTCAAGTATATCAAAGTTGCCTCAAACCAACCATTCCTCTCGCACTTGGCATCTTTGCATATCTCCTACACAAACTGTGAATTCAAAAAGGTTATCAAGGACTGAAAGTGCTCATTTTTGCTCACCATTATGGAGTGTAGGATAGAAGCACTTCCTACCGACATAAATGGCACAACAGGCAATGAGATAGATTAAAGGGAGCTGTACCAGTTTTCACTTGCACGGTAGGAGAAATACGCCTAATTCTGCTCTTCTTTACTCAGGTGTAGGAGGAGCAGTTGGAAATTAAATGAAGTGGATAAATGGTGACCAAGACTTAAATTCAGGCAGGTCTGATCTAGAGGCTATTTGTCATCGCATTAGTTGAGCATGCCATAGTGCAGAGTTGGACTAGTGAATGGACAAAGAGGAACACAAAGCGACGGCTCTCATCCACTGAGGTAGGTGGTTGAGGCAGCATAGGATTGTTTGTAGGTATGAAGGAAAATTATAGAAGGCTAGGATAGTCAAAGCAGTACGCTTCTCCGCGGGTGACTTCGATGCATGGGGTAAAAACACGGTGAAAAATTATGGAGCATGCAATGCTTGAGTCTGGTGGGCAGAGTAAAGGACCAAGAAGACACTCATCAAAGTTTCGTTGAAGTGGAGATTAATCCAAATGACATAGACTAGGGAGCTCCTCTTCGCCTCTTTCGAAGGCAACAGCGGATCTGCTTCGTATGTGCAGATGTGTCACCTTGATTAGGCGGCAAAATTAGTGATTCATTTGAATTTACTAGAGATCTGCAAGCCGCCTCTCCGGAATTAGGCACGCACGATGAAACAAATCGCCTTTTTGTTCCCAGTTTTTCTGCATTATGCAAGCATTTATTAACCTGGACCTAAAGATTGATTTTATTTGTCCTTATTTAGCGCAGCTTAGCAGATCCAGTCACTCCTAGTGCTGCGTACCACGCAATGGTTTTTCAAAGGTTTTGCTGCTTTTGTGGGAGACAAGCAAATTTTCCACACCAAGTTATTTATAAGGAGGAAAAGAACGGCTCGAGAACCATAGATCAATGTTTTTACGCAGCCAAGCAAATCAGTTTTCTGAAGATGCACCTCGCACTTTACTCAAATCGACTTTACTCCATTCGAATCCCATTCTTGCACATCTGCATCATCGCAGCAACCTACTCGACTCTATATTTTGTTTTCTGTTTCGAACATGCTCTTTCTGTTTTCCTGGAAACTATCTGACTTTACAGGTTAACCACACCAACACTGCCAAGTTTTATTGCAAATAATGCTGCCAGAATGTGTGCGGGGAAGTACGCTGCCAAATTGCCAACGCGAGCAATCTCAATCGAAACAGATTAAATATGACGCATCTCTAAACCGACAGCTTCCCAGTATTCCTTGGACATTTTACACATTTCTCACACCTTTCATGCAGATTTTAAAAGTGAAACTACTACAACGTCGTATATCGGGAAGTAAGCTGCTGATTCTTCACTCTGAACAAACTCGAAACAGCATGAACAAAAACGACATCGTCTCTGTTTCCTTTGTAGTTGCGTTTCCACTGCCAAAACATGAGCACACCACTTCGACCACACCTGGCCTGTGCGTTTGTAAAATAAAAACTATTGCAAGATAAATTCTATTTTCCAATCATTTAGGATCAAAACAACGACATGAGAATTTTTGCGATAAAACATGCATCTGGCTTTCCAGCTGAAACACCTCTAGTCACAGAGTAAACTCAAATGCTTGCGTGCACGCATATGTGCCAACTAAGTCGCCTTTGAATTTAGACAAAGCGTGCCTTTGATGATTCAGTACGAAAGCTGCGGCTGGTAATTACTGATTTCTTATGCTTGTGCACTTTCATTTTTGCCGGAAAAGAATCCCTGTACTAGTGGCAATGTCTACCCTTTACTGACAACACGAGGGACATCACCGCCACCGGAGATAGGAGAGAAGTGAGTATGTATGCAAATAATGGCAGGTAACTCCGAGTAAATAAAAATTAGCTATGCGCTTAAGGTACCTCATCACCCTCATCGGAATGCGGTCATCCCTGAATACCAAATTTTACACTTGAACTGGAATGCATTGGTACAGAACTAACATAACATTAGGCACCTATCATTAATTGATGCTCCTTAATGTGGCAAACATGGTGCGGCTGATATTTGTACTGCACCACACTCTATGCTTTTATGCATAGGAAGGAGATGTAATTTTGCGGAAGACCAATTTTTTGATCCTGTAGCAAGCTACTAGTAGAAATTTGGGTCAGTTTTGAACCCAAGTGAGGAACAGAGCACCTAGTTTAGTATGCCATTATCTAGCATGGGTGTTGTTCCATGCAATCACAGATCAAATTCATGAATCAGAATCAAATAGTAACCGACTTCTCTCTCTCCTGTTGGACGCGGTAAGCAGCGCTCCCATGGAGCAATCGTTTTTAAAAACACTACCATGCAGCTGTAAGGTAACTCCGAGTAATTAACACTTTAACACAGAGCTCAGAGACGTAGACATTTTAGAGACTTGCGTAAACAAAGTTACCACGCATAAAAAATAGAAATCTCAGCATAAAGGGTGACAAAGAGGTATTGCCAATTTGTGTATGTGAGGCTTGATCAAAAAAAAAAAGGAAATTTGTTCTCACCCAATTTATATTCGAAGCAATGCCGACCGCAGATTTCCTATTCCAAGTCAGTCGCCAAGGCACCCATGCCTAGGTACTCACCCACAGTCAGACGTGTTGTATTGTTGTGAAAATCTCATTTCGATGTTCGGCCTCATCAAGTAACCCTTAGTTATCAAATTAGATCCGAAAACTGCCGTTGATCTAGAAATTGTAGCGCGACAACGCATCCAATCTGCCAACGAGATGCGAAGCAGTTACCGCTTGTGACCTTGAATGCGATGAGTAAATCACTTTAACTAAAGACCTGTTTAAATTTGCATGATAAGCAAAATACTGTTGGTATATGTTTGAAACCTTTAGATAAAATTTGTTCCAAAGTTTGAGCACATCATTTTCTTATTAATACTGCATACGATGCTATTCATTTGAATCGCCTGTTTGCAAGGACTAGATTTATGGTTTTTGTGCAAAATCCATCCCTGCTCGTATGCTTTAGTTGAAATTACATAAGCTCAAAACTCTTAGCCATTTGATGCGCTCCTTAAAATTGGCTACAGTCTGCCAGTTCCGTACCTCTCAAAGGCGGTTGCATCTTTTATAGCAAAAAGCGGATCCGACTAGCAAACGGTGGACATGGATAGCATTGTTCATCCTTCGCTGATGTTATAAAGCATTCAAGGCATCCCCTTACATAAAACACCCTTTTGCCATGATTTGATAAAATACAATCCTGTCTGAACTTTATCGAAGCTTTCGAATAAAATGTCATGGATTTTGTTGATGAGACGAACTCTTGCGCTCTATGTTGAGGACTAAATCGACAGCATCAAAATCGTGCGTTTTTAAACCTGGCAGACCCCTAACTTCTGCTACAAAACTAATGAGAGCGTGGGGCTAAGCATGTTGGGAGGTCTCAAGACTGAGATCCTCCAAAAAATAATATGAGGAACCCGCCTTCAACGCTTCCGGTGACCTTTAGTTGAATTTTAATGCTGACTGGAGCTTAAAACTTTGGCCTAATGCCCAAGGTTTGCGGCCTATTAACCGGCAGTCCAATTAAATGCCCCCATTATAGCGCCCTTCGACCCTCTGGGTGCAAAGGGGCTAAGCGCCAAGATGAAACGCATTTGCATTTTTAAGGAATGGGGTAAATAAATCTCCTGCCCTCAAGGCTGGGTAATATAGCCAATTAGTGGCTGGGTTTGAAACTGATCGTCAGAACAATCAGGAGTGGAAATGGTGGCTTATAATGCTCACAAAGTACACTCGCACGCCTCGAAGCGCATTAATAGGCAAAGAGAGCGGTCAGACAACATAAAACGGAGTCATATATACTGTCAATTGGCAGAGAAGAGGTGATTGGGGCAAGCAGTTGCTGCGCCTCCTCTGCTATGACGGTTTTCGCAGTGTCATGATTGACGTATCCATAATGTTTGCAGGAGGCAATCAAATTCAGTCAAACTAGTCGCTTTAGCCTTTTACTGAGAAGCTGATCAAGCCCACTTGAGTGTTTTAGATGGAAAGAAGCTCGTAGGAGCAGGTAAAGCGCCACTGGCTAGTTAACACGTCACCTTTAACAGAAATGGTGCACAGCATTGATGCGGAGTAGGGGATCCATTTCTAGGTTCACTCATGGAGCTATTGGCAGTCTACCTACTATTCATTGTTTGCAACTGCTTATCTGTCGAGGGCTAGATTTTGGCACCTTATTTAGCTGATAGAGATAGAAAAGGAATGTCGAACTACTACGGCATAAACAAAAGCTTCCAGCTATTTCAATTTGCATGCACGATGCACACTTACTTTCACAGGTCGGGTAGTAACAGCTAGTAGCAACCTACACCATTCCAACTAATAGGGTTGCGGTTTTTATATTGTATCCAAAATAGTCGTGAAACTGGCATTAACCTTTATCCGCTAGCTCAAACAGACCTGGAGAAGATTAAATCGCGTCAGGAGAAGGGTATTGCAGTGTTGACAGTGAGTAATTTACGCATTGACGCGATTTTGAGGTAGGAAATCTGACCCCTTATAACTGCTCATACAGCTACGGAAGGAAAGAACGCCTTGCTTCTACTTTGACTCCTTGGCACTTGGCAAACTCACTTCTGCAAGCTACTCAATAACAATTTGTAGCAGATTATATCTATTCAGCCACAACGGTTGTGGTCTCACTGGGCTCGAATGCTCGGAAAACCGACTCTACCCTCCTACCGGTAGTTTAAACATATGTGAAAATGATTTAGCCTCATTAGGAGAATAACACCAGAGGGTTAGCAAACGAGGACATTCACACATTGACATGGCCGTGAGTTCACACCTTTGGCCAATGTAGAGGTATTGCAAGCAGGCAGAGCTACGATTAAGAAACTGTCTTAACGCAAAGTTCCCCATTTTATTCAGTGAACTAAACGCATCTGCTCCTAGCAAATGACATGATACTGACTTCCATTTTAACACCGATTCGACACCCAGCATCAAGACCGGGTTTCCATGTTAGACTATCAAAACGATTTACACAAGCTACCCAAAAAGCAGCATCCTACATCTATTCATCCACTACAGCTATCGGCCACTTGTGCTCACACTTTCGTGATACCAATGTCAATGTTCTACCAGTAACTTAAGCATACCTAAAGATGACTCAACCCCATCAGGAGAATACTACCCAATTGATGACAATGAGGACGTTCACACATCATTTTGAGATGCCACTGCCACCATAGGTATGACTTCAAGTTCTAGCAATTGGGCCCCACAGCTTATGGTTTATACAGAGGCATTGCACCAAACCAACACACCTTCCAAAGGAACCCGCATTACCATCCAGGCAATTTGTTTTGCGTCAGCACCAATAACAACGTTTCGAAAACGCTCGAGCTCTTCACGTATTACCTGCCCTCATCCGAGAGAAGCAATGGCATTGCTCGACTAGGCAACATGGCTGCCCATGAGGCGACAGCCAAAGCCAGAAATGAACTAAACAAAGTATTATGCGGGCCCTTTCTTTCTCGGTGAGCCTCATGCAATAGCCACCATAAAGCCTTTCGAGCCAAATCGTGTTTGCTCTGCGATTTCAAAAAACGGTTATTTGAGGTCAGCCATGCCGTCTTCAGAATGATCAGCTGAAATGACGTCTTAATTTTCACAATGATGCCTTATTCTTGAAATTGTGTTCAAAATTCCCCAACTGCCAACAAACAGCTTTTTTTTTAATAAAATTGTGTTTTAGAGGTGCTAAACAAGAACATCGATTCCAATCGTCTCAGAAGCAGTAAATCTCGTGAGCGCCAGCCTGAACCGATTCTGGGATAGAACCGGCAGAAGCACGATGCAGCAAATGCACATGAATCTAAAATGGCTCATTCTTACCTGACTTACGAGCGAAGTAACATCCCATGCTTACTGACCTGCACTTCGGTGAAGCTAGACGCTATCCGGGCCAATCAGGACCTAAGGGCCCAACGTCACGAAGTCGACCTCAGCAGCTTCAATGGATTGTCCTTTTGGACTAAACGGAGTCCTTCACAGCAGAAGCTCTGTCTTCTCTGGTAGAGCGAAGAAACCCATGCCCAAATGAAAAGGAAAATGACGTTAATTCCCAACGGCCTTGAAAATCGTCAGAGAACCTGCGACTTTTAGGAATTGTCTCACCTCAAGCAAATGCAAAATGCAGCTTATCCTAGGTATTTGACGCAAACCTTTTGATTTAAAGGTGGAACACGTAACAGTATAGTGCAAATCAGTGCAGCCTTCAAATGTACCACCTCTTCGTTAACTTCATGCTCCACTTACTAATTGTGGCTGAAAAACAAAGAAAGGAACAGCTAACAAGACCGAATTTGGCACAGGCCATTGACCGTTTAAATGGAAGTTGCATAGCGATGTCCATCACTGCACCCTTAAACAATCATCTCATTATTCGATAATCAAAGTCGGCACTGCTGATAGCCAACACCTCAAAAATTACGAAACCGAGCGCCAGATCCACACAACTTACTTAACAGAAGCCATGAGCAGTGCCAAATAAGTTAATCAAAGATCTACAGTTCCCCTAGCCACAAAAACTGGAATTTGCATCGCATGCCCTCCCCAATAATATGCAAGTTGGGTTTAAGCTTGTGCCTTTTTCAAACGTCTTATGATAAGCCTATGGCTTACAAGCTGCAAGGACGCTAACCGAATCAACTGAGGATCATTACGACTTAGGCATTATGCGTATGTAAACTATGGCACTATGAATTGAGTCAATGCATCAAAGGATAGGCATATATAAAGTGAAGCAGAACTAAGAAAACAAATGCACCAAGAATTAAACCTGTTCCAAAGGGTCCAATTTTTACTAGTCATGACAAATATAACACCAGGTGGGGTGATATTGTCTTAGAAAATGCAATCGGCATAATAGTGTTGAATCACTATTCTAGCCATAGTAGTCAAAAGGAGTTAACGGAAGCGTCAACCGAAACGGAAGCAACATTGTCAAAGTTTCGCAAAAGATTGTGGAAAAGGCTTAAGGAAGAGTGCCGAAATAGACTTACGCGATGTAAAACGTCTGATTTCGGTTAGTTCCTCACAGTGGATTCAAAGCGCATCGCCCTGGACGAAAGCGACAACACTTAGCTCCCGAACGCCAGGAAACAATAAGAGTTGAAAAGAGACCACAGAGTGCCATTTATGAAGGCTTAATCAAATACGATTAAATGTAACCAAACGCGATGCACATTGACCGCGGGCCACCATCTACACCACATAAGACAAGAGGCCTTGAAATCCATGCTTTGATCAAAGTTATGACACGACAAATGAGCTGGAGAGCAGTGCGTTTACCAAAACTTTTCAGTTCCTTTACTAAGTCTATTTAATACGTCCCGATCTAGACTTATTCGTCAAGGCCTCAACTGAAAGCTTTGGCATACTTTAACTCTAGGCATGGAGCCACAGAATCCCTTTTTGGCCGCTGCTTAACTTTCAAACACCAGAAAGTACGCATGCACGGTAGGAGGTTACGGAGTCCCCTGTCTCATCAAGTCTGATTTGAACACAGTAAATGGAACTGCAGCGGCGCATCCAAGCTATTTCCGGTTACGCTCAAAATGCGTCCAATGCATTTTGGCCAAAACTCCTCCCTCATAGGTAAAAACTGATAGCATCAAAAAACCGTCTGTGCAAAGCAAGAGGCTGTCGAGAGCCTTTTCTAGTTAAGACTAGTTCAAAATTAATGACGCAGAGTGCAGTAATATAACCCATTTCATTTTACCCTTCATCTAGCAACTGCCCCCGTGGCAGAACTTCTTTTACTTGAGGAAAATTACTCCCTTCACACGCTCCAGGCAGTCAAACACTAGGCCAAAGCATGACAACTTTGCTGGCACGCGACAAACAATCTTGCCTACTACTTGCGCAAATTGCGTAGGAGGGCCCATCTCGCCACGCAGTTGATCGCTTTCTCTTACCCAAACGGCTTAAATGCTCTTTTACAGTGACTAAATGACATCGGGATTCGTCAATTAAAGGCAGTGTGACCAAGGCAACAATGTGGGCCCCAAAACCGTTATGCATGACACATTAGTACTCATTTAACGTGTGATATTTTGATTAACCTGGCAGCAATCAGCCCAGTCTCTCTTATCCTTGGCACGCATGGCCCTTTAGCATATTTTAAAAAATAAATCAGTTTGAATGCAAACAGAACAGAAAGATGAGTATAAGACCCGTATAAAGGTGGCTCAATAATACCTATTCCTGGTCATTCAAATCTACATATCAGAGCAAACTACAAGTCTCAGTAAAGGACGGAATCCTAATCCAATGGACAATAGTTCCCAGATCCCTGACCTTAATATCATCTCTACCCGTTTACCACAAAATTCACAGAGGCGCAGTGTAAATCTTACAAAAGAGAAGAGGCTGGCTTCATTAAAGCAGAGATGTAAAGAAACCAAGAACCCGTGTAAATAGTGGCACGAACCCGATAATGCACTGCTGGCGTTTAGGAGATCCCCTTTAAGCCTTCACCGCAGCCCGTTTCCGCACCGACGAATGTTTTCTATCGACCAGAACAATTTAAAAAAGTTAGAATGCATCACTGAGCAGCGAGCCATGCACTGCAGACTTCCAACGCATTCGACATAGATCATCAGCCGGCACCGACTCTCACGAACTCACTTCAATAACATTGCTGTGTTGGCAGGATGGTACATGTTCCTCGCATACAGAGAGAGAAAGGGTTGACAGACTGTCAGGTGATTTTGGTGTCGTCATGTCGTCAATCAACTCATGCAGTTTATCACAGCTCACCATGTGAGCGAATGAATCTGGCTTAGAAGAATTTAGTGCCTGTAGAAGCAAAATAAATTATAAAGCAACAGCTCCAATTATCACGATGCAACCCTTCCAATAGGCGAATCGACAACTGAGAGAGCAGCACCGCAGATTGCAGTGTGAAACCTCATTTGAAGCAGAATCTCTAACCGCCTTAGCATGCAAGGAGCGAATACCTAAATGACCTTGAATCGCTCCTGTCATCATGGAAACAATGCATTTTTGTTAGCATGAATCGCACCAACCACCACACAGATGACAACGAAGACTTCGATAAGAGTGATTGCTCATTTCTTACTTAAAAGGGACACGCTGGATTAGATAAGATGCGAATCACACAAAAATGAGCGAAGTGAGCTTGTAGGGTGCCTTAGTGTGAAGTAGGGTTGCAAATGCCGAAAGGTCACCACACATCGAACGCTGTGACATCGTGGAAAGCAGTGATGAAATGTTTGTGCCTGACATAGGCGGCATTGAATAGGCCAACACTTCGTTAGCATATTCAATACCTTAAACATTTTCCTAACAAAAATTAAAATCTTACAATCGAACATTACATCTCTTGCGCCAAGCAAACTTCATGGCTAATAATGTACTGTGCTAGCAGATCTACGTGTCAAAATTATTTGATGATCTAATCGTGATGCTTAAAAGTCTGCCACAACTATCCAAGCAATTTGTTTTAGCACCCAGAAGGCCGTTTCGTTGTCGTGAGGCGAACCGCAAGCATCAATCCATGCATTGCTCATATTTTATGCCCTACTCATAAAGTTGACAACAAATTTGAGAGATTTTGGTGCTTTAAAACAGAGCTGCATAAATCGCCCTGATATAATCACTATAGAACCTGGATGCGTGAGAGGCGGGTTGGAAGCTGACAATTAAAAGCAGAACTTGCATTTATGTTTAAGTGCCTTTGTCTTTGCTATTAATGAGGGATCGTGGGACTTCTCCGAAGGCAAAAGACGATGCGGACCCTAGCACTGCCCAGTATCCAGCCCCAAGGATGAAGACAGTGATTTTGGCTAAGAATACGTGACCGAAACCGAGAGTTAAGATAGATTCAGCAAAGATAGATTCAGCCTTTCGGTCGTCATCGTGGGCAGCCGTATTAGTAAAGCTGATAAAGGCCATCGTGCTTACGTAAGAACAATATGTTGACTAACGCACCTCATGTGGTCAGCTTGAGCTGCTCAGATCAAACAAAGGAGGTGAAGGAATGCAAACACCAACAGTGAAAGATTTCCCTGAATATGTAGTTAAATTCAAATGCAAAATTAAGCATCGCAACTGACAATCTTGGCTGGGAAAACACGCACTTCTAACTAATCCTTGCAGCCAACTGCAAAACAGACAATCTTCTGTAAGCCATGCGTATGAAGTTAAGACAGACACTGTGAATTAACATGCAATCACAATCGCTTTCGCATTTTTCATAGAGCCTCCAGTGGGCTGGATTAAAAGCGATTAGAATATCCTTCCTCAGCCTTTGCAAATTCTGCCAGACAAAGCAATTGCAGAGAAAGGGAATAACAAAACATTACTGCAAAAAAATCTAAGAACCGAGTCAAAAGGAAGTTGTGTCAAAATGAAAATGATGAAAAGCACCCACGCAGTGTGCAGCTTCTCGAGCAATGCTCCAATGCATCAAAACACTTGCAAGTTAATATTGTCGTCGTGACTGCAAAAAGGCGGGAGTGTGTGGCTGGACTTCTCCCGTCGCTGTTACCCAAACGGATAAGTTGGCGATGTGCACAGCCATTTCATGAGTAAAAAGGAGATGCAGCATTCAACTGTGCCAACTCTTCGCTGGATTCACACTCGTGCTCTCCCCACTATCAGCCGCTGAAAAAATTACCAAAACAGTGAAGAGTTATCAAGACCAAATCAGCATAAACAAATCGTAAAATAACTCAACGCCTTCCCCCACACCCTTAAACAATTATCTTACTAGATCGAAGGTGACAGATTAGTTCAACACCAACACCAGCACTATAGATAGTTACGACCACAGCAATCACAAAACCAAGGATCGAGTGCGCACACAACATTCCTAACGAAAGTCATTAAGCAATCATAAGTTGCTTCCTCTAGAACCGAAAGTTCTTTTAGTGACCAAACCTACAATTCACAGCTCATACCCTTCCTTTAACATTAGCCGCGTAAAGGGAGGACACTTCGAAACCAAAACTACCTTGGTGGCTTACAAAATGAGGCAGTCCACTGACACTGGATCAAAAGCATTAGATGAAGCTTATCGACAGTCATAAGCTCTCAAACATCGCTACAACTAAAGTGTAATACTCCATAATGGGTAGTCCGGCGAGCAATCACATGAGCAAATGGAATGACATCAAAGGCTAAGCCAATCTACGTCAACAAGGTAACGATGAAGACAACTTCATAAACTTTAATCACCTAACCATTGATTATGATCAAAGACCCGGGAGTGAAAATTGCAATCGCGCATGCAAATGCAAACAAAACGAATAAAGGCAATGCCCCAAAGAATGAGCATATGTGGAATACAGCAGAAAGAATTAAACCAATGTACCAAGAATAAGAACACTTCCAAAGGGCCAATGTTTACCAAACACCAAATATATAGAAAGAATCTGGTGAGGTTGACTCACCACTTTTAGCTATTTTCAAAATGTCAGCAGAAAACATCTGAAACGAGTAATTCGGCACTGCCTTAAAAGGCACAACCAGCAAAATGGGGCAGAATCACCATTCTGGCCAAGGGTGGGTCAAAAAGTACTTAACAAGAGTGCAGTGATATTGCCAACCGATACGGAAGCAAAATTGCCTCAGTCACAAAATAATAGCAAAAATAAACTATCCACATTGCCAACCTCTTTTGGAACTTTTAGAGTGATAAAACAAAAACTTGAATATAAAAATGGCTGATTCTGTTAGTTTCATAAATTAAATCTGATGCATATCGCTTTGAACAAAAGCGGCACTCCCTAATTCCCGAATGCCAGAAAACAACAGCGACTGACATGAAGTGGCAAAGAGATTCCTCTGGTTAGGTTTTTTCAAAATGGATTAAGTCTGGCGCAGACATTTAGCTTCTCTGCTTAACTCGAAAACACGCCCTACTGTTCCGAACGACAGGAGGCCTCTGATTTCATGACCTAATCAGAGCCAAGGCAGAATCGACGACCTCAAGCCAATAATTTATTGTCGGCTGAGATTCTATCTGTACCCTCCGAATTGAAGGCTTCGACCAGAGAATTTTCTAATCACCGCATAACCCAAAACGTCATAAACCTCACAGACAAGATATGAGCTTGCCAACCATCCCTTCTGGTCAAAAGTAACTCAAATGCATTGAAAATAGAGCACTGCGTATCTATCTTAGCTAGACTTAATGCGTTCCAACTGAGACTCATGCGCCACTGTTTAAATTGATGAGATTAAGCACTTGCAGAAGGCAGGGAGCTATGCAGTTCCTTCTAGTTAAGATCGGATTATACTTAATGAAGCTTAACTCGATTTCATACCTGTCCCTTTAAGAAAAAAAATTGACAACTCATCTGTCCTTACTATTTCGTCACTGACTGAATTAAAAAGACGAAAAAAATCCGTAGATGGCCACAAGCAGGGAGCGGAATGAAAGCTGGTGAAGCAACCTCATATTTAAACCTAGTAATCCAATAGCCAAGGCTTTTCTAAATCAAAACACTAGTCCTGTTTGCAAAATCATGGGCAATGCTGCGACCACCTCCTTGCACAGACACAAACGCTCACTTCCTTGTAGGATAGTTGGTCAAGAGTAGCGGCTATTTAACGGCTTCACTCTTTTCACCTAGATCAAATTTGTATTTTAAATACTTTGCGAGCGTTCGTATTTTACCCGCCATAACTACTTGAATAAAGCAGCTATCAGTGATTAACAAAAATGGAAATCGTAAGTTTAAATTGCAGATCATAGTTGCACAGTAAATGACAATCGTCATTAACTGTTGCAAAAAAAGGAGACAAAAAGGCTTGAGGTAATACACACCCTTTCTTTACACATGTGCGATGTGACGACAAGGGCAGAGCTCAAATTCCACATGGACGAAATCCACAATGCTGGCTTAGCTGACCTTGAGGGTTAGGAGCTAATCAGTTAACTTAAAGACTTATCCACCTAAAAATAGAGACCCCCAGTGGTTGAGTTACAACTTTTGGATGGTGGCTTCATTGCTATTGCTCCTCTTTGTTCTTAAATTGTGCTTGATACACTAGTATGTTTTTCACATTTAAATGACTAGACACTGCAAAATCATTCTAAAATTATTTATCGTACTTATAGAGCTCTCTTATTCCAATTTTTTTACTGAGTGCCTTTCGTGCATTTACGTACTTCTATTTTGCCATCCTTCATATTATCACCCTCAATACCACCACTGTAGGTGGATGAGTTTTTTGAGGCTGCATTGTGGTGTAGATGCTCCTCCACATCAATTTTTTACCCGTTACAGGAGATGATGAGCCCCAGCACTCTGAAATGCATATCTCCTCGTATTTGCATGTTTAGGTACTTCGTATTTTTACGAGGCGAATTATTTTACTCTCTGAGCATTTAGGCATTTACCACGTACATTCTTCAAAAAAGATAGGCGCAAATTTAGCGTGTTCATAATGACTAGTGCAATCAGTTGGCAAAACTTTCCATTTAACTTTGACATTTCAACACCATCCTAGAGTTGCTCTGCTCCGTTTGTTATAGCTCTTACCTACCAGGTCACCAAAATGGGTTGCCATAGCTATATTCCTCCCCAAGGAATTGCCCTAGGTCAACTTATGATGTCTCTCTACTGCACTAAATACTTGGCGACTCAAATTATGGTGGAAATGAGGAGTCACTTGGGAGACAATGAAGCATTACAGCGCATCAAAGAATTGCATAAGCCGCGGCTTAAAGGTTGTGCATTGGTGCTTGAATCAGGCACTCGCTTCATTGCTGCTAGCGCGGCTCCTCGAAGGCATCGCCGTCTTTATGCGCATGCTGCTACGAGCATCCACCATGCAGTCATTGCCAATGCGTCGTAATCCCATCTGGACTCGACTTCCTTTTATACACATAAGAATCTAGATCTCTGAATATGCATGCAGTTATGCCTATTCATTTGGCGATCTTCTAAATTGCTCATTCGTTATTTTTCTGTTCTCAATGTGTTCGTTAGCCTCCTCATTGGCGAATTTCTTGCCTAACATCCACTGGACTGCGGTAATGGTTTCCATGTTTCCTTAAAAGGGTTGGAGATAAAGCACTAGTGGTTAGAAATGGAGAAAATGAAAGTGTTGGGAAAAATATTTGAAAGCGAAACGTCATCCGGACTTAAATCTGTGCGAACCACAGCAGATCAATATGTCGCTTTACTCCGGCCATTAACTGCACCCCGTGAGTATATAAAAAAGGGAATGCACACAGAAGAGTGTTCTGAATTTCCCTACTTTGACAATGCCAAACCTGCCAGCTGTTGAGGTCAGTCCGCCTGTTTTAACTCCTCCCATGGCCAGCCATCGTTTCCTCACGCCTGCAATGTTTCCACGACACTCTCATCCTCTTCATCGTGCTAACATTTACTCTCGTTTGGACCATTTTATTTCCTTTCCCCCGTCGTCACTTGCTTTCCATTCACTATTGCTTTGACTGTTTCATTCATCCTCTCTCCCCACCTTCTCACCACAGGGCCGCAGCTAATCGTCACTCACTTGCGCACGCCATGTCTGATGTCTCAAACCTCGCCAAATAATCGGAGTTCAGGCCTCTTTTTAGACCCACTAGATGGTAAATTAGCCCTTCTGCGGAAAAGCTAAAGTAATCGCTGTTGAGTGATTTGGAGCATTTAGGGAGATTTACTCGAACAAGCTGTGCCACAGGTGCCGCGCAGCTTAACAGAGACCAGTTAAGTTGATATCAAACAAGATTTGAACTTGTCGGAGAAACTGGCATCGGAACAGAAAGTAGCAATTACCCATCGATTACACTAATGATGATCTTAGCAACAGCTTGAAGACCCTATGGGTGGCAATGACGGCACTGTCTGGTTCCTTTGCGCCTCATTATTTCCAAATTTTGACCGACAGGAACGCGGAAATGTGACTACAGTGAAATGCGAATAAATCCAATGCGGAAACACTGGTAACTTAAGCTCATAGCTGCTGTCGATTTGCTGCAGTTTACCTGATGTTATTTGTAATCGTGCTCGGCTCTTTCTCCTAACTCTGGTGGCCGTGGTTTCTCCCGTGTTGTGCGGCAGCATGTGGACATCGCCAATAATTGAGGAAACCCTTTTAGCAAGAAAAAACAATTGCATAAGAGTGTCGAAGGGATCCGACAGGAATCGTAGCAGCCTATTGCACTTGGTAAGGTTTGCTACAGCCCTCGTACTTGACCAAGCCTTGATTAATGACGTGGGCGCTTAAGTTGGCACTAACAATGGCAATGCACCAATGCGTGCGCCCAAGCAATCAGGTTCGTTACGTGGTTCGGATTGCTTCAACTAGGAAGTCACTCGCATGCACCTATAATCTGATAAGTTTGGTGCCAGTTGAGCATGGGGTCCAGTTTCAGCAAGGAAGGTTGCGATAGCACAAGAGCTCGTAAATCCTCTTAGAAATATTTGGTATTATGACTTAGTGGCGCGACCCTTTCAGTGACTGTTCTCTTGTAACAGCAGGACCAGGTTTTTCGAAGGTACAGAGACTAAAGCTTTTTTATTCACACTGCTTCAGAGTTGCTTAAAACTGGGAGTCAATAAGTGATTTGTCTTAAAATAGGATATGAAATGTGTGAGGAATTGAGCCATTTCTACCGACCAATTTTATCAAATGTTTCAACTATCTGCGGGGAAATGCGCTGAGCTCAGTTTGCCCGGCCTCTAGTGCAAATTACAGCTCTTCCCAAAAGGCACAGCTTACCATGTTTTGCTTAAGAGACTAGGAGTCATAATTCAGTTGGATTTGTCTCACAGAACAGTTTGACTAGTGCCGTCGCACTGAAGACACTTTGATGCAACGTCTGCATGCGTCATATGTTCACACAGTGAACCACGTTCCGTCTGTTTCAAGCCAAGGATCCCACGTTCTGCCGCGTTCTACTTTGTCTTAGCAGAGCACGATGTCGCGACAAGTAATTAAGGATGGTGAAGTCACAGAGAGTGCGGCCATTTAATTTTGTTTGCAGAACTCTATGTGGAAGATTGTCATATCTACCAAAACAAGGGAAAATTACACAATAAGATACAAGTTCAGAAAGCGAGCAGGTGTGTTTTGAAACTAGGAATTTCCACCACCCGAATGACCCGCACTCAGCTTCGTGACAATAGCTTCTTCCTATTCTAGCAATGTTTTCGCAACGCGCTCATGGCTTGTCAATGAGAGTGCTTTAAGCAGAGTTTAAGTTCAAGGTTCTCGAAGTATCTCAAGCCTGGTCTTTAAATTGAGTGAAATTCAAAGCAACTGTGTGATGACCGCACCATTACGCTCATGCTGGCGATTGCAGCGTAGGCTAGTAAGTGCTGATGGAGAGATGTGTCTTAATAAGGCACTCTCGGTTGCTGCGTGGCCCTTGAATACAGAGTAGCAACCTAATAGGAAGGCCGACCATCACTAATTTGCTAGGAGAATTGACGCCACATCTTCCTGAGGCTGGCTGCTTACTGTACATCGTTTAATTGGGTATGATGTTCCTTAATCAGATGGACCACGGTGGGCTGCATGGGCTTGAGACATCTTGCCCTGCAAGTGAAGATGTGGACCCGCAATGTGGAGTGACAGCCCATAAAAAAGGCACTTAGAACGCTTGCTTAAGTGGTCTTCTCGGAGATGAAGCTACGGGTGAATATAAGTCGCTTGACGCAATAGCAAGTCCTTGTCCCTGCTCTGTTATAAGGTTCTACATGCAGCCCATGGCTCTATTATATATTTTTTTGCTAATGCAAAGGATAGAAAGGCCAAGGATTAAGGACTGATTCCGTGCCCTCATTGATTGGGTCCGACGAAGGTATGACAAGCACGAGAAAATGAAAATGACTGCCTCTACTAATTAGCCTTATCAGTAGCCCTCTTTCGCATAAATTTAAACCTTTGCGCCCATAAAGAAAAGCACTTTACAAGAAAACGATAGAATCCGCTTTGACTGAGGTAGCGCCTATTCCAATTTAATTCGCTTTCTTTTATTGGCCCATGCAATTAATGTTTTTAGGCCGCTACATTTACACGTCTGTCCCAACGCGTCGAGTTGGTCACATTGAAACGATTGCACACTCGAATGCTTCCTTGTCTGCGAAGGGCGTGTAAGTTACGGCTGGCACGTCCGTGCCTTCCGGCCTTCAACGATGCACTCAAGAATCCAATACTCTCATATGATGCATTAGGAGACGTCGTGCCGATGTATTGCAGTGTGACTAACTATGTCTCGCACTTTCCACTTAGTCTTCAAAGCTAGTGCTAAGTTAAGCAGGAGTTTCGCTGATGGCGATCGCCTTCACCAATGCACAGATCGCAAAGTTCATGTTATCATACGAAATCGCTCAAACACTACATCTGTTTACTTGATTTTTCGAAAAGAATATGCTTAGAGGAGTGAGTGCAGAGCACTCACAGACGCTTTCGTTTTTTATTTAATCGTTCTTACTGACTACATTCAAGGCCTCTTAAATGTGCTTTCAAAATGTTCGGTTCTTTTTCCTAGTCATAAGATCTACGGCGCATGGCATGTCCTTAGGTCGCACTGAAATGCAAAATTCTCTGTTAAATTTGCTTTCCTAAATGTACGCGAAACTTCAGTTGCTTGATGATTAATGGCGATTAAAATGTCGTCCTCTGGTGCACTGCTGCGTCTTTGACAATGCTATCCCAAACGATCAAGAAAATTAAGCAACTCAGACTCCATCAACTATGTAGTAGACATTATTTTCGCCAATCTTTCGTTTACCTCTACCGCAACTTCTGCCTTATACATTTTTGTGCCAATTTTATTTACTCCTTCCCCTCTTCTGGCTCTGACCTCCATTGTAGCTATTCTGTGTGCTAAAAAATTCAGCTTCACTCACGTCTAACGTTTCCGTTCCAATAAAACATGGTTTTTGAAGGCATGGCGCAATCACGGCTCCCGAAGAATGCCACGCGGATGACTGGGAGGCATGTTGGCTGCCCGACTGATTGTCCACAAGGTTGGTGGTGTTACGATGATCAGGCTTGCCCACTTACGCCTACTTATTGTGCTTGTGACCGAGACTCGAGTGCCGATCAGCGGACCCAGAGTGCTGAAGAACTAATGGGGAGTATCAAAGCAGGAGCGCGATTCAAGCAAGCTTTGAAGATAAGAAAAAATAGAACTCACGCAAAATCATGGAGCCAGAAACAACAAAAATCGGTGAATTTGATGAGTAGTCAAATAAATGCTGGGCACAAAGGGTGTGTAAGTGCTGAAGGTACTGCAGAATCTCAGAGGAAGTTTGAGAGCTTTCAGCGCAAATGCATGTCGACTGTTTACGGACAACAATCAATGCTTTCGATTAGAATACATACACATCTTTCTGCGTGCAGGCTCGTCGGTTTCCACTGCAGACCTCTGCCACTGCTAAAGTTTCTTGAAAATAGCATCCAAATTAATTATAAGCTGCTGAATTGCTTTTAAATCACAAAATCACATTCAGTGCCTCAAACACGCATTGAACTGGCCGAACTCCAGGTGTTCACCCTGTCCATATTCTATAACGTCATTGACGCAAAGACATCGAAAGCAACAGTGCGGTGCGCGTACAAGCAAGCCCATTCCCCACGGCAATCGCAAATTTTTCTCTGGCGGCTCCAAAAATATCCAAGTCAAGTCGGATGCATCTTCGAAAAGTCCTTGACAAACTTAACATCTTCCGTTATCAAGAGTCGAAAACGTCACGTCAGCTTTGACAAAGCACTTGGTCATGGTATAATTCCCGGACTCCAATTAACCGAAACATCATTGAATTGCCATTTGAATTGACAGGTTGTATGAGTTGAAGGCTACCACAAGTTATGCTGAGCTTACTAGCGAGATCGCTTTTCGTAGGTTGCAGCAGTGCGCTGAGTACTCTACTTGTCCTTCCCCTCTCTTCCTCCACCAACTCATTATGTCATAATCAAGGCTTCTTTTTCATTCCTTGTTTTCATTTTAAAAGGCCACACGGTAATGGACAATCTAAATGTGGCAAGATGAACTTCAGATTTGCTCGACTGACTTAGGTATGAATGGAGCACTTCGTGTCGTCAGTTTGGGATTCGCCCTTAAGGACGCCGAGCATTTTGATGGCGGGTAAATTTCATTGGCAATTTCGTCTGTCTTAATTCTCTGGCATTTTGGCCTGCCATGAGGAGACTTATGGGCTCTACAGAACGCTATGTTGATGGTGATGTTACGAATGCATGATCCAACATGAAAGACACCTTCTGCAGGAAGATCTCTTCCTTAAATTACCGCGTTCTCTCAGCTAGGCAATGCATTCAAGGATAGCTATTTAAACAGGACCGTTTTTTGTTTGAACACTTTAAAAGTTAACTGTGTGGATGTTGGCTAACCACTGTATTGCTGAGAACAAGGCAAATGCGCTGACCATTTGATCTGTATGGATGCGATTGCAGACTTTCATCACTCTTCTCATTCTCTCACTAAACCAACACTTCAGCTCTCAAGTGCATTATCGCATCTGCCGATGGGCCAAGAGTACCAAAGAAAGGAGGTGGCAGACACGTTGTCCGACAGTCACTTTCACAATTCCTGTTATCTGATTTAAGTGACCTGCAGCACAAAGCCTTACATGATCACAAAGCCTAAGCATTGGTAACCACGGGATACTTCCATGGATAGGAGCCAATCTGCTCTGCCACACCCTGTGACAGTTGCATGGTGCAGACAAAGTCTACCACCTACCAGCACCTTTGATATACTAATCACCTCAGGCAGGTTAGCTGGGAGGTAGTGCCACAAGCATTGGTGGTTGAGGAAATAAAGGTAGCATGCATCGAGTTCCTCGTTGGAATATGTTTTGGGCGGCATGTGTTATAGCAAACGGGTCGGCTAGGTAACGGCAAAAGCAGAAAAGTGACACTGCACCCACTTTTGTTCGCTGTAGAAGCCAAGACTGATTTAAGATTGAGATCTGTGTAGTGCGACTGTCTTCACTGCTGACGTGGACTTGGTAGTACTTACTAAGCATTTCCTAGTTTGGGGTAAGGAAACTGAGGAATCACCACTGAGGAAACATTGCTGACGCAACCAGCCCCACCGACTCATCGCCAACTGCTGACGAGTGCCTTAAGATTGCTAAGGCCGTGCACCTCAGCGCCGACGCAAGGTATTCCATTGACTCATTTAAATCCACAGTTGGTTTCTGCATCGAAGATCAGGAGCGATGAGCCATCTGAAACACATTAATCTTGTTGCAGTAAAGTGACGGTATCATGGGATGGAATGCTGACCTGCTCAACCTCTGTTCTCGTCCACATGACCGTTATATCGCTGTACTGGTCCGATAAAATTTCCTTGGGCCTGACGTGATCTATAGGCAGTATGACTGCGCAATTATGAACAATTTTATTCCATTGACGCATGGAACAGCCAGTGGGACGTGTGCAGAGCTGACAATGACCGCCATTTGTCTTGAGTGTATAAGATATCAGAGGCAATCCATTGTCTCGTGGTATCCTGGGCACTTGCATTTGTCAACTTTCGCCAACATACACTAAAATTAATCCTTATTTGGGTCAGTGACGTGGCTAGCCGCCCTTGGAGGACACGAGAGCTGACAACTGAGTCTGCAGTGTTGGGGTTTGGTCTTGTTCAGTTAGTTGTAGGGCTCATCACACTTTGCAAAGCTCATTGGTGTTCCAGTACAGACAAATGAAGGTAACATTGGCCAAATGGACGTTGGCTAGCGCGAATTACCGTGAGAAGGGCAACCATCAACTTCTCTCTTTAAGGTCTTCATGGAAGTGTACCCTTTGCAGCCTCATCTAGTAATTAGCGTGGGCAGACGTTAAGACGAATTGCGTGAATTATTGTGGCAATCAACTCAGCAATCTCCGTCGACGTTTGTCTTCGCCTTTCAGCGTCGAACGATTCTCTGACACCTGTCGACCCATGCCCATGACTAGACCGTTGATAGATGGAAACACTCTTGTCCAATGCCATCCTGCAGTTAGACGTAGACTTTGAGAAGAGGAGGTGGTTAAGGAAGAAAGTTATGGAACTGATATAAGAGAACATGTTCGCGTTGCAGTTCCGCAGCAGCTTATTCTCGTTACCATACCTGAATTGATGGTGCTTGTAAGTCGAACATGCTTCTGCTCACAGAGCCGTCACTACCAGCTCTTGAGGAAGGAGATTATTCACTACACCAGCATCATTTTCGTAGTAGAGAGTGTTCTGCACCATCTTTTGCTTCACTATGCCAGAGAAGGTGATTAACAGAAGGAAATTGCGCACGTTCAATCATAAATACCTCAATGTGATGCTGTGCGCAAAAGTTTCGTCGTTCGACTCCTTTTCTGTTATGATGAGCGATGCTAAAGAATAAGAAAACGCGGATTTTGGTAGGGCCATTCGCTCTCGGAGGCCAGTGATGACCATTGCGGCGCAGGAATGGTGATCGTCGAATGTTTCTCATCTTACACTGAGGATTACTAAGTAAAGAGTATATATAGCATGTCTTGGTTGTGCGTGCACCATCAATAAATTCAAAGCAACATGGCGGTTTTTTGGGAGCCGGCTTGCCATGCACACTGATACCCCATGCTTATTTGCTTCTAAAAAGGGTCACATTCTGAAGACAACGTGGAGGCGACTCCTGCCAGGGCGTCAAGGGTGGTGATGCCAATTGCAAAATTACCCGGTTGAAGTTGTTAAATACTTCGCTTATTCATGGTCATCGTAAAGCATCGCTTAAGTGTCAGATTTGAATTGCAGCCGCGATTGTGACTTCTAATCCTAGGCAGCTCTCAAATGCCGTAATAGGATGGTCTCCATGATATAATTATCAAGAAGGATCAGAAAGCACGACTCCTGATGAGCTTAGTGAAGTCGTCTTTATTTCGGTTTCGGAGTATGATCCGCATTTAGAGCCGGTAAACATGGGATCACCGGTACATAGCCAGCTGTCTTCCAAAAAACCGCCACTTCTCTGAATTCATTGGTGCTCCACTCAACCGCGAAGTTGGTGTAGATGCGCAGTCTATTCCTTTCTAGCTGAGATTAACTGCAATTTCACGTGCCGATTTGAAAGCGTGTCTCGCATTTGCTCCGGAAGGATTCTTTCTGCGATTCCTGACTCATGGCCATACACAGTGCCAATTTGTCCTGTGGAACATTAAGAAAGATTTTTCTCACAGCTAGAAATGAGCCACGGAATGCACACCATATTGAGCCGACAATGACTTCCGGTAGCAGAGAGCTTTGCCTTTCCATCCACACAGTGTATTCTTGCATGATCCATTGTGCTCTGCTTATCGTGCCACTTATGCCAGATATATGCTTAAATAAAAATTTGCATCACCCAGCCTTTTCACTTTCATGGGCTACAATGGGTCTTGTCCAATCTATCTCAACTGCAAGTCACGATTGGGTTTTTTCTGAATGACCAAAAGTCGACTTGACTTAGTTGTGGGAAGTTCAAATACGTCCGCATAGTGCAGCCGGACGAAACGTGAGCCCGCCTGCCTTAATTCAGGCAAGTGATTATTACCTATGCCAGACTTCTCATCGACCGTTCGATGTGCCTAAGGTTTGAAGCCTTTCCAAGGAGTCTGAGAGCAGCAAGCTTTATTGTCTAAGCATATTAATAGGCACACAAATGGCTCCTAGAAGTTTTGCTTCTTCAATAACCCCCAGAAATTCTGATAAAGTTGGCAGTGAGCCACAATCTGCCTTAAAATGGAGGTCAATACAATTTCTGGCGTGACCAACTTTAACTAGGACGCAGAATAAAACTAGGCTGCTCACCCTAACTGATGGTGATCGTCGCTTAAGTGGGCCGTAGTGTTTGATTTGCAAGGAACGAAACTAATGTTCCTCCTCCTCCTCCTTAAGTGCGGTGCAGCGATCCTTAACTTACCCGCGGCGCTTTTGTGGCCAAAGCATTAGCAACACATCCACGCAGGGCTTATAATCAGTGCGTAATATGGTGAGTGAGGAGCGGGTTATTAATCGAATGCCAAAGTTATGATAAAGTGGTAGAGGGCACGAGATAAGCTGCGGTCTTTCCTCCGCATGAAATAAACACTATCTCATCCCCTAATTCAAAGTCAAAATTACGTGTTCAATAAAATTCTATCGTGTAAGGAGCTAAAAGGCCTGGCTGGATGGGTGTGGAAGGGAGGTGGATGAAAACTGGTCATTCTGAAGGCCTCAAAAAATTAAAGGCCACTGATCTGCAGTCCCATTGCGAATGGGTGAAAGAGAAACGAGGAAAAAGCATTAAAATGGCCTGCACTGAAGAACCCTTGACCAAAATCTACTCTTATAAGTGGAGAGTCTCCACAGGCTACTAAGACAGATTTCACAGTGGGTTCCTGCGCTTTACAAGCGCAGTGGTTGCATTAAATGGGAAGCATCATACCAAGGGACAACATCCAGCAGCAACAACCTCCGTAGCGATGAAATAGGCATCGGAAATGGATATGATAAACCAAGCAAGTGATCTGCCTAGATTCCGAGACAAAGTGAGCCAGCTTGATAAGGGCGGTCCAAAATTGCAGGTCGCATGTTTAGCGTGTCCTGCATTGCGAAGATCCTATGCTCACCAGAATTCATTATGGTGCACAAATCAGGGATCGAGGAACTACCTGCACAACGCTTCGCACTAACACGCAGCAAAAATTCACTTGGATTTAGATACACGCATTCATTAAGAGAAGTGCACAATAATGGAGAGGCGCGTAAAATACACGCTTGTGTGAAGCAATGCGGTTGAAAGTGTTGGACAAAAGCAGCTTGAAAGAAGTTGGCACCATACCACCCAGCAAAACCACGAGCATCAAGCTGATCAACGCAGAACCCACTGTGCGTCCAGCATGCGGTGCGGTAAAACAGAGGAAGCAAATTGGTGAGGAGCATAGAATGCACGTGAAAACCATTCAAAATATTTAAATTAAATCAAACAAAACACCTTTTAAGGTTAAGAAGATCGAAAAATAGGTGTACCTGGCACGTAGAGCTACGCCAAGGCAAGGAATGTAGGAATCATTAATGAGATGTTGACAAAAAGCGCAGCAAAGTCGGGATTACCACGCGAAGTGGAACGCAGTCAAAAATATTAAAATAAGTAGGTGTTGAGGTATGATAAATGAGAGAAACCAAGATATATCCAGGATAGAGCATGGAAAACTGGAAACAAATGCAAAGGTAGATCAGCAACGGAAGGAAAATTAAGCTGTGCAACCATCGAACACGGATCTGCAGCTCTATTTGACTGGAGAGCGATAGTTGACAGCAGTCGTAGTTGCTAGCCCTCTTTAGACGTACGATCCCAACACTGCCACAAGTTCACATTCTCTTGCGGCGGTCAAGGTATTCAAGCAGGCTTTACCGTTGCATGTTTTCTCATGTTCTTGCACTCGGCTCCGGCTATAGAGACTACACGAGTCCGTGCGTGCATGTTGGTTATGACTTTCACAATTCTTTATGTTCTTTAGTCATCACCTTTGACGATTTTCGCATAAAATTAACTTTAAACGATGAGGATGATTAAAATCACAAGCACGAGGGTCAGTGACGATACTAACTTTGCTGCAAATGCCACCTCTGCAGCCTGATGCAGGCCCGGGTCATTTTGTTAAGGGCGCCAGCCCTATTTCAGTTTCTTAGGCAAGCTCTTTTACTAAAACGCGAAACGATGAAAGGCATTTGCTGCATTTTCAATGCATATCAGACTCATGCTGCGTGATGGACCACATCTGTCTCGCCGTCATCGACTTCTTCACTGACAAGATGGCATATTGCTTAAATAATTTGTTTTGCTTTGCAGCTTGGGATTTCGGCTAAGGAGGATGCACGGGTAAGGAAAGAAGTTGTAGTGAAATAGATTCAATCATTTCCATATGTGCGGGCGCCTAAGTGTGCCAACATCCAGTTTTTCTTAGTTTAGCCGGAACTTGCTGCGAACTGCCATTGTGTGGATCAGTTTCACATTGCAAAGGAAAATGGCAGAGTCGAGGAAAACGAAGCACAAGAAACTAGTCACTATGCCAATGGATAGCACACCTATTTATGGCCACAGAGGCAAGTTTTGCAGGCATTAGTTGCCCACTGACTGAGCTATCATTTATTGTGACAAATAGGTACACGCTATGATTTGCATTTGCCATCATTTGCAATTGCTATCACTTGCATTCTTCGTATGAGCTGGCGTTAAACGATGCAGACTCCTGAACCACAAGCATGAGATTACAGCCCCATCGGCATCGTCGACAGGGGGTAGTGCCGACGCTTCCACTTCCACTTCATTGGCATTGTCACCGTGACCGATGTTGGTGTGAGAAGGCAGGCGCACTTCATGGCAAAGCAGGCATTGAGATTGCCATCATATTGCCCACGGAGCTGTTGGCACTCGCCCCCTTTTGCGCCGAATTATTTGTAGCGCGTATTTGTTCAAAGAATCAATCGTGTCTGGCCTACATTGTGCAGCATTCCTAGGAGGATCATTCACATGACAGCAAAAGTTTAGCAAAAGTATTCGAATTTGTTGGTCTGCTAAGGCATTACCATGAACCAAAAGGGAGTACGCATTGATGGTGACCACTGGTAATGGAGGGCGCCAAACGTGCAATGCATTACTTTCTTACATCTCGAAGCTTTAAGCCAATGAGCTACGCTGGCTGATTTTCTTTGAGCTTCTTCCCATTACCGGGAAAATAACCCAGCCTCTAACCCAATTAAGCACTAATTTTGGAACTAAACATCACGAAACGCATAGTGGTCACACATGTCCTGTTGCAGGTCGAGTGATTCACTGTCACCGATGTTAAGGTCGCCCAATGGGGAGCCCTTGGTTTTCCTACCGCAAACTTGGTGCTACATCACCCGACCACAGTGCAGTCGGCCTAAGCTTAGTAGGTGCGATCAAGTCTCTGGACTCAACCCACACACAAGCAGCAGGCTAGACTGACTAGCACAATTTCCACTGGTGCCAGCAGAAGTCTTCCAGGTACTGTCACAGCTCTACGATCGCCCATGCATGCCTTTAAGGCTGGAGCGAGTGGATGCCAAAGGTTAGCCCATTTCATTAAACTTAGGGCAAGCGGAACGTAGCAGACCGTGGTGTGCTGCTTACAGATGATAACGGCAGCCGACATCTCTCCATAGGTTCGTTGCAATTGTCAAGAATTGCCGACTTCTGCGCGACAGTCATGTTATCGTCTCCCCGAGGATCAATGAGCGAGTCACATGTCACTTTCGACAAATCAGCCACTTAGCGATTTTGTTGGACCGCGAAATGATGTGCACAACGTCTTCTTGTGCCTACCTGTCTCGCATAAGTAGATTAGACAAATGCACTCGCTTTTTGATTTGCCAGACCAGACAGGTGTGAGCTGCTTGCTCTCACCAACCAACTTAACCTATCGCTTTCTTCTGATTCTGTGCAGCTTGTAGATTAGGAGGATATAGGTGGCGCTATTTACGGGTGGCATAATAAACGTGTCGAACTGATAAGGTTGTTGCTGGCTTAGAGAGCTTCCTTAGATGTCACGGGCAAATGCTGATCCTTCCCTCGTGTGAAGTGCATTCCCTTAATGACTCTCGCTTAGTGAATCGCATGTGTAGCAAGCGTTCTATGGTGCTGGCAGGGTAGATAATTAACCCCTCGATGAGTGGTGCGGTAGCAATTCATCCTTTGCAGAACCCAACACACCGTTCCTTCCCTGAATGTGCTTATTTTTACTATCCAACCACCTACTGATATTAACGCCCACCTGCACGCAGTCTATTCGCTCAAAGAAAAATGACCTAAGCAGAAGGTGGAGAAGCTCAAGATCAAGCATACACCTGTGCGAATGGATTGGAACACCACTGCTGGCATCGCAGCCAGAATGTCAGCTCAAAGAAATGGTCTTACCCTGCCCGGAAAATGTCTTCCACTTATTGTTGGTCAGAACCGCACACTAGCAGCCTTCGCATAGAAGTAATCATGTCTTCTCACCATTCCACCCTGAACGATGTTCCAGTCACAGGGCAGACAATGTCTGAGCAACTCACCAACTGTGAGAAGGCAGATGTGCCACACTAATCAGTGAAAAGGCTCGATCTCGGTGGCTTATTTGATATTGTCTTCCATGAACGGCTATTAGGTTCCATTCAACTGAAATACCACTTAGATCATATTTGATCCACCACGCTCCTAAAGTTGTTGGTATGAGCTGAGGGCTAAAACACGTAGTGCTGTAGCTGTTGGGCTACGGGCGTCGGCACGCTATAAGGGGCAGTGCATTGAAGTGGAGTCAAACACACAGACACACAGTGCATTACATCTGCCCACTGCAGCAAGGCCTCTCGATTGGATGTTTTGTTTGATAGACGAATCCTCACATTAGAAGGAAAAACTGAAAATTTCCTAAGAATGCGCCTTACTTTCACACGCTCAAATGAAGTCTGCCTGGAGCGTGATGTAACCAAATTACAGGAAATCTGGCATTGCAAATACGAGAAGGCGGTGAGGTGGGCGAATGGGATTGGGGCTAGGTGAATGATCCTTTGATCATTAGAGGCACCTTGACGACTTTACGAGACCTCAATCTAGTTGATGCTTTGGCACAGGGTTAGAGGTATTTTGGCGTCAAAGTCCCCTAGCTAAATGACGGAGCGGCAAGCGCGCTGACCGAATGAAACAGCATGCATTTCAGTCGTTTTGACCAGGGCAATTGCAATCATGCGCTTGACTTAAAAATCTGATTCAACCTCCGCAGCGTGTTTCCATCACATGTGCCACTAGGTGCTTTCATCTAAAACTTGCTGTTATATATGCAAAAATCAATTGCAGTAAGACGGAAAGGGAAAGGTTTGGCTGAGGTGCGCAAGGACACGTTTAGCCATAGCAAGGCAATTGCGATGGCTTGCCGCTGCATTATTTGCAATGACGGATCAATTAGTTAAAAAAACCTTTGCCAACGAAGATGCATTTACCAAAACTGCATCGCCTCGGCATCCTCACTACGAAAGCAATGCATCTAATGCAGAAGTTTTAAGGCGTGAGACTGTTGTCGTCTGGAGCAGTGCATCCTCGGCATTAATCCTTGTCAATCAAATCGCCAACAAAAAGGTGTTCTCTGTCTGTCAACCTTTACTTTGACTGCCATGAAGGAATGCAAGTTTGAGCTGCTTGCAATTTTATAAGTTGTTGTGAGGAAACAATATAGCTAAGCACCTAAGTCGGAAGTCAGCTGTTTCTGTGAATCAGAGCCAGTGCCTTCCTTTATCCCATTTTTCCATTGTCCTTCTCCTTGCTCTTGAGTTTGCTTGTGAGTAACCAGTATTGGCTTTCGACCACCTGACATCAAATTTTATTCCCTCCTTCCTTCATTCAACTACCTGGCAGGCATGTACGTCTACCTGTCCAATGTTGAACTCGCAAGCGTAGGACGAGCTGGGCCCAGAGAATTCCCTTCTCATAACTACAGACAAGAGAGTTATTGAGGAGACGACAAAGCTAGTACCAATCCACTAGGCACACATCAATCAGTTTGACCGAATGAGCAGCTCACGCACATTTACCATTAGTTGAACAAGTATTGCACAATCAAGGATAGTTGCAGACTACACATCACTCACGACAGTTTCCGGACTCAGAATGGGCCTTGCCAGTGCTAAAATCACGCACCGAATATACATGGCATTATTTTGCCCAGAGACAAAGCCTCTGCCAGTCTGTGAGGTGTAGACAGGCGGAGTGTGTGGACTCAAAAAACGCCATGTTCATTTGCTGCGATCCTGCCGACTCCTCATTCATCGGCTAAACTTAACTTGATTGCCTGTAAGAGGTTGAGATGCGCCACCAGAATCCGCCCAGTATCCATGTCAGGGAACAGTAACTTGAACGGTTGCTATCGACTTTTGTGGAATGACAGCAACGCATTCATACGAGTTGCTAAAGCAATGCAGATTAGGATCTCAGATTCTGCCTATTCTGCTTGAGAACAGCACTCTGATTGATGCACTGAAGATGCCTTACTTTGGATCCTGTTCTTAGTTTTCTTTATATTTGAAGAGGAAGAGCAGATGGCAACCACTTCTCAAAGGCGTTGCCATGAGCGTGGTGAACTGATGAGGGTAGTGCTGGTCCAGAGAGCAGGCTTTTGCTTCTGTTTACTTAATGCCCTTTGGCCAACATTGAGAACTGCTTAGTCAAGCGTATATATAGAAAGTAATTGGACGTGGCAAAGCACCTGACGGTCCACCACAATCAGCATTTGGGACTCTAAGTGCTATGTGGTTGGCTGTTTGGCAGAGATCGTTTCTCCTCACTGAAATGCGGACGTTGTTAATAAAGCCTCCTTGGGAACGTTATAGCTGTCAGCAGGAGGTTTATTAGGTGTATTTCCGTTTGAGAGCGACACTGACACAGAAGCACAATTCTGAGGTGGTACCGAAGAGCCACCTAGAGAAAACCAAAAATAGTGGTTAGAAGTACACAAGAAGTACAAATCTTAACTTCACCCTCCTATCTAGTGATTCTCCTTGTTAGCACTTCTGTATCACCTCTGAATTCCATTTCCTTGTCAATGCCGATTTCAAACGGAGGAATCGCCTACACAATGTTATCAGAATGTGATCATTGTATGGCACCAGAAGACAGTGAACTAATGGCGCATGGTCAGCCTCCTTTCATAAAAGCATCACCTGCATTTTTACTCAATTTACCCATGCGGTACTTACGACTTAAACAGCAAATACGTGTAGGCGTTATTGTGCTCTGTATGTTGTCGAATGTGCTCCTCCTGTTCGGTTTCGTGTTTTTCGATGGCGAAAGCAAAATGCCACGTTTATCGCTTTTCAATGATTCGAAGTGGGTAGAGACTCAAAATTGTGGCTATAGGAGGTGAACGATGTGTGCAATTACGGATTCTTTAGATCAATGGAACTTATTCAATGTACGTAGCCTAAAAATTGCCCTGCTACAGCCTAAGGCAAGGGACTGCGCTAATGAGTTTGGTAATATTTTTGTAACTCAACGGCCACGGCACTCGGTGTGCTGGTCTTTAGCGATGGTGTTGTCTCAGCACCGATCCTTCGCCGAACATGCTTAGTGGTACCAAAAATGACACCACTTTTTCCTTCATCTTCTCCCCGCTCCCCAGCCACGCACATTGAGGCTGCGAACCGGTGGTGAGGTAACATCGGGCTCGCATCCTGGTCAGCTCTAGCACGGTTTGACTCCCACTCTAGTTACTGCATCAGCATGTTTTTTATTCTTGGTAATCAACACTTCCATCACAAACATGCGTGTGCTTATGAAATTTAAAAAAAAATTATAGATTTGGTGCGTAGCATTCTAGTGAAAGTGGGAACAAGTGTGCTGGGTTTTACCCCTCCTCATCCCTAACCCAACCCGCCTTCGAAAAATGCAAAATGGTAATGACGTACTGATTCAATGCGGTAACCAAATGTTTATGGCTTCACCGTTTACTGCCAACGAGTCTTAAGATGGCAAAGCGAGGAAGGACAGTGCAGAGTTTGCTTGTAGAGAGTCTAAAAATGTTTGATTAATGAGGGCAGTGCTTTGTGTCCATATAAATTACGATTAAGAAATTGACTCAGAGAAAATTGAAGAAGCTCGTTGTAGGTCACTACCATTTGCATGATTCAGAATCTTTGCAGCCGCAACTCCAAAGCTTCCCGCTTACTAACCTCATGTTTGCCTTAGTTATTGTGTGTGCTCCACCCAGATTCCCATAGACTAAGGCCTTAATCATTGCTACATGAATTACTTATGTGCACCTATTTTAGTGGTCTAGAATTTAAACAAACGCAAGAACTCGATCGTTGTCATGCCCACTGGGTTCGTCCAACATCCGCGAATGCTGCTGTATGAGGCAGTTGCCTACGGCATTCAATTGACACTGGCAGTTTGCACATACAAAGATTAATCATACAAGGAGAATGCTCATGCAATGCGCTTGAAATTTTCGGAGTTGTCGCAGACATAGCTGCCAGAGCGGACTTCGTCCATCGTCTCTACCCACCAGCTTGTGGTGGCGATGTAGCCATCTTCACGTCAGTGTAATAAGCCACACAACCCACACTCACAACATTTGCCTATTCACGCTTAACATGCACTAGCTCGAAATGCGGGTCGAACTCCAAAACCGAAATGGAGACGATTTTCAAAAGCTCATCAGCAGTTACGTATTCTGATCATTTCTGATAATTAAATCGTAGAGGGAACCTTAGCAAGGCATTTGAGAGCTGCCCAGGGTCGGTGCGCCGTGATTCACAATCGGGATCCGATTAACCCAGAATCAAATAATAAGCAGGTCCAGTAGTTGTTTCTCCTTCTGAACTCGACATTGACCAATGGATGCAATTCAAATTTGACACTTAAGCGCTACTTCAAGAAGACCATCAATAAGCGGTGAGAAACAAAAATTAAACCGGATAATTCCGCAAACAGTTCACGATAATTTACCAGATTTATGAGAGGCATCACTACCCTTGACGCCCTGGCAGGAGCTGTCCTCACATCGTCTTCAGAATGTGATCATTTTTATGAGCAAATAAGCAGGGAGCAATCGGTATGCATATTGCTTGCTCCTTTGCATCGCTCATCATAATAGCAAAGGGAGCTAAGGACGAATTTTTCGCGCACAGCATTGCATAGATTCGCGCCTCCATGGACATGGTGAAGTAAAAGCAGGTAAAGAGCACTCCCAACTGCTGATGCTGGTGTATTTGGTACCCAATTGTCAGCTCTGCCCTCTTTTTCTGACTTGTTTCCTCTGAGGGCAGCTAGCCACCTCACTGACCCGAATGAGGAATACCGTCAGTGCACATTGTCGAAAGCTGACGAATGCAGGTGTCCAGGATGAAACGAGACAATGGATTGCCTCTGATAAGTTAAACACCCAAGCCAAATTGAAGTCATTGTCAACAGCACACATGTCCAACCGACTGTTCCATCCATCAATGGAATGAATTTATTCATCATTGCTCAGTCTTACCGCCTGTCACTGTGCGCAGATGCAAAAGATGAAGTTGATCCAGTTAGGCCTAACTAAACCTCATTTGACCAGTACAGCGAATCAACGGTCATGTGGACGAAAACAAAGGTTGAGTAGGTCAGCTAATGCGTTGCAGATGGCCCATCACACCTGAACCTTGATGCAGGCACTAACAGTGGATGTAGCTGAGTCAATGGGCCTACCTGCGTCGGAGTCGAGACGCATGGCCTAAGCAATCTTAAAACACTTCTTGGCAGTTGGCAATGAAAAGGTAGGGCTGGTTACGCCACCTATGTTTCCTCGGAGGTGGTTCTGCATTTATCTTACCTCCAACTAAAGGCTGCATCACACGAATATAGTAGAATCGGTCAAAGCTTAGTAAGTGCAACCAAGTCCACGTCAGCAGTAAAGATAGTCGCACTGCACAGTTCTCAATCTCGAATCAGACTACGCTTCGCCGGTGAATAAAAGTGGGTGCAGTTTCTCTTTTTGGCTTCTGCTGTTACCAGGCTGACTCGTTTGCAATAACACATGTGCCTAAAACATATTCCAAGGAGAGACTCGTTGCATTTCATTTCATTTCCTTAACCACCAATGCTAGTGGCACTGACTCCTACCTGACCTGCCTAAGATGATTAGCAAATAAAAGACGTTGGTGGGTGATAGACTTTCCTGCTCCATGATTTTGAAGCCCGTCTGCATTTTTTCTGCTGAATTCAAGAAAATGGAGTAAAGGTGGTGAGAATTAAAATGGTAAGGCAAAGAGGAGTCATACTATCGTAAGCTATCGATGATACCATGCTGGTAAATCTTCCTTTCCGACTCTGTATTTCAATGGGTGTGCCTCCATGCATCGGCTTTGATCAGAGCCAAAATGTCACCAAGGTGTCAAAGAAATCCCCAGTGCATGTTGACGCTAAAGACAATTAGGTGCAGGAGCAAAGCCATGCATGGCGGCGTCTTAAAAGTGTGGAGCGGTGTGTAGAGTTGGTAGACCAAGGCAGCAGGTGAAATTGGTGGCGGTGGGAGGGGTTAGATGCGGGTGGCGGAGCAGTAAACTTACCTGGTGGTGGCTTCAAGCCGATCAGCAAGGCTTTAACACCGAGTGGAGGCTCAGCATTGCACTCTGCTGCGTTGAAGCCTGCCGCGGACTCAAATCGGGTTCGCTCTGGTGCTCAACATTTCGCCAATTTAGGGGTATGGAATGAGTGGGCAAAATATCATTTTCGTCCCATTCAACAAAGGCGTGAACAAATTTCATCGCGTCTTTTGGTAGTTGTGTGGCATTCGCCAGAATCAGGTCATTAAAAATAGGGAGCGGCCTGTTGCTAATTGGTGGTTTATTCCAAATCAACTGTAATCGCGTTTGCAACCCCTGCAGTCCAGTATCACTTTAGGCTAATGAACAGACCCATTCTGTGATGGCCTACACTTTTGATGATACACTGCGCGACATTGTTTACTGTATGCTACATTTTAAAATACAAAAGAGGGATGTATTTTGACTGGCTACATGCTGTGAGACTTCTAATCTCTCCTGTCAAAACATCATTTATTACTAATCATCGAGCCTTAATCTTTGAGCTGTGCCCATTGTCCTTGATGGAATTAAACGAAATTAAGGAGAAACGTGGCGAATAAGCACACCATACTCGGACACATGCAAAGGCGTATCTTTTGGGTACGAGCAGCCTGATTTGCAAAGGCACAATGGCAGGGAATCTGGGTGGCTCGATCACTCAAAAATGCGGCTTAGCAGCTCACCAATACATTTCGCAGATGCCTTCTTATTGTCCAGCACTGTGTTTTGCGCCTTTCTTGGTAAGATTACTGCCCCGCTAGGCCCCTCATCTTCCAGGCGTAAAATATTTTTTTTGGGTGGACCATTTTCATTCAAAACAAACCTCATTTTTCAGGTGTGGAATCGCATTAAACAGCATGGCTAAATAACAGCTAAGTCCTCGTATGTATAATGGCATGTCATGGGATAGCCCGGTTGGGTCAAAATCTTATTTCCCGCCTTTGGCTGACATGTGATTTAATTTGATTAATTTACTGGAGCCGAAAATAATTATTAGTTCTGTTAAAATCAGGCAAAAATGTGCTTTTAATTGGCTGGATAGAAATGAACAATCGAGTGTGAAGCAAATGTCTAGCGTGATATGGTTTATTACACTGAGACAAAGTCAGATTTAGGGAAAGCATTCATAATTTTACGGTACATCTCGCAAGCTTATTTGGCAATGTGTCTGGCATTTAGTGGAAAGATATTCTCGTTTTACATGCCAGCGAGTCGTAACCTGCAAATTCAACCGCATTGCCTGTGAGTGCAGTTTATCGCATAACACAAGGCACTTTTAGCCATGAACTTAGAGGTCTGGGCTACCGGAACACTGAAAGCTTGGGGGAGGGCATCCGGTGGAGAGGCATCAAAAATGCTTTAGGAACAGTAAAATAAGAAGGTTTCGATTCATTGCAATTAACGTCAATTGCCAGTTGCTAGCTGCGTACACAAATACCCACTCTAACTTCCCTTTGCAAACAACAACTCACTCGTTGCATCAAACAGGACCCCAGCAAGGCAAATGCTTGTACAATGCATAGAAAATTAATGACCACTTAAACATGGTCAGTAGGTATTCGTAGATGAGTCCATTGTTTTGGTGCTTGCATCCTCTTCCATGCCTGTAGCCTTGAGTTGCTGCACACGTAAGGAAAGAGTGAGTCAGCAATCCCATGACACAGGTGTCGTATAGCAAACACGGTTAGATTCCGCTATACAGCTAAAGAGTAATTTGCGTAGGTGGCATGACCGGCGCATCATAAGAAAGTGACATTTAAAGCTGCACTTCGTTGTTGCCTTTGCTGTTGAGGTTCGAACAGCTAATTAAGTGCGCCTACTCTGCCATGTCTGCATTCATTCTCCTATGAGTAAGCAAAACCAGAAGTCAGTCGTGGACAATTTGTAGTCGTCGGATTGTAAGCTAGCGCAAGGTGTTGTAAGCCACCACAAGATCGGCACAGTTCTGTCGCTGTCTACAGGTCCCCTTTAATCGCCTCCCCTTATGCAACAGTGCCGCCTTTATAATGGGAGAGTGCAATCACTGAATCTTTGACCTCGTCTTCCTTACTGTCAACTTCATGAGGATCCCTGTATGCCATTTAGTTCGTTCAGTGACCCACCATGCGGATTTTAAGTATGCAAACAATCCACAAGGTGTCTTTATAAATGCCATTCTGTTTAGCCGAAAACTAATCCCACTTTACCATTGGAAGTCATTTAACTTACTCTCATTATTTGCCCAGATCAACGTTCTCTATGTCATTTTCTGTATAGCGCGTATGAGCGCTAGCTTACGTTTACTCATCCTTGGCAGGGTAGGCATTGCCTGGCTAAAACAGGCCTTTTGTGCACTCATTAACTTTGAGCAAATCACTCATAACCGCCATCATTCTTTGGCGTTCATTCGCCAGGATGAGAAGGCATGAAGATTTCTCTACCGATGTAGCCCAACAAAAGATGGTCTTGGCTATCTACATTAGTATAATGCATGGCAAACACATTTTATTTGTGGACGTTAGGAACTGCGCATTTGCATTAAACAGCCCTGTTTTCTCATTTTAGCAAGTGCATGTCCGCACTGCTTTTGCGGTTACATTAAACCTATTCTTACACTACCTGGTGCTTTAATAAGAGGAATGAATTCAAGCGAGATGTTTGAAAGTCGCCCCATTTGCACTGCATTCCCGAAAATTGTTCCAGCAAGCGATAGCAAGTGACTTGCAAGCTGCCTGCGAGCTAGTCGTGAATGCGTTTCAAACTTATCACGGTAGTGTTTTTATAAGTCCCACATTCGGGGACGTTGGTTGAAATGGATTGGTGAATGATAGCACTAACAATGGGAAGAAATGTGAATAAATGGGAGGATGTAAAATATTCAATAGTCACCGTAAAAAAATAGAAGTCGCATCAGACAACAGTTCGAAGTACCCAAGACAATGTGCTTCCAGAGGCCATTGGTCAAATGTTCAGCAAAATCTGCCATACCACCACAATGAAATGTGCTCAAATAGGTTTTATTGGAACAAGTCCATTTGCAATGCCGTTGGGAAGGTAGATCGGAGTAATTGCTGCAGAGTCCTATAAGGTTTGAACGGATGAGTGCGAATTTGTCTCTTAGAGGCATTAGGTAAGTATTTAGCCCAGGCGGACTTCGGAGGAATTAGTAAGTACTGAACGTGGCCGCCAGTAGCAGAAACAGCAGTAAGTGTAAATGAATTTGCTGGAAATGCTTACAGCCCTGAAGGCTCTATCACCTGTTCGCTAAGCACATTGAGACGCACCTCATTTATCCTGGGCTCAGATAGAAATCGCCAATAGCACGTGGTCGTTGGGTGACAAACCGATCCAAATCCGAATGCTAGCCAGTATACGAAGTTGCAGGCAAGAAAAAACCCCTACACTCGTCCGCTCTGAGGAGAAGTTAGTCGATAGCTAGCCATGAAGCACATTCACTAACACGGTTGGCGTGACTGCGGGGTCAGAACATGCCTTTGCTAATTTCTCCACCACTCACCATCTACACCTTGACACGTGACAAGAGAAATTGCGGAGCCATGGCTAATCGCTACTACAGCCAAATCTCCACTTGGGATTGATGCCTTTAACTCGATTGGGGATAAGATTCGTGTCATTTGCTTGAATTAATTTACATGAGTCAGCTGCATCCATGGTGTAATTCTGCTCCAGCAAATCGATCCAACCACGTGACATGTCATCCAAAGGCATATGCACGCCTTGGCTTATTTTTGCCATTAGCAATGAAGGTGATGCGTGAGTAATTTTACACGGAAAGACTCGTGCCTTCATCCTGCGATTGCACACTTGGCCATGATGCTTAACTTTCCGTTGGAGTTTTAAATGCTGAACTGTTGCAATTGGATAGGATAAGGAAGAAAGTATATCATTTATCTTGACCAGCTCCGTAAAAATATCTGTACAGAATGCTAAGTGCGGCATTTCTTTAGCCCTCCAAAATCACTCATTATGTATGAAGGCGTGTGTACAGTGCACACAGGTATCGCGGAACTTGATGACATGGACGTCATTTTGTGCAATTTTGCGCACACAGGCGTATTCTAAGCATTTGGTTGCAGCAAATTGCCTGAGTAGCAGATTATTCTGCGGGTCAACATCGCCGCTTGGCTTGCTGAAGTGTCGAAGTTGGTTGCAAATAATCCACTCCATATTCGAATTCAGTACAAATTATGGAGAATGAGGAGGATATCTTAGCCCTCTATCGACGTTAGGTGCCTCGGAAATTATGCAATGAATGCATTAATTTATTGACCAGATTTGCATGCATAGCACAGCAGAGCTATGCTAAGCTGAAAATGACCCATCCGACTTCGTAAGTTGGGCTGTGTGTAGCACCCCGTCATCCCAAAAGACGGAGAGAAGGCCAGGTGTAGGTTAGAATGCTAGCATTCTAGACTGAAAGGAAGGGCACTGCTGGCGTGGCCGGCAGGCCAGCCTACGCAGGTACCTTGAAGGTGGCCGCTACAAATGTGCCGAGAATGTGGAATAGCTTGGTACCCGTACCTACAAATTGGGCGTCTTCTAACTGCAGAAGGCTAACCATTACCATTGCTAGGCTGCTGATACTGTAAAGTGCTTCATGATTAAATTTGGCAGGGTAATCAGTCAATACTCCCTCCTGATTTTTGCAAATTTGCCTTCTTGGTGCTGGCATAATTGCTTGGACATGTTGCGTGGTGTGTTGTCAGGACCCGGGTTGGGTGAAGCATTATTCTTCCGCTTCCCAAAAATGATTTTTCCCAGTAATGCCATGCAATTTGGAATTTGCTTTACCACCTCGAATTTAAGTGTGTCAGATGCTAACATTGCAAAAATCGGCAGAACTCCAAGATCAAATCATTAGGAATGATCAGAATACATGACTCCTGATGAGCTTCTGAAAATCGTCTCCATTTCGGTTTTGGAGTTCGACCCGCATTTCGAGCTAGTGCATGTTAAGCGTGAATAGGCAAATGTTGTGAGTGTGGGTTGTGTGGCTTATTACACTGACGTGAAGATGGCTACATCGCCACCACAAGCTGGTGGGTAGAGACGATGGACGAAGTCCGCTCTGGCAGCTATGTCTGCGACAACTCCGAAAATTTCAAGCGCATTGCATGAGCATTCTCCTTGTATGATTAATCTTTGTATGTGCAAACTGCCAGTGTCAATTGAATGCCGTAGGCAACTGCCTCATACAGCAGCATTCGCGGATGTTGGACGAACCCAGTGGGCATGACAACGATCGAGTTCTTAGCGTTTGTTTAAATTCTAGACCACTAAAATAGGTGCACATAAGTAATTCATGTAGCAATGATTAAGGCCTTAGTCTATGGGAATCTGGGTGGAGCACACACAATAACTAAGGCAAACATGAGGTTAGTAAGCGGGAAGCTTTGGAGTTGCGGCTGCAAAGATTCTGAATCATGCAAATGGTAGTGACCTACAACGAGCTTCTTCAATTTTCTCTGAGTCAATTTCTTATCGTAATTTATATGGACACAAAGCACTGCCCTCATTAATCAAACATTTTTAGACTCTCTACAAGCAAACTCTGCACTGTCCTTCCTCGCTTTGCCATCTTAAGACTCGTTGGCAGTAAACGGTGAAGCCATAAACATTTGGTTACCGCATTGAATCAGTACGTCATTACCATTTTGCATTTTTCGAAGGCGGGTTGGGTTAGGGATGAGGAGGGGTAAAACCCAGCACACTTGTTCCCACTTTCACTAGAATGCTACGCACCAAATCTATAATTTTTTTTAAATTTCATAAGCACACGCATGTTTGTGACGAAGGTGTTGATTACCAAGTACCTCGTGAGCCCAAAACCCACGTCTGGTGGTGGCTGGGCACCCAAGAACACGATCGCCCTGCAATTGTAGACTAGGCTTTCGTCCTCTCATCCCGCTCTAATCATTTCTGACCTATCCGGCATCAGCTTTTAAAGGAATGCATATTCTTGCACACCCACAAAACTCATGGCGATGCTTGCAACAAACAACATGCTGCTGCAGTAGCTAGAGTGAGAATCAGACGGTGCAAGAGCCGACTGGGATGCGAGCCCGATGTTACCTCACCACCGGTTCGCAGCCTCAACGTGCGTGGCCAGGAAGGGAGGATAAGATGAGGGAAAAGAGGGTATCATATATATCACTGGCGACGAAGTTAGATGATGACACTAAGCCTATTGGGCGAAGGACTGGTGATGTGACAGCACCACCGCTAAAGGCCAGCACACCGAGTGCCGTAGCCGTCGAGTTATAAAAATATTACCAAACTCATTAGCGCAGTCCTTGCCTTAGGCTTAGCAGGGCGCTATTTAGGCTACGTACATTGAATAAGTCCCATTGGTCGGCGAACTATGGCCTACGAGGGGAATAGACCACTGCGATCGCCATTCACGAATCCATAATTTCACACATCGTTCACCTCCTATAGCCGCAATTTTGACTCCCAACCCACTTAAACTCGTTGAAAAGCAAAAGGCGTGAAGAACACGAAACCAAACAAGAAGAGCACATTCAGCAATATACAGAACACAATATCGCCTACACGTATTTGCTACTTAAGACGCACACCAAAAATTCATGAGAGCGCAGAGTCAATGATCGTATTATCATGATGCACGCTGAGCAGCTCATTTCAACCGGCAGTGGGACGTTTCAATCGTGCTGTTTCACAGGACACGCTAGCACTAGCGAACAATTCGCTCCATACCTAAACATAGTCACTGACCAGAGGCCGCAGAGGAAGCACATCAGAGGAGGTAGATGACACGCGCATAGGATGCCGCACGCGAAAGTGCAGTCGGATCTCGATTAGCAGGTTGTAGGTCGCGCATTGATACCGGCTTCGTGGTTGTGAGTACCGCATAGGTAAAATTGGAAAAATTTAGGTGATGGTTTTTTAAAAGAAGGCTGACCATGTGCCATTGGTTCCCTGTCTTCTGGCGCCATAAAATGATCACATTCTGATGACGTTGCGTAGGCGATTCCCTCGTTTGAAATTGGCATCGGCAAGGAAATGGAATTCAGATGGGATACAGATGTGCTAACAAGGAGAGTCACTAGATAAGAGGGTGAAGCAAAGATTTATTTTTCATGCGAATTTCCCACCACTTTTTATTTTTCTCTAGGTGGCACGTTATTAGTGCAAAAGTGGTCAGTGTATGACGCGACATTTTGCTGTTGCATGAGACAGTGCGCCTGCTTACATTTGATGTTGGATTGTGGATAGACTAAGACCGCTAAATTAAGACGATGATGCTGTTATGCAAGAAGACGACGTAATAATACAGTTGTTAATAAGGTTACATAAAATTCACATAGTTTGGCTGCGGACATGGAGTGTAGAGCATGCTTTTATCAAAATACCATACCGAGTCTTGCTTTCTAACGACAAGTGCACAGCTATCCACGGCCGGAAGGCGGAGAAGAAAAATGGCATAATTTCTCCCTACCAATCCTATGTTTTATCTATAGAACCCTCAAGCAGTGTGACTACTAACTAATTAATCAAACCGCAAGTCAAGAAAAATCATCGCACAATCTGTCAATGAAACAAACCTCTTCAAGCTCCATAAATGCTCACAAAAGGACATCACAGGATTAACAGAAGGTGCGTCAATACGCTGCTCTCCACCCATTCTCTAGCTATTAGCCCCACGAAAAACACTAAGCTGATGGACACCATAGAAGTCTGGTGGTGCGCATTTAACGGGTGAAGTGATCGCATCAAGGAAGAAACACTCAGATGGATGCACGTTTCAACAGACAAGATTTCGTATCCAATCTGGAGGCGATGTTTTGTAGTTTTGTCCTGATTGCGGGCCCAAAGGCATTCTCTCCAGCTACTGATTGGATTTGGTAATGCCTTCCAACGCCACCACAAAGCAGAATGTGACACGCTATTGTGCTGCTAGTTGACGTTGGGTGAGCTTTCCCTACGTTTGAAGGCGATCAGGAAGCAAGACAGCAAAAATGGATTTTGGCCCATTTGTGACTGATGCAATGAGCTGCATGGCAGTACAGCACAGATATTAACAGCTTCTGAGACTTGAAGAAGGTATCGCAAAGGAAAAACCCAATGACCCAAATTAATAACCATTTTGTAACCACTCTTTGAGGCATGATCACATTGCTTATCTCCACTACCCGAGGTGACAGAAATAATGAGACCATGGCACATAAAGAGGTGTGCAAAGAGTAGAATAGACTGTTGTAAGTTAAGGTAAGGTGGTCTGCTATTTAACTGGTATCGTGCTAGTTCTATGTGGACGTTCAACACAGCAGAGGTCCCAGTTACTGCTTGCTGACCATGGCATCACATATGGATGTAAACAAAAATAATGTGCATAAGAATACCTCCTGCTCTTTTGTCCCATTTTTGTCTCCCATTTCCGAAAGTGATTTGTGTTGATTGCCAAACAGTAACCAAACATAATAATATTTTTGCCTTACTGCACTATCCTTAATGTGGGTAGCAAATTGTTCGAAAAATATAATTGCATTTAAGCAGTCATCAATAATGTTAGCACAGGATACCCTGGTTTTCCGAGGAGCAATGAAGTTGTTGTTTTCCTTGGAGTAGTGCAGCGTATCGACTGGCATTCTAACGTATTTATGAGATTTCTTTATTGTTAAAGTTTTGAAGATGCTATGATTGTGCAGTTGTCTAAAGCAGCACTTTAGCACTTGTGGGTTTGGCTTCCTATTTGGTGTGGTGGATGCATGCCAACGTCCTCCACGGAAGACGTAACTGGTTGCAGTTTCATTTTACCAATGAACACCAGTGCTAGCAACCTGAAGTTCTCTTAACTTACCGGTGCAGCTCTTAAATATGTAAATGCTACGTTCATGCCTCCGTCACACACAGTGTTGACAATGCCCACTAGATTTCGTGTGGATGATATAATAAGAAATTCACTTAACATTTACTCAAGCATTTAATTTGCTAATTGCGCAGTCAAATTAATCCATCACCAATTCATCATTTCGTGCCCACGACACCCGCAATAGAAATGACAACTTTTGACACGACTGGCCTGTGGATTAGTTTTTGCCATGCCAATTATCTTACATCTATTTTGCTTTCTTCGTCGGTGTTACTACTCTTTGTTTCTCTTCCCCAAATCAGCCGTCATGTACATTTTCTATCATCAAAGTGCTCTCTAATCAAATATTAGCTCTTTAATTTGTGGCGCTTTCAAAAGCCGTATTTAAGACAGCAATGCACAAGCACTTTCCCCGGAATCCTTCTCGTTGGTAACATTTGATAGATACAAGCGATATCACTAATGTGCGCATCACAACGATGTATATATAACAAAAGGCATCTGCTATAGTGCAGCCGACAAGCAAACAACGGAATAAACGGGTGGCTTCTGTCAAAACTCGTATTATAAATCTTTAAAAGGGGTTCCTTTCCATCCAAGTAGCTCGAAAAAGGAGGCAACCTTGCATTGAACTTATAACACTTGTAATGCAATTTAGCATGAATGAATGCGCAAATTTGCGTTGCGGAAAATAAACTGGATGGCATAATTTATGCTATGACTAAAGGCAGATAACAAAGAAATAATGCAGGGATAGTAATAAAATTAATTTGCGACTTGAACAAACACACAAAATTTTTCGCCATTTTCGCCACTCGCCCTCTTCGGCTTTAATGTAGGTAGCCAGCTTTGCTTTTGACCATCTTTGTCGTCTTCTCCCGATTGTCCAGCTTTCAGTTTATCTCTTTCCTTACTGCGAGGTGTGGGAGAATGCAGGGAAGACTTTGCATGCCAGAGCAATGTCGGTAAACGGTGCGTTCTCCAAGTGCATTTCACAGATAGACACAGAATTGTGGCTTGTACCGACACATTGTTTGGTTATGCTGCGAGCAGGGCGAGAGGTAGGACGTCTGCAACGCAGCGCGAAATTTTTGACCATTTGAGTGTCTTTATCTACACTAAGCCTGCAATCAATCCTTATTATCTCTATTTAAGTTATCTTTAAAAACGGCAGCCAGCCATAATCTACACCATTTCGTCGCGGTTTTTTGAGGTGTAATGCTCGTGTGATGGATTATTCATTCTCTTTTCCATTTGTTTAGAGCTACACCTACACTACTTACGGTGGTATTTAACACGAAATTCGAAATTTCAATGTCGAGAATGGAGATCGTTAGAAGCGGTGTGAAGCGGGCTAGTAAATTGTACCCTTTCCAAGTCTAACTATGCAATCGCACGCACTCTCATCCAGAACAAGAATGTCTTTCTACTAAAGGGTGCACTGCATCGAAACCAAGTCCGCCACTGATGACCTGCACATGCAGTACATGCATACCTTCCCTTCCTTCGTTTCGAGAGATTGATTGTGATTGCGCCTATCCACACAACCAAAGGACTCAGCACGCACCCAAATCAGGAAAAGAAGCTCATTTTTTAAAAACTTATTAGAGGACCATGCAAAAGCAAGGATGTGGTCATTGTTTTAACGCATGACGACTGGTGACGAGCTTGGCCTTCTTCGCAGTGAATGGACCCGATGGTACTCTGCATCCAACGTATTTCTGATGCCCCCTAATCCACCGCTTGACTGCAACGATCCATTGCAAAATACGTAGCAGCGTTCATATCCTTAAGAGTTGTAGTCAGTCGTCAAGCGCTCAAATCAAATTATCAATAGTAAAATTTAATTGGGTCCATGTAGAGCCTTTCGTAATAATGTACGTATTTTAGCAGTACGTTCGCCTTCAATCAGCCTAAAGGCAATTTATAAGTCGGTCATTAAACATGTGTCTTTTTGGCGCAAATTCTACATTTTACTTCATGAGGGCAACTTCGAGTGTACCATATTGCTAGCACATACGGTTGAATAGCTGTAATGGTCCCTAGAGTGAAAGGCGGCAGCTAACTAAATTTTCCCAAAGCCAAGATGCCAGGTTGGCTATTATCAGTGGAATGGTTTCGCATAGTGCTATAGGATTGTAACGATTACATTCGCTTCATTGCAGGTCCATGCAAACGTTTCAACTCACAAGTCAACCTGTGAGTTACATTGATAGACCCACCCGTCCGCAGCCACACCATCCTACTAGGCATGAAAGCAATATTAATCGCAACCGTATTCAAGGCGGTGCCATCGGCAGCAGCATCACCACAGCGGTGACAACAGATGCGGCCGTATCTGCATCGACGCTGCTAAACCCTTGTACTTTAAAAAAGTGCGTAATCTTTCGCGCAGACATTCTTCTCCTAGCGACATGTATCGAGTAGACTTTTATTACTTTCATTTCAGACATGGCGAGCACAGAAATTTGGTCGCCTCTCTTTCGCGGGTTGTGGGATGTACTTCGTGGTAGGCAGCAATGTAGATTGAATTGGTGGCACGGAAGAATTTGTGCAAGTAGTAGACTGCGTTGACAACGGTGGCAACAGAATACCTGCACGCCGCAGAGCTTTAGCCATAATGTCAACGCCACCATCATTGCTGCCTTCGGCGACATTATGCTCCATCCAATCTGATTTACAAGTCGCTGTTCTTGTAATTTGGGAAACCGCAATTGTTGACGAAGCGGCATGAGAATGCTCTATAGTAGCTGGCAATGGACGAGCCAATTCAAAATACGCACCATGAATCATGCTTTCCATGCTTTAATTGCCATGATTAGAGATCAAACCTGTCAAAAATGAAGGCGATAGATGAGCTGACGCAAAGCGTCAGGGCGGAACTGTGACCTTCAGCTGACCCGGTTGAACTATCTGCTACGATGTAGATACAAATGGTGGGCTGACATAAGCTGTGAGCTAATCAATCGCCACAAGATGATTAATGAAACGATGGTGGCGGGGATTGGCTGGTCTAATCAGCCTACCTTTAACCGATGGTGACAATGCTCAAAAAAGGGTTTCAAGCTGAATCAGATTCCAAGCGAAATGGTGAAGAAGAGGTTGTGAAGGTATATGTAGGGTTGAGAAAGCCACTTATCCGCTTACTCTATGAAGCGTCTGCTGAATGAACTTGGCCGCTTCTTGCGTAGTGATTCGGTGCTTGTGTTCTGCGGTCTCAACTGTTTTGCGGTTGTCATCGCATGCTTCGATGGCGGCCTATTTGTAGACCTTGCCTTTTTACAATGAGTAAATAAATTGATGCTTTATCAAAAGTTACTCTAGTGGAGGGCACTGCAAATAGTTAAGGTCCGCTACAATGGACGGCTCCGAAGCCACATCAAATTTTTAGCGTTCAAATTCTATGACACTCTTTTTGCCTTGTCATCAATTTAATGCCTGATGTTCTTCCATTAGAAGAACATTTGGGATAGTGTCATGAGCCGGTAATGGGGGTAGCGTTTGAATGCGCATGTGTTTAACCCCAGTACTCGATTCAGTGGTTCTAGGTTTGTTGCCACAGCCCTTTTACTTAACATTGCGGATTACTGTGCTTATTCTCTTGAGTCTCCATCGACTTCTGCATCCTAAAAAGGTAGGATAGGCGCTGGTGACACAATGCGTGGTAACAAAGGTTGGGGAAGTGGAAAGAAGGAAACCAATACCACGCCTTTGCTTCACTGTCTGCCATACAAATTTAGCATTTAATCGAATTTTGAATGCTTTATTTAAAGCGCTGCTACAGGGAGTTAGTTGAACGGTGAATCAAAGAAATTAATAAGTCGCAGTCGCCGATCCAAGGATCATGGATGCTTAATCGTCTTGTTCAGGATGGACGAGCAGGTGAGTCGTGACTAAGCAGAGTGGACTTTGAACGGTGGGAAGAGGATGTCGGGGAATGAGAGATGTGAAGGACCACGTGGGTGAAAATCAATGTTCCCGCCTTTCAATTTCATGTCGCATGGTGCATTCAATTTGCTGCAGCCGACCTACGTCAATGTTGCAGTGAATTCTTTTAAAGCAGAACAAGTGATTGCAAATAGAGTAAAAGGCAATCCACTTAGAAGCAAACATCTTCCGCGATATGGTGGATTAGATCGCGTCAAAGGGCACATTCACGCATTTGTACCTGATCTGACCTGTTTTGTTCCATCATTTCAGCATCAAGCATACATCGGTCACGTTGAGTCATCTCACGTAGTAATAATATGAATGGAGTTGGTCCAAATCGAACCTCCATTTAGAAGGAAATATCTCATGTGTTGAGAGGGACCCACGTGGGTCAAAATCAATGTTCCCGCCTTTATATGTCATGTCACGTGTTGCGGTCCAATTCCTGAAGCTGATCTATATACTTGTTTCAGTGAAGTCTTATAAAGCAGCACAAGTGATTGCCAGGATAGGGAGAGGCAATCCACTCAAAGGCAAACATCTTCCAAGAATTTTAGTGCACCACTATTTTGGTGCCAGGTGATTGGAGCGGGTTGCCTTTTTAGTTTTCTTCTTCCGGACTTCAAGCATAAAATAAAACGCGAAAAGAACGTCTTTCATTGCTGCTGCTAACGATAAATTAGGGTGCATGATTCCAACTTTACCCTTGCTTCCTTTCAGCTAACATTAAAATTTTGATGCAAAACGGTGTCACACGGAACCACTGCAGTGCACCTAAACGCAATAATGTGATGCTTTAACACCTCGTTGCATAGTAACTTTCCTTCCTTGACCCAATTTGCCTCAACCTCTTTTCACTAAATACCAATTCTTGGTGCCAACGACAGGTGCTAAAATAAAATGAAACAGGTAAGTTGCAGACTGCATTGAGGTGAAAGAAGCGCCCACTAAGCGAAGCTTTGCATGTTTTTGGAGGTAAAACTGCATTCATGCCAGGTGTGCGCAATATTGGGGGGTGGGGTATGGAATGCGGATTACAATACTAGTGACTTGAAGAAATGGTGAGGCTTCGCCACACCGACATAGCGTCACATTTGTGTGCATTTTTAGGAAGTTGACCGGACCTCATCTTCTGTTTCGCAATTGACGTGGCGGCAATGTACAGTAATGCAAGGTTGTGGTTTCTAGCTATTGGCTGCATTGCATCGCCCACCACTTCTCTGAATTCGTTCAGCACTGCAGGCGCAACCCATGCACTGCTCAAACAGGAGGCACCAGGTGAGAAAGGTGTGCAAATTTGGGGAGGCAAATCCCAATATTATGCGGCATTAGGATGAGACGATTGGGGATGAGGCGCCAGAAGCACTTACTGCAATAAGGGTTAAATACGCACTACTAGAGGTAGAATCGCTGTTCTACACCCGCACGCTACGAAAAACACATTTACCCTACAGCACAGGAATCTAAAATGTAGGCTGGAGAGAAGTTACTGCGAAGGGAAGGGCAACCTAAAATAATATTTTGTGCGCGGACAGGGACGGAGCACAGCTTTTTTAAACACAAACGAGTAGTCAAATTAAGCCATGCGAATGCCCAAGGCAGAGAAAACAAACTTCCCAATGCGCTCACAGTGCACTTTAAAAAGATAATATTTTGATGCATTAATTTTCCAACACATTAACGGCCATGTACGATGAAGATGTTTAGTTGGTAAATTTTACGGGGCTGAAATAGGAACTAAAATTGTGAAATTAACTGCGAGAAGGTCAGAATCGCAAAGTACTCGTATAAGTGGTTAAGAATTCAAAGGTATTTTACAATAGTGCGCATACCTAGAGCATCACATTGTTCGCGGCAGCCTTCCCTCATCCCTACTCAGTGCCAAACAGACTTCTAGAGCATGGAAATTGTCTGCGTCGCTGTTCAAGACCGCTCGTCTTTACTCAGGTATGTCAGGATGAAATCGTTCGGGTGAGATGGCTAATTGCTCATTAGGACACAGGCTGGACCAGCACGCAGCAAAGCGCCAGGGCGTGTGCATGACCACAAAACAAGCAGCAAAGAATACAACTAATAAAATTAAAAAAAACCTCAAGACATAAGGATATAACTTTATACTTTTGCCGACATTATGAGGCATCAAAGTCGTCTTAAAACACAATTGCTTTCCTCTCAAGGTGATGCTAGATGCAGGTTCATTTTGTGCAAGGATCGGAAATGGAAACAAATTTTGCCTCCTCCTTTTGCTCTAGTCTGTGTTATTTGTGCTGATCTCCACTTTAACGCGTCTTCAGTGAGTGTCTCCTTGGGCTTTACTGTGCTCACTAGACTCAAGCATTGCATACCCCATAATTTCCCATCCTGTTTTGTAACTATGCATCGAAGTACACCTATGGGGAAGCCTACTGCTTTGTCCTTCCTGCTGCTTTACCTATCCTAGACTTCTCTCACTTTCCTTTCATGCTATGAACAATTCTCTGCCACCTCAACCACATACATCATTGCCTAATGATGTTCTCTTTGCGATTTCCTCTTTGTTTCTTTACTGGTCCCACTCTACAATAGGGCATGCTCAAATAACGCAATGACAAACAACCTCCAAATCAGATCGATTAAAATTAAAGCCCTGTGAGTTTGCAAGCAGAACTAGTGCTTTGACTTAAAAAAGCCTAGGTGGTTGGCTTACACGGGTTAAATATGATGTTGATTTACCCGTTTATATTCGGCTCTCGGTTTTATTCAGTAACAAACCAGTAAGGACAGATGGGTGTTTAATTTTTGTCGTAAAGGAACAGGTATAAAATCGAGTTACACCGCTGTGCTCTACTACTTCAAATGTGATTCAGTCTTAACTACAGAGGGCTCTCTACATCCTCCTGTCTTCTGTGAGTGTTTCAATGCCATCAGTTTAAACAGCGACGCATAAGTCTCGGTTGACACGCATGGAGTGTAATTAAGAGAGGGACCACAGTGCTCCGTTTACAATACATTTGGGTCAGTTTCGATCAGAAGGGATGGTCGCTGACCTCATGCCCTGCCTGTGATGTTTGTGACGTTTTGAGTTGTGGAATGATTTGAAGGGGATTATGTGGCCTCTTTTTTCATTCCTGAGCCTTTGATCACAGTCAAAGGTTAGATGATTAAGGTTTGTGAAGTCGTTTTCATCGTTACCTTGTTGACGTTGATTGGCTGTCTTTGATGTCATTTGAGTTGCTTATGTGATTGCTTGTGGGACTACATTTAATCGAGCCTTACAATTTAGTTGTAGTGATGCTTGAGAGCTCACGTCTGTAGCTAAGCTTCATCTAACGCGTTTAATCCAGTGTCAATGGATTGCTTCCTTTTGTAAGCCTCTAAAGTAGTTTTAGTTATAAAGTTTCCTAGCCTAATCGGGTTGATGTTTAAGGAAGGGCAAGAGTTGTGAATTGCAGGTTTGGCCACTAATAGAATTTCTGGTTCTAGAGGAACCCGTTTGTGATTGCTCAATGACTTTTCGTTAAGAATGTCGTATTCGTGCCTGATCCTCGTTTTTGTGATAGTGCTCTCATCTTCGATTTGGAAGAACTTGGGATCACATCTATGGTGGCAGCTCAAAATGGTGGCATTGCGTGAATGCCCTCAGTGTCAGCAACTGAGTGTTATCCTCGTGATGAGGTTGAGTCACAGGAATAAAAGCACAAGCGATTAATAGCTGTGGTGGCTGAATAGATGTAGAATGCTGCTAGTTGTTATTGGTTAGCTTATGTAAGTAAGTTTGCGAAATGCCCATGAGATTAGGCAGTAGTAAAAGGCAGTTTCTTCTTCGAACTGGTTCGATTCTCCCTTTCCATCTGGGCGTGCACTCTTTTCACTTTAAACTAGGTTCCAGAGTCGAAACAAGTAGCTTGACAGTAGTTCTATAGATAGTATCAGAGATTTGATTTACTACTTCACATTGATATTCTGCATCACCTCTTTTGAGTTGGCGTGTCGACTGATCATTTGCACTTTCGCCTTCTCTTGCGGTCGCTCTGCTCCTCAGTAAAAGGATAAAGAGAGTGGTTTTTACAGGATTCAAGTGCCTCCTTCAAGCGGTATGGGTACGTCAATCTCGACGACGTGAAAACCGTCATAACACCGGAGGCGTGGCAATTGCATGCTTCGTTCACTAAGTGGTTGGACTCTATACTTTTTACCCCATATGTTAATTGTTTATGTGCAGTAACTTTGTCTATGTAAGCTGCTTAATAGTGTGCGGATTTCAATCTAATTGTAGGCGAGGTACTGGCTCTGGCACAGTCCATCGTGTGGGAGGCGATTGTGCTGGAGGTGCGGCGTTGCTCATCGCTTGCAACTCGGTGCGTTCAGTGGATCCGGTGGTGGGGGCGGTGGTAGTGGCTTCGATGGATGAAGCTTCATGACAACAGCACCCTTCGCAAGGCGTTTGCGCAGGTAACTCACATTGGCGCTGATTTTGTGGCAAAAGTGGAGGGCGGAGACGGGTCTAATGCCGAAGGATATTCCATAAGTAGAGCCCTTGCGGCAGATGATGACGGCTTCCTTGCTGCCTCTGCTAGCATCAATGCTGATGCTCTCGTTGTCACCGCAGATCTTGATGCCTTCAATGGTCCATTAACTTGACCCAATTTCTTCTTTGCTGAAACACGTTAGACGTGATGGCGGCCTTTCCTTTCCACAGCTTCCGTCGTCAGTCTCCCATCTTTGATGCTACTCGCCCTGACGCCTCTCCAACCACAGATGCTCAGTCCAACCTCCTTTATGACACCTCTAACCCGGTCAAAAACAAATCCCTTCCTCTCAACCTCACCGTAGGTCATCCAACGCAAAAATGGCGCAATTTGTTCTATTCATACAAGATTCATACAACGCATGCATTCTCCTTGCACTTATGCGCAGTCGTCTGTTGAATACGGTCCTACTTACGTGGTGGTGGTGGTGCTGGCAGTGGTATGATCTTGAAAGTTGACTGACGATTCTGCATTTCGAGGTAATCATGTGTGTACTTCTACGTTTAATGCATCCTGCAGCTGTCCCTTTGCCTGTTCCTTTCGGAAAGTTGGTGTATCGCCACCTGTTGAGTGCCAGTGAGTCTCAGTGGCTTGCATTGACACGAGATGATTGCCAGCAGTTGAGTGGAGATGATTTGAAGGTCTGTGATAATTAGCTTCACTTGGGTTCACATCTCTCCTTCGCTCAATGCCCTCTTCTGCGACTCGGCTGTCCGTGTGTGTGATTTTGCTCCACTGCCTAACTAACTAACTAACTAACTGCCACTCTAGATGTTTAAGTGGGTGGATGGGTGCCTTTGTCCGCTGTCTGTGTCAATGATTGAGGCAGTCGAATGAGGGTAAAGCGACTGGCCATGCTACCATTATTGCTACTGTTGGATGTTTTGTTTCTTTGTAGGGATGGGAGTTAGGGGGCTGGCCTACATTCGGTCACTGCTTGCCGTGTTGTTGGTGTTGGGCTGAGTGAAGGCAAGGGAAATTTGACGCCGTATGTGTGTGTATGTTGAGCAATCCTCTCAGTGGCACTGCTAGGTCGGACTGGTTGGCCAGTTAGTGTATGTGATGAGCGAGAGCCTGTCTCACTCGCTTTCACTGACGACTGCCACGGTGCTACTGTGATTTTTCGTGTGGATCTTCACGATGTTTTTACCAGTAGATATGACAAGTAGCACGATTGCTCCATCTCTTAACTTCCCCACCCTTTCCTCCACTTCCTCCTATTCTTCCTCTTTTGCACCAGTTTGTGTGACATTTGCAACCCGATCCTCTTCTCCCCCTCCTGTCTGTAATCACGTCCTTCTGGCAGTGATGAATAGATCCCGTAAGACCGACTGAGATAAGTTGAGGCAGTGACCATACTTCACAGGAGTCAGTCCCCATCTCCCCCTCCGTGTGTATGTTTGCTTGGTGCGTTTTGTCAGGTGCGTCCAGCCGCGTCTGCCCTTCATCTTAGCCATGCAGGATATGGAGATGTAGTAGCCTCGGCATGCTCTTCCCTGTCCTCTTTCTTTCCCTTTACCCTCCTAATAGGCGCGATAGCAATATTAACTAATTTTGACCCTAATACGAGTGTTATTTCTGTTATTGTCTCTATTACAATTATTTTTAATAATATATTTCACACCGTATGACTAGGGTTTATTTTAATGGATATGCCTCACGTACCTTTGTTCCCCTCATCCCTCCTACCCCTCACATTCCCTTCATATGCTGCCGCCCTTAGCCGCCACCGCGGTGAGTGCGTGACGCGCTGACGGCTAGCTTCTTAGCGGTTAAAGTTTGTAGTGGAGTGTAAAAAGGGTAGATGTTCCCCGACCCTTTTTTCTTTATCTTTTCCACCTCTTGCAACTACTCCCTTTCCCTTGCCGTTCCTAATCTCTTCCACACTTCAAAATTGGGAAATCGACGTAATGGCCCACTGCTAGATAAGAGGTGCAGACATTGAGGCGTTTTTTCTACATCCAAGTCTCACCACAGGAGGGGTGATGTCCCCACCATCTTTGTGTACACTTTGTACTGCTTTTTTGCTCAAACGGTTACACCGTCCCTAAGGCACACTGAATGGGAGGAAAAAAGTGGACGCATAAGTGGATGCACACAGGTGTTCATCCAGTTTGTTTATTGCTGTTTTGTGGGCCGTTGCTCACTCCCTTTTACTTGGAAGCATTTGACGATGCCATTACTGCCCAAAATTCTATCTCTCCCAGCATTATTGTTAATAAACGAGGCAGTGAGATGGAGGTCATGAGCAAGAGATAACTTTTCTTCGTTAGTGGGTGAGCGAGAGGATGATGGCTGGATTGACTACCTAGGTAGGTAAGCTGGAAGGAAGGTGGAGATAAGAGAATCCACTCAAGAGCACATCGCTTGGTTGTCTCGTCGGTTCACAGACCTATCTATCGACCAGCCGACGGCCGGTGTGTCGGACGACGGCATAGAGTCGATGATTGAGTCAGTAATGCGGCCCAAATGTAGGTCAGCCGCACGCTGGCTCTCCTTCTCACCCCCATTGTCTCCTCCTCCGCGTCCCCTTCCCTGCTGGGAGAAGTGAACACCGCCACTTAAACGCTGTCTTCTTTTCAATCATTCTCTTTAACTATTGTTTCGGCTATAATAAAAAATGCAATTATCTTATCTATTTACTGTGCATTCTGCCACGGGCGTGGGCACCCACACCCGCACGAATGGTGTACCAATTGATACGCAAGGCTAAGGCGTATTGAGAAAAGGCATCAAAATGCGGGTAGAGAGTTAGCGAAATAATACCTGAGTCACAATTTGCCTGTTTGTTATAAGTGTAGTTGGGTTGCACTGCTGCTGCAGCCGCACAACAAGCAGGCGAGGTAGAGTCGGCTCACGCACAGTGTAGATGTGGGGCGAAAATCGCATTCGGTTCCACTAATTCAACTACTCCTACCACTTTTACCCCCACAACCTCCATCACCGCAGCTGGAAACCAACGAACTCATCCAAAGACCTAATCCTACTGCTACTAGTACCGCTTCCATCACTGCTACCACAAAAAATCATTACTTGTGAGCCTTGAAGTTAGCAATCAGCATCCCGTCTTAAGGTTCATACGTAAAAATCGACTACGAGACGCGTGAAGTGATAAGCAGCCCATCGTGCGTTTCCTCCGCCTCGCTCTCCTGGACTGACACTTCCTCCTAAGGTGAACTTTAGCCTGTACTTCGCCCAAATCCCCCCCCCCCTCCCCAAATTACCAATGCTTACCGGACCACATGGAAAGCCAAGCAGGGCACGACCCACGAACCAAGGAGCACCACAACCTGCCAAACATATCACCTCACCAAACCACTAGCTACCAAGTAGTCTTTATCATCACGCTAACTGCAGCCAATTGGTGCATCGCGAAGGCACATCCGTCTTTCATCGCCTTTATTACTTTCAATACAGGCGATGGTCTTCTCAACAAGAACCGGGGCGATATGCAACACACACCACCCTCGTGCGTGCTGTGCAGGAAAGACAGTAGTTGCAGAAACGGGCGCAAAGGCCGCATTCGTAGTGAATTCGATTAGCAGTAAATCCATTCTCCCAGTTTCTCAAATCCCCGCAAGCATATCGGCAATAACAGCACAAAGTAGCACGTGTCCTTGCTCCCACCTATCCTCAACTTCATGCGTTCCCCAACTTTTACCTTATTGGCCTCCATCCGCCAGCTCTCCTCATGTATTAACCCATTCCTTCATCCAAATTAACTCGTATTGCAGGCATCTGTTTTCACCAATACCCTAAGTTTTGAGAGAAAAGGCACCCACTCTAAGCGACTAATTAATGTATCCATTCATGCATCTGGCTTCCATCGTCAGTTTGATCAGTCAGCTGAGGAATAAGAAGAAGCGCAAACATCGTGCGAGCTGCTAATTATGCAGGCCGGTCGTGCACTCGTGATCTTGAACAACCCCGGCGTGGTTCTCATTCGAATTGCAAGGTAAGAGGGTAAGCTTGGTCCAAAAACATTCAACTCCTTCAAAGCACTCACTCAATCATGGAACAATGTAAAGCATCGTAAGAGATATATATGACCTTTGCCATAAAACACACGCTTAAAATTGGCCATAATTTACGATTTGCTGGCAGTAAAAAGCGGCATTTTTTTTCGCAATAGGCAATTCATTTTTGTTCTACATTGTTCGCTAACATTAGTCCGCCCATGTGCATCGAAGTATTTACTGCTACTTTCCTCCCTAGTGCCCACAAAGCAATGGTCCAATGTGCAACGTAGCCATTCACATTTTTCGTTCAACATATGCAGTTAGGTGTTTGCATTAACTTTTGACTTGCGAAAAATACGCAAAATTAGAAGCTCGTTTGTTTTATTGGCCAACTTGTAGGTGTGGCGTGTAAGGGGCGCGCGATTCGGTGGTCGCTGGGTTCTACTTGCGCTGCTTGGTTCGCCCTAAAACGGTAAAGATTCGGTAAATATTTGGTGCTTCATCTTGGTTTTGCTTTCCTAACTGTCAACATATCCTCCATACGCGAAATACCCTTCTCTGTACGCCTGCTTGCTAGAGCATACGGGCAGTCTTTGCACTGCCACTGTTAGGACTCCACGTATTTTAACTGCTAGATCTAATGACGTTCATCGTTTGCTCTGCAATGCTTTAAATGGTGAAATAAGGTCAAGTTGGCAACTACTGGTTAGTTTGCTTCTAACAACTGCGGATTTTTGTTGCTAAGTGATAACTTTGATTAAAGAATTTTGGTTTTGCTGACAGGTATGCATTGTGCGTTGTGCTGTCAATTGCTAATATCTGTGCATTTGCTAGGTATACTTTGGGGCTGTTAGAAGGAGTTGGTGGCTCGGTAGGAATGGAGGCACTTTGAGATACCAATGAATACGAATGTCGCATTCATTATCGCTTCACACGGCTCTCAGGTAAGGTAGTATTGCAGCCAATGTGACGCTGTGGAGCGGAGGGTTTGGTGTGTCTTCTTATCTTACGTGCTAACATGCTTTTGTCGGCTAGTTATTGGTTCTTTATGCTTTGTGATTGGTAGGAGGTGTGTTACTTCAGTTTCTGAGTTGGATTTGCGTCTCGCGAATATGTCGATCTGTTTCTCTTATTCGCTTACATAGTAGTGTGGACGTGATGAGAACCTCATGATGTGAACGTTATTTAGGCCGTTTTGTTTTCCAACCCCTAGGTCTGCTCACGTCCACTACGTGTTTGGCAATGCTGTGGACGAGGAAGCGAGATTGTGTTGGCACTTTGTGATAGGTTCTTTTTTTAATGGTAGCAAGTGTGGATAGGTGAGATATAATTGTGCCGAGAAGTGGGTCTACTTACTCAACTGAAGGCTTGGCGTCTGTTGGTTATTTCCCTTCTGCTAAGTATTCATAATATCAAGACACCTTTCAATCCATGCCGTTTGTGCGTAAAATGTCACCATCAGGACTTTTTTCTTCGTGATCAACTTGCCTAATTGTGATGATTTATTGCTGTATAGCACAGCTGTTGGAGAGTGGTGCAGATCTCTTTGATTGCTTCCAAATTGTTTGTTGCTGCTTTTGTAGGGAGGGGTTTTGAGTAATGCGGTGCAATTTGAGAAAGGAAGGCTTAACTTTCCAAGGCACTTGATGCTCACTCATCGTCTCACTCAATTGTTCGTGCTACATTGATGGGTGGTTGTTAAATCGTTTCGTCTCTTTGTGCGCATACTTGTGTTACTGTTGAACAATGCTTTTGGTGGCTAGTTTGGATTGTTCTGACGGTGCGTTGAGTAGTTGCTGTGCCTTGACTTGCGTCGTAGTATTTGGAACCTCAGTGCTTAGTGTTGCGTTGGGCTTTTCTTGGCGCATCACACAAGGAATGTTATGAGTGGCCACGTAAACATGGGTTCGGTTTGCGCACGTATTGGGCCTCATCTTTTGTTCTGAGCTATGAGTTAGGAATGCTTGGGCTATTCGTCAATCACTGTACTCCTCAATGGGGTGGAAGTATAAATAATGGGTGGGTGACAATTTTAGTGGAAAGAGTTTCCACCTAATCATGTGGTGGGCTCCTGTTCATCACATTTGCTTATAAGTGATCATTGTGAGCTGAATTCATTGCCCGTCCTTTTCCATGTAGTTGCTTGCTGTTGGGTTGTGCGTAGTTGAAGTTGGCGTGAAGAGTTTGCGTTGCGAATTTCGCCTTCGCTCTCGCTTGCTCCCACCCCTTGCTTGCTCAAGTGGGATTGGATTGCAGTCACGGAGTTGTTGCTGTCTTTTTTGTCTGCAATTATGGATTCGGTGTGCGTTGCCATTTTGCGTGGGAGCATGCTCTTGTCATTTGTCTGGCTGGTTGTTTGTTTGTTTGTGGGTGCTGTCGCACTTGATGTGTGGTAAGGGATGTGGTAGTTCTGGGTTGCTAGTTGTTATTTACGTCCTCCAACTTTCGGTTGGCTTGCGTCATATACCTACATGCTGGTGTGGATGCAAATGCCTCGCATAATGTGACTGTAGGGACGTCTTGTTTTGTCCCAACGGCTATGCCTGACTCACAATACCGATGTTCTTTGGAATGGAACTGTAGGTGGCTAGAGGTGGGAGGCTGACTGTTAATTTGATCTTGAAGTAGCTCAGTTGCTTGCTCGCTGCTGCCTGCCAACCTGCCTGCCTTGGGGTCCGGGACGTTCTGGGTGGGGATGGGTAGGTGTAACGGTCAGAACCACTAAACCGCATGCAGAGGAATCCCTTTTCCACTTGTGGGAGCGTGAGCAGGCATGTTGTGGAATGGCAAGCCGGGTAAGTTTTTGGTGCTTCCTTACAACTTTGAACGTTTTGTTGCTTTATTCGTCACCGGAATGCTGATTAACTTCCTCCACACGTCTACCTGGCCGGGTGAGGCCATACGCTCTATAACTTGGCTGTGAATTCCTTTTTTCCCACCTGCAAGACCCCATCACCTTCATTGTACGATACTTTAAGCAATGCGTTGAGACTGATTTACCACCAGCACCAAGTTATCTGTCTTTTCTTTGGAATGGTATTCATGTAATGCCTCTGTGCTAGTGGCCTGAATATTGAAATGTGCATACATAGGAGCGTGACTTGTAAAGGTGAGGTGAAGGACTCAGCGAAAAGTTGGGTGACGTAGCTATCGGTGAAATGGACACATAAGCTAGTTGGTGAATAATCCTTCAGTGAAGAAGAGCGTTCGGGAAAGGCGAATGCTCACGACCTGTGGCTCAAACTCTTTCCTCCCTCCCTGTCTATTTCTCGCTCTCTCGTTCACTAGTGGCAGAACGAAGACAGATCTAAGGATGAGGAAGATGATGATGAGCGCAGGACAGAGCAGTTGGGAGGAGATCTGTCTAGTTCGTAGCATTCTTTACTGCCACCACTGCTACCTCTTGTTCTTCTCCCTCTTACATCTGGTGTGGGCTATAGCCAGGTGGGCATAATTCATACCTTAATGAGGTTGCATTTACGTTTCGTGGCCTTGGCATTAATCCGTGCTAGTTTCATGGGCATTGTTTTGACGCTGTTTACTTGGATTGTGAAGTTTTTTCTGGTTGCAATTTATTAGGCGGTGCTTTTTTCACTACAGATTATAGCTAACGAGTGCCATACGTAAATAATCGAATTCGAATTCACCTCTTTTGGATGCCTGGATTGCAAGCCTTTTAGTGCCATCAAAAATTTTTTAATGGTCAGCATTAGTTTGATCGGCGGCGTAGATAAAACTGTCTGTCCGCCCCTGTTTCTGATATCAGATTGTAGGTCGGCCAATGTGTCAACCATGCATTGTGTTATGAGATTTTTTAAATCTCTGTGTTACGTTTATTTCTAGTTTGTGTTCCTTGACATCCGTAGTGCTTTCGTCTCATCCTTTTAAATCTGTTTCATTATTGTTGGCTTTTTCCGCCGGTAATTCTGCATGTAATTGACCAGGCTGAGAGAATTCTCTTATATTTCAGCATATATTCTGCCTCTGCCATCTGGCAGTTTTGATTTCGATGCAGTTATCATGACCATAGGCGTTAACGCGAGTAATCGTGTGTTATGGCGAATCGACTCCATTGTGGTCGTTTTCATTAGATGGTAGAACCGGGGTGCCGTTGTCAGCAAGCGTGTAAGAAGTTACGCATGATGGTTGATTTGTAGCTTCTGTTTTCGATAAAGCTATTTCACTGAGGTCCTCTAATTATGCGCCTATGAAGGTGGTTACGAATTATAAATTACAAATCAGATTTTTTTTAGTGTCATTGCATCATTTCTTTACGTTACGTTTGAGCTACTTATTTTGTTCGCGTGAGTTTTACGCTGGGTTTGTGTTTTTGGGCGTGGGTAGAATTCAAGTTGGATTCTAAGTGCTTTGCTTTACTTATTTCAGCACTTAGTGGGTTTTGCTTTTATCCTTTTTTCTTAGAAAATTAATTAAAATAGCACATTGGGCTGGTGCCGTTCTTCTGGTCACTTCGTTGGCTCTGAATGAGTTCTGCTGCCTCACGTAGCTATTGCTTTGTTCTTCTTACCATATGGATGATGTCCGTGGTGAGTAGCACATGCGCCAGGAGAATTCCTGCAGTTGTGTTCAGACAAGATTAATTAGTTAAATAAAAGAAAAACAAGAGAAAAGGAATGGTTGCCATTACCTCACAGAAGCTCTTCGCTTTTCCCATCATTGTTGCTGGTGTAGATTTGACCGGTGCAATGAGAATCTGTCGTAAAGTAGGGTTGTGCGGAAGTATAGAAATAGTAATAGGATTGTGTTTGCCTTTTGGACAGTGAATGAATTCAGTTTGATCAGCCAGCTTGCGATTGTTTGATTGTCCAGGCACCGCAACTGCAGGAGTCTCGTGCAACATAAAAGCGGATATAGTTGCGCCGCAAGGCGAATAGCCCCCTTAACTTATCCCAGTGATGCCATTGCTTTTTTTCATTAGGCGTTTGCTAGAATGTTGGTCTGGCTTGCTAAGTTGGCTTTGCATGTGACCGCATTGCCAGCAGATGCTTGTTGGGCATGGGCAAGTTAGTGGTTTGGATCTCGGTTTGAAGGGAATGTTCCAATTCTTAGTTTATGCTTGTTGGGTTTTCGCAGGCAGATCTCTGTGGCTTGAAGTTGTTTTGCTAGTCCAACTTGAAGATCTGATCTTCGGTCATTGCTGAGCGTTTGACGTGATGCTGAACCAGGAGTGGGCTTTCCATCCCTTGCGATGAGCAGTGGCTTTTATCGTTATCTAGGCTGATCTCGCTAGACTCGATTTGTTGCATTAAAAGAATAAATTGGCTGTAAGACATTGCCTTTTTCCTTTGGGAAGCCTACGACATGAAAATCCAATTTGGCTATTTGTTAAGAATTCCATTCCTTTGGCATTATGCTGATGGATATAGGTTGGTTGAGCTTTAGGGCTAGGGGCTGGTGCATGCGTTGAAAGTGTGTTTTTTGGCGTTCCAAGCATGGGCAGAATGAGGATATTTAAGAGAAGGAGGGATGCCACTACTGTCAGGGACAGGCGGCCAGCTTACGCAGCTAGGTCAAGGTGGTCACCTTCGCCCAGGGAGGCAAGCCAGCCAATCTGCTTAGCCTTACACAGGGGCATCAATTTGACTTTGTGCCAAAAAAGCTACATTTCTTTAGCATTAGTCAAACGCGTTTGAATTGTTTGAGCTCTAACTAACACTGGAAATGAGCGAGGCAGTGTTGTGAGCATCCCTAGAGGACGAGAGGAGGCCAAGCACAGGTCAGAGCACATGTGTTCAAGATCGGGAGGAAAGGGGCTGATGGCAAGGCGCCTTAAGTCTGTAAGACCAACCAACAGTCCAAAAAAACAAAGCGCTACATTGAGAGCTGTTGAATAGTGGGTTTGTCTAATTTTTTGCCGATAAGATTAAGTGGCATGGGTTCCATTCTCTGCATAGCTTCACACCGCCATACCTTTTACCGCGAGCGCTTGGAAGGCGCAAGATTTCGTACCACCAGCAAAAGCCATAGCGTTATAGGCGGGGCCATATTTGGGGAGAGTAATCAAGGCAAGCATTTCTCAACCTACTTTAAAGCGAAGGACAAGATGCAAAAATAAATTAACTTCAAACCTTAACAGGTGTTAATGACTAGCTACGAATTTCCCTCCGAACGTTGGTAAAAGGCATCCAGATTTTCAATCGCGTGGAATGAAAAGCATTACACGTGGCATAAAATGAAACAAGGCAAGGTTTTCCTAACCGAGTTTAAAGCACAGGATAGAACGCAGAAATCAGGTGTATTGAATGAATAGCATTGCGTGTGGCATAAATGTGCATATATGCATAAATACTTAAAACGCACATTAAGTGCTTCTGTAATTTTAAATTACAATTTTATACCGCTTTGCATATTATGCTAAGCAAAACAAGTATTTTGTAGAAGAAATTTGCTCCCCATTCTCAAGGTCATAAGCGGTAACTACCTTCTGTTTCGCAGTCGTGTTGGATGCGCTTCCAAGCTACTGTTTCGCAATTCTAATGGAAATGAGTCATGGATATTTGAAAACTAACGTAATTACTGAGGATTGCTTGATGAAGGCAGCATCGAGGAATGTGAAATTCACAAGAGCGCAACTAGTCTGATGAAGCCCAGTTGGCCAAGCACGGGCCACTCTTCGGAAATTTGCGGTTGGTACCGTTTCGCAGATGACTCGGGTAAGAATAAATTGCATTCTCTGGTTCATAGCCAAGCCTCTCATGCCGGATATAGCAACAATCATTCGCTAGATGATTGGACTTCATACTTTGTGCCCAATATGTAACTCATTTATGCCTAGTAACTTTGCCCAGGTAAACCGCTTGAATGTGTGTGTCCTAAGCTCTGCTTCGCGGTGTTGGCCAATTCACTTTGCTTAGCGGAGACAGGGTTGTGGCTTGAAAGTGACTAGTCTACGTGGGAACTGCTTCCCATGCTTAGCACCATCGAGAAGACCTGGATGAAATTGGGATTCTCACTCATGCCTCAGGTCGATGCATAAGGCATTGGCAAATTTGCCTATATACTATGTTCCCTCTCTTCGATCTGGAACCGATCAAAATAAGGTCTTACTAGCGACGTGCAAATCTCCAGTAAAATAACTATTTTTTTGCGGATGCCGAAAGAGTGTGATGTGATACAACTATCAGCTGCGGCATGTTTGGGACTCTAAGATTAAGATTAGTTCATAATTTCGATGTTATTTCTGCCACATCAGAGCTCATTTTAAGCGTAGGATACTTTCTAAAATGGCTACAGTTCAATGCGGATTATTTCAATGGTAGGAGTGAGGTAGTAAAGTGCATAAATGCTGCTTGTTTTTAATGGATTTTCCTGATATTTATAACAAGCATACTCAGTGCTTCCTACTATCTGCAATTACTGTGGTGTCTTTTGTGCTGTGCAACAAATCATGGCATTCTAAATATATTAGGAATCCTTTTTTGACAAAAATAATATCGTTTAGGAACTGCGAAATGATCTCATCATGCAGATCTAGAATGGATCCGACATGAAACATGGCAGCCTATTACACTTAGTGGTTACTCGCCACAGCTCTTCTAATTAAGTGTTAAAACACGTTTTGACCACCAAGGCTCCGTAATATTCCCCCAGAAATGATTGGCATTAAGACTCGGTAGCGTGATCCTTTCTGTAGTTGCTTCAAGCATTTCTTATTCTTAACAAACCCGTAGACCAGGTGCGGCCAGAGCATAATAATAATACTTCAGCAGCAGAATTAGAACTGTTGAGGCTCATACATAAAACCTTTGTTACTTTAAGAGGTTCAGATGTCTTTTACCCTGTTCACCTTGTTCTACTTCATTTCCCCTCCCTCCTAGCGCGTCATTGCCACCGAAGTTATATCATTTTATTCTACTCATTTCTAGATATCTCAGCTTAATATGTCACACCTACCGACTGTTTCTTCTATCACGTGGTAAATGTCTTTTGCTGAGTCGGTTTGTAAACTGACTACCGGTAGTAGAATTATTATGTGCCGACGGTTAATCATCCAATGAACCAGATGCATAAAGCATAAACCGCTTGACCTGCATTTAAGACCTAAAGTTTTAAACTCCTTGTGCTGTTTTGTGTAGCGTGCTCCCAAATTATCCAGAAAATTACCTGTTGTAGCAGCTGACAACAAATTACAAGCATGTGAAGCACGTGATGAGTATGGAAAGGCGGTAGTTAATCAGACGTCCATGGAGCAGCACTTGTTTGGTTATTTTGCTTCAGCCTCGTGTGCAATAGTAAGTGGTGGTGGGGATGCGGCATATTGCCCCATTAGACCCATGCAAGGTGCCAACACTGCCATTTTGCACTAGCACAACCCAACATCTCAAAATATGCTTCACGCAACTGCGCATTAACAGTGGAGACAAGCATTTGCCTCTGATCAGCGAGCGCACCTGCTCAACAAACTTTCCATTTGGACAAGGTCAGCACAAATTGTCAGACATTTTGTGCTTTAGACTGCCACTGCGGACCTAAGCAAAGGAAAGTGACACTGCCCTATCCATGTGAGATATACCTACTTGGAGTTCACAAGGGATAATTAAGATCTCACACCTCTAGCCAGGCTGGTTTGCACTAACGCGACGGGTGCCATTCAGCAAACATCTGACAAGCTGCCGCGCTTTTACACGCATCACATACGTCATCTGAGGGTCCGCGCCCTCTGTCTGCATCTCCCCAAAAAATGCTACAACAGGAAAGTTTTTGTGGTATTTGGGGAGCATGGCACAAAAATTTGCGAACAGTGTGGAACAGGTTGATCCTCGTAGGAGATGGCATAAGCTTACACTCATCAGCTAAAGTTACAAAATTGGTGGTCAGCAGTCGAGCAGGGTAAAACGCGAAGTGAATTTTGAGAAAGAATGGTCAGCTTGACTGGTTTTAAAACAATTTGTAGTTATTAAGCAGTTGTCTTCCTGATCAATGGTGCTGTGTGGAGTACTCGCTTGTTCATTTGTGCACGGACTGTGATTGACCTCCCAGAGTGGCGGTTCCTAGTCCACTTTGCTTGCTGCCTGCAATTGCTCACTTCAATCCCACCACATTTATTACCACCTTTCCATTTCAATGGATTTCGTAATTCGTAGCTGATTATTTACGGTTGCTCTTCTACTACAGAAGGACTGAATGCATTGTTGTTACCTTTCTCAATGCAATTTAATGACTTCTGTGGGGAAGAACAGGGATAGGCATCAGAAGCTCTCCTTTGTCATAGCTGAGGCAATCTGTGTGGGGTATCGCCCAGATTTATTTGACAGGCAGTGTCCGATTGACTTAGTTGCATTTTTTCCATTTTCAGGCAAATGAAGCAAACGTCAGATCGTTTCCTCTCCAAAATCGATGCCTTACTTGAGAAGCCGAACAGGAGGAGACAAGGCAGTTCTTCAATCCTGATTTCCACACTATTCGTAAAGTATGTCTGTCATCAGGTTCGTTGCTTATTGTTTGCGTTGCATCACTTTGATTGACACATGCACTAGTAACATGACCCTTGTCGCAACATCCTGCACAGGCTAACATGGATTTGATCGAAACACCGCCCAACTTCAAGGCTTGATCTTAATTTCTTTCCCTTTATCACCGCTGTTTATCCCGTCTCACTTTACCCGCATTGCTTCTACTTCCCCCCTCCTCCAACCGACCAATCGAAATCTTACCCTGTTGTTCCTACTTCGCAATTTCAAGCTTGTCCAACTTCCATCAATCTATCCTGCTGCTTATTTTGTCTTGCTTTTGGAAAAGATAAGTGCATCTTCCATGAGCAATTTATGGGTTAAAAAGCTACAGTCAAAACACTGCACTACCAAATTGCAACCTTTCCATGACTTCCAGCACCTTTTGTCATGGTCCGTCGCACCTCTGCCTCCAAAGAACACTTGCACCTGCAGTTGAATATAAATAAAAGCAAAATTTAAATTTAAAGGGCTAAATTAATGACCAGTGTTGGCCAATGCGGAAAAGAAATGTACACGAGGACATGCACATGTTCATGATCTCACACCAGCAGCGGCATAGTCGGTGCAACATAATCTCCTTTGATGACTACACCGATGCTCTTATTTCTGTTACGTAATTAGCGCTTCACTTCTTCTTGATAGCTATGATGTCGTGCACCAAATAACTAAATCTAACAAGGCTCTAAAAACTGGACTTTACATGCCAAATTTGATTGCATTCCGAGCAGCAGCTGTTCTTCCGCTATGCAAAACGTGTATGTCGAGCATAGAGGTTGGTTGGTTGCCTGGCAAGGGCAATAAGTCCACCCAAGTGCAGCTGCGGTTAAACAAAGGAGTAGGGCATGGCTAAATTCCTATTCTTCTTTAAGCGCATGCCTTCAAATGGAAGTGGGGGCGCAACTTCAATCCATCCACGACAACAGAGGCCATCTTAGAGCCTCAATTAGATCGGAGTACCATTGCTTTTCTAAAGTGACAAGAATGCGTCAAACTAATCAATCCTCTCCTACTTGACGTAGCTGCCTATAAGCTACAAAACCTTGTGAAAACGTAATGACTGTCAAGTGCTGCTAGTGCAGAGCGCAAGATATGAGCACTCCCTACCAAAGTGAATGCTTGAATAAGCAACAAGATAGATCGGTGGGAGTTTTAGGAGCAATGCGCTCATCTCTGGTCTCGTAAGGTCAGGTGTAGGTGCAGATGGAGATTGGGTGCGGTGGTGTGAGAGAAACTGCTGCGATAGAATGAGAGAAATTGAAAACAAGCTTTGAATTTGGGTTGGTCTAATTTTGGTTATTATTAGTTGCGTTATTTTTCCTAATGTCGTAATACACAGCGGGACTGGTGATTGGATTCGGAGTAACTCACAAAGGCCTTGAAGATATGCATGATGGTCTCAAAGAGGAGCACACTTGCCAAGAAGGTGAAACTTTAAGCTTCGATTATATGTAGCAGCATTGCTGATGCAGGGACAGTTTTGAGTCTGCGAAGGAGTTTGCAAACTAAGAGGAGACTAGTGCAGTGTTTTGGAGATAGGAATGCGGCTATTCCCGGCCTGAATGGCCATGATGCCCCTTTATTGACCTTTTGACAAATGCAATCCTATGCTTTGTGTGCCATTTTGGAAACACTGCCATAGCACCTAAATACCTCCACACTTATCCCGTTAGCTTAACATTGGGATGAAGAACGATCGAAATGGGTTTAATGTGCTGCGCGTTCTGGTTCCACTTGCTGCAGTTATTTATATGTCGGCGTTTCTCTTTAACTGCATGGTACTTTGACTGCACTGATTTACCTCACCATCCCCCATTTGCTGACTCATTCGTATGAGGCGCATTAGTCTTTGGCTTAAAGTTTCCTTCCTTCTTTTGACTGAACGGCTGCATTTGTGAACAAATCAGCGGTTATATTACCGCGAATCGCGCTGTACATTTTTGTGCGTGTTTCATCATTGCACGCGACACGCAATTAAAGGGGGCAATGGTCTTCGAAAATCCGGTAAAACTTATGAGAGTTGAACGTGGAAGAACAAGCAATCCATTGGCATTAGCGGGAAAGGAGTGCTTCTAAAGTGGAACCCCAAGTAATAAAGCCTGCTGATCAAATATAGTTTGTGTGAGAGACATTGCTGAGATAGAGTGAGAGAAATTGAGAACAAGCTTCAAAATTGGGTCGATCTGATTTTGGTTATTGTTGGTTGCGTTATTTAAGCACGTCTTAATGCAAACCAGGACTGATGATTGGATTGGAAGGAACTCACGAAGAAGACGCTGTCATCCAGTGAGGTAGGTGAATGAGGTGGTAGAGAATTGTTCACAGGTTTGAATGAAAAATGTGACAAGAGAGGTAAATGAGCAAGAAGAGCACCTGCCACTAAGGAAAATAAATTCGCAAAAAGAAACACTCTTCTTCCTAGGTGGAATTGGATGTATGGAGTAAGGAGACGGTGGGAATAAGGGGCCTCGCATAACTTAGAGCGCAAGTAAAAGACAAAGAAGACGTCCACTGAAGATGCGTTCAAGTAGGGATGAGGAAAGATGGCGCAGACTGTGAAGTTCCTCTACGTCCATTTCGAAGACCTCATTGGGTCTGCTTTGAATGTAGAGCTTGATCCTGAGATCACATGATGTGGAATACAATGGTAGCGTGCAAGCTGCTTCTGCAGGATGGGGAATCCGCGAGGGAACAAATGGCCTTGCCTACCCTTAGTTGCCAGTCCTGTTGCGAGGTAAAATGGTACATTTTTTTGAAGTGAGAATTTGATATTGAGTAAGCTAGTAGACTTCACAGGTCCTCCAGTGCTGCTGTTTACCTGGTGATTGAAGACGCATGTAAGTGACATTTCAGTGCTTGTTTCTGCCTCTACCTCTTGCCAAATATATACCATTTGTCTTCTAAGTCGCAGCAAGGATCATGCTGCCTGTGTGGGTGAGTGTAAATTGCATCCGTCAATCAAAGTGATGCATTGCAAACAGCAAGAGACGAACCAGATGGCAGACCCGCATTTCAAAGGATGCGGAAGTCGCAATTGAAGAACTGCTTTATGTTCTCCTGTTTGGCCCTAAAAGTCAGGCATCGATGTTGGATAGAAAACGGTGCGATGTTTGCTTGATTGATCTTTAAATAAAAATCGGCGACGAAGTCAAGGTGGCACTGTTGGTCGGCAGAATCTACGTCTCTGGATTCGAATTCCAAGGTGGAAGGCACTCGAGATTCATTTGAAGGTCAGGAGGAACCAGTCGCGTTGTAGTCAAGCGTCTCCTTAATGTCATAGAAACTTGAAGATCATCATGGATGTCTCGCAAATGCTGTTTATGCCACTCCTCTTCCTGTTGAGTGATGCATGCGGCTCAGCGAAAAAGAGAAGCACTGCTACTAGGCACCAGTTGACTTCCGGTAACGGTCACCTTGACAGTCATATCGCCTTAGTTGAGCAATTTAACCATTCCTTGTCGATGATAGCAAGCAATTTGGTAAGAGTAGGGGCACACGTCTTCGAAGTTGTGGCTGATGCTCACGTAGATGGATAATTCATGCAGCATTACATGTTCCTTGGGGTCTGTTGGTAAATGTGTGAAAAGATATACAGCTTCGGCCCAACCGCTGTGGGTATGCACCGCTTAGGTTTGAAAATGGGCAGAATTTATTCGCCTGTCATCCCATTTGTGCGCATGCTTTAGTTGTTTTGCAGTTCTTCTACTTGCAGCTTTGTTACTGTTCCCCTCAAGCGATTGCCAGCAGGGTGGGATGTGATGTTGTAGAATATTACGCTATAGTCATGTGCATCATCGGAAACAGTCAGAAGTGCGGTTCAGGCAGTCTTGAGGCAGAAGGCATGAATGCGTCTTGTCTACGATCCTTTTGCGTGCTTTGCTCACCACTTACTTCCTTATTTAAGCTTGCCATTAAAAAATAACTTGTAGTAGTTCCTTAGAAAACGGTTTAGGGAAAGAGCATCTCAGGCTGGGGATGGTGCACTATAATGTCGATTTCTAAGGCTCTTCACCCCTTTTCCATCTCTTCATTAATGCCTTAACCCTTTCCTTATCTTTTGGCCAAATATTTACTGTAACTTTCTTACCACATGAGAATTGCACGCACTGCCATCGCAATCCAGAATGCAATTTAATGATTCGCCTGAGAACGGAACAAGGGTCGGCATCAGAAGTTCGCCTCTTTTACTTTCGCACTCATTTACAGGGTGGTGGGTAACCGATTAAACAACCGACCATGCTGACTCCTTTTTAAGGCCAACCAAGCAAACATCACACCGTTTCCTGTCCAACAGCTCCACATCCTTCAAAATGTAGGTCTGCCATCTAGTTTGCTGCTTGCTGTTTGTAATGCATCACTGATTGACTGATGTACTTCCACCCACCCACACAGGCAGCATGATCCTTGTTGCGACTTAGGAGACAAATCATGTCTGTTTGGCTGAGGCCAGAGGAAAGAACAAGCACTGAAATGCCACTTACATGCGTCTGTAATCACAAAGCAAGCAGCAGCACTAGAAGACCAGCTGAAGTCTACTAGCTTGGTCAATATCAACCTGTCACTTAAAAATACTGCTGCATTTTATCTGGCAGCAGGCCTTGCAACTAAGGGCAGGCAAGGCTATTTGTTCCCCCGCGCATTCCCCATTCCGCAAAGGCGACTAGCAGCTTTTAGTCAAGTCAACAAAAATCCACATCATAATCCCACTTTAACGCATCTTTATTCAGCGGCTTCTATGCTTTTTACTTGCGCTCCTAGAAAGAAGAGTGCTTCTTTGTTTCAATTTTATTTTCCTTAATGGCACCTGCTCTTCTTGCTCCTTTACTTCTCTTCTCACACCTCTCCTTCATACCCATGAGCAATTCTCTGCCACCTAATTCACCTGCCTCATTGGATGACAGCGTCTTTTTGTGAGTTCCCTCTAACCCAATCACCAGTCCTGCTGTGCATTAAGATTTGCTCAAATAGCACAACGACAAATAACCAAGATCAAACAAACCCAAATTTGAGGCATGTTTACAACTTCTCTCCTACCATCACAACCAGGTTCTGTCCCACCAATTCACTCGATCTCCACTTACATCTCTTTACCTGACCAAACAGGGGCAGAGATGAGCGCATTGCTTCTAAAACGCCTACTAATCTATCTTGCTGCCTATTCAAGCATTAGATTTGGTAGGGAGTGCTCTATCTTGCGCTCTACGAAAGCAGGTAAGAACGAGCACTTTCAGCACTTGACAGTCATCTTGTATTCACCATGTGCTGCAGCTTTTGAGCAAATACGTCAAGTAGGAGAGGATTGAGTCGTTTGACGCATCCTTGTCGGCTTAGAAAAACAATGGTTTTCCACTCTTATTGCGGCTCCAAGAAGGCCTCTGTCGCCGTAGATGGATTGAAGTTGAGCCTCCACTTCCCTCTGAAGTGGGGCGCTTAAAGATGAATAGGAATTCTGCCATCTTTTAATCATCTGTTTGACTGCAGCTGCACTTCGGTGGACTTATTGCCCTTGACAGGCAACTAGTCACCAGGTCATGCCAATGGACCCGATAAACCTGCTTGCTAAGAATGCCACCCAAAAAATCAAGATGGAGTGGAGCATCAAGATTGCCACATTTGATTTGCAAGATGTGGTCCGTTGCAAAAGTGATTCAAGCATTGATCTTACAATGAGTTCATGAAGGTCGGATTTAAAGTCGCCTTCACTCTTATGGCATAATACGACTAGGAAATGCATGAGTGCATCTGCGCGATATGTTGTTTGCCGCATCTGAAGAACCGACATTTTCACCACTTAGCGAAATAAAACCCTAAATATAACTGTAAATGTATTGTGACAAACACGGCAGGGAATAAATTAATTTCGTTTAACATATCATCACGAAGAGTGCCAATTACGTAACAGAAATGAGACCAACGGTGATGTCATCATAGCAGATTATGTTGCAGCGACTATGCGATTGCTAGTATGAGATCATGATCTTGTACATGTCCTCGTGTACATACCTTTTCGCACTGGCCAACGGTAGTATTTAATTTTGCCATTAAATTTCTATTTTGCTTGTCGTTTTTGCTCAGTTTCAGGCGCGGTTGTCCTCTGCAGGCAAAAGTGTGATGGATCATGACCAAAGGTGCTGAAAGTCATGTAAATATTGCAATTTGGTAAGGCAGGTCTTTGAATGTAGCTCTGGAACCCATAAATTGCTCATTGAAGTTTCATTTATCTTTTCCAAAAGCAAAATAAAATAAGCAACGGGATAAATTAGTGGAAGTTAGGCGAGCTTAAAATTGTGAAGTAGGAACAACAGGGCCAGATTTCGATAAGTGAGGTGGAGAAGGAGGAGTAGATGCAGCGAAGGTGATGTTGGAGAAACTGCGGTAAGAGGTGGAAAGAAATTGGGAACAGGCTTAGAATTCGGACAGGGTGTATTAGTCAAATCCATGTCATTCCGTGCAGATCTGATCTAGGCTATCAGCCTTTGTTATTTAAAAATGCGAAGGGATGAAGAAGGACACACATATGGGACCCAATCATCCAATGAAGTAAAAAATGAGGCGGTGGAGAATTGTTTATGGGTTTGAAGCAATGAAAATCGGGAGAAGGGTAAAATAAGCAGAGGAGCGAGAAATTCACGTGTCAGCATAGAATGAAAAGCCAAAGAACTACTCTGATTGTTAGGTGAAGGCTGATTGTGGGGAGTAGATACGATCAGAAGTAATGGCAAATGCCGCAGTTGAGGGTTTAGTAAGCGTAGTTAAAGACAAGGAAGGCACTTGCCTTAGACCAGGAGGCTCCTCTAAGTCCATCATTGGATCTGGCTTATGTCCAGACGGTTTGATCTCTCGGGCATGCCTCATCCCATGGAGATGTCTTTCTCGGCGTCATTAAACCCAACCAATGAAATATGCTTAGCTGCCCATTCTTGTCGGCATAACTCCACATAGCATGAGCTGAGAATCAGGCTGCTCAAAAGGATCAGACCCGATGATGTCTTGCAAATGGGCGTAGAGGAGCCACTTAGTCTACGTCCATTTTTTCATTCGCCACTTCAACGTGTCATTAGTGAGTGTCTTCTTTGCCTTTTACCACTCTCACCAGGCTTGCCAGCATTTCGTGTCCCTCTATTTCCCACCGGTCAATCTTCCCATGCACGAAACGGATTCTGTGTCCTTACTTATCCTCTTCACTAACAAGTGAATGGCCTATCTTAGTCTTCACTCAGCTATCCTTCTTACCTACATACGATTCCCTACCACCTCATCCAAATTACATGTTGGATGGCAGCTTCCTCTTTGCGAGTTCATATTTGTCTCTTCACTAGACCAACTCTGCACTAGGGCATTATCAAATAACGTAATAACAAATAACATTTAAATCAGATCTGCCTAATTTAAAGGCTTATTCACCACTTCTCTCCACCTCATGGGATTTCCATCTGCTTGTCCTGCACCCGACCACAGAAGAGCAAAATGGGCGCATTTTTCCTACCGGGTAATCTAAAGCTGGTACAATATGCATCAATCATTCTCATCACCTAATTCTTCATTTGCTTCTATCATGAGCTCTGCAACAGCAGGTGCAAATGAGCACTTGCAGCACTTGTTAGCCTTTTCGGTTTAACGAGATGGTTTAGGTTGTGAGCGACTTTGACAAGTACAGGTGGCAACCTTATTGTCTTAGACAAAATAGCGGGAAGTAATACGATAGGACTAGCCATACGGTCTTTAGAGTCGCAGATGGATGAGAAGGCTATCAAGGGCTAACGTGCAAGATAGATGCACTCTACCGAAATCAATGACAAAATAGCTGCACCAGTTCTAGTTTACACGGTAGGAAAAATACGCCCACTTCAGCTCTCTTCTGATCAGGTGGAGGAGGAGCAGGTGGCAATTCCATGAGGTGGAGAGAAATGGTGAACAAGCCTTGTATTTGAGCAGGTCTAATCTAGAGGCCATTTATCTTTGCGTCATTTGAGCACGCCCTAGTGCAGAGTGGGACCGGTGGAGGGTTAAAGAGGAACTCACAGAAAAAATTCTATAACCCAATTAAAGGTGGTTGAGGTAGCAGGGAATTGTTCACAGGTATGAAGGAAAAGGGAGAGAAGGCTAAGACAGGAAAAGGAGTAGGAAGGACGAAGCAGCGCGCTTCTCTGCTGGTGGATTTTGGTGCATGGAGGAAAAATACGGAAAAATTATGGAGCATGCAATGCTTGAGTGCGGTGAGCACAGTAAAATTCCAAGCACACACTAACCATAGATTTGACGAAGCAAGAATTAATAAAAATGACACGTATTAGAGACTTTATCAGCGCCTATTTCTAAGGCATTATAGGATCTGCTTAGTATGTGCAGATAGGTCGACTTGACAAGGTGGGCAAAATTAGTGATTTGGGTTGAATTTACTGGTGATCTGCAAGCCGCCTCTGCAAAATGAGGCAAATGGCCTTGTTTGCTCTCATTTTTCCTGCATTATGCAAGCATTCATTAGCATGGCTTAAGAGATCAATTTTCGTTTGATCTTATTTAGTATGAATCTAACAGGTTACTCAATCCCAGCGCTGCCTACCGTGAAACAGAGCTTCGAAATTGTTGCTGAATTTGTGCAAAGCAAACAAATTTTTCACACCTAGTTATTAACAAGGAGAAAGAGAACTGCCCGAGAAGCATAAAACAATGCTCGTATGCAGCCCAGCAAAGCACTGTTTTTGGAAATGCATCTCGTCCTTTACCTTACTCCACTCTGCTCTCTTTGAGGGGTTTAACCACACCAACACTGCTGGCAGAATGCGTGCGGGAAAGTAAGCTGCCAAGTGCCCAATCCGAGCAATCTTGATCGAAACAGATCAAATAAGGCACATGCCTACACCGGTGCGAAAGAGCACTCCTTGTATATCTTGTGCATCCTCACACCTCTCATGCCCATTTAAAACCGCAACCTTGCTCTAAACAACTGCGAAACAAGATCGACCCTGAGTCCTTAGTAGGCTTGTTTTCACTACAGAAACATGAGCTAAATACTTCGGACACACCTGGCCTGCTCGTTCAAATAACCTAGGATCAAAACAGCGTCACGAGAATTTTCGCCCTCTCGGAAAACATTTGTACGATAAAAGGGCATCTAGCTTTCCAGCGGAATCGACAAAGTTTGTTTTTGACAAATAGGTACGCTGAATTTAATTACTGCACTGCATTTTGCATTTGCTGAAGGTGAAGTAGTTTGTTCACTTGCAGTTTGTCTTACCACTTTGAAGGTCAATGGCGGTAGCGTTGTCTTCGGTCCTGCTAGCGCTTTCAATTTGCCGTCGTGGTTGAGGTGCCAGGGTTTCAGCAAAGCAGGATTCTATGTCGCCAAAACAGACAAGGAATTGAAGGCATTGGGGTCAACTTCGCGGTAATGGGTTGGTAATTCTTCATTTATTCAGATGTGTTTGTACTTTACCGAGTAAATTTAAATGGGCATTGGTAGCTACTTTGTTTGTAGATCAGGCATTATGTGGTCTTTTATGACTTTATATAACAATTGCAAATGACTACTTGCAAGATGACTTAACTTCACTATTCTTTCTAATGAGAATTATGAGAATAAGCAGAATGTGTCTCTATGTTTCCATCCTCAGAGCTGCATGATGCGCAGAGAATATTTGCCTAGGCAAGGCATTTAACGGCTGGTATTTTGCAGTTGGGAGGCTTCTACTGTAAATTAGCCAGCTTTCCCTCTTCAGCTTCAGGAATAGGGACTAATTGGAAAGAGGCCTTGTCATGTAGTCAAGGTAGGTGCCTATTTAAAATGGTGCACGTGAGCAATGGGCCTACTTATCCCAACTGCTTGAAAGCCTACTTTTTTGGGAAAGAACAAGTAAAAGCAAAACTTGTACCGCACAACATGCGTGCCCTCTTTGATCTACAGCTAACTCAAATGAGGCCTGGACTGCTGGGTCGTAGGGTGCTCAATGCAAGTGATATCGTTTTTATACAAGGCTTCCCAGGATTAGACATTGAATTTGGATTTTACTACCATACTTGTCTTCGAATTCGAAGCTGTGTATCATTCCATGCTCGGATAGGCCGCGACGTATTGGGACAAATTTGGTTAGGAAGAAGTGGGGAGGGAGCATAAAGCAGCAGGCAGTGGTGATTTCGCTCAACCAAGGATGTTTGTCTAGCGTGTACAGTGCATCGAAGGCGGCACTTGAGAACCTCCTGCCTTCGCAACTGCTTGTACTGATTTTTCTTGTTTTGCGCACGTGGGCTCCTATGTAAGGGAAGTGTAAGCGACAACAAGCATCGCGCTGCAAATATACTGTCCAGTTTGAGCACGTAATGATCCCGATCGCCCTCCAGAGTAAGTCTGTTCCGTGCACTAAGGCTCTGTTGTAAGATCGGCTGTATGGAAGCATGCGAGCCATACTAAGATGATATATTTCATGGCTGTCGAAGACCCAGGAACAAGTTCATTTGCAGTAGGCAGTGGCAGCGTTTGCATTGATTTAACATGAAATTCGGCAGCAGTTAGTGAAAGCCGAGTGTAGAAAATTGGTGTGGGAGGTGCGTTTGCATTGCGACTGATGTCTGCTTCATTACTCATGAGTTTAGCGTGATTTCGATCTTGCAGACGATGTCCAGTTAAGATTTGGAGAGCCTCTTCGTCAAGAGATAATCCGAGTAAATGTGCAAACTACATCTAAACTGTTGGTCTGGGAGGCTTTAATAATGCGTAACTTTTCTTATCTATATTTCGGTAATTAGGCGAGTCTTAAATTTAACTCAGAAAGGGGAGGCGAATTCCTTTTGAGGAGGGCAATCGTTCTCTTTAGAGAGAAGAAGCAATTGATGTCGTGCATTTGGTGGATTGTAAACGTGTGTCAAAGAAATAGGCATTGCCATCCAAACGGAACCTCCTTCGAACAAGAAGTGTGACGAAGCGATAGTTAATTTCACGGAACCGGTATGGTAATTAGGAAGCATGATAGATGGGCTTAAAATAGGTTATGCAGTTGCTCGTGATGTCACGAGAACTGCAAATATAAATGTAATCTGGATGTGTACTTCTAAAAAAATAACCCCTGGGTACACGTGATGAGCAGCAAAAGCCACGTCTGTTAATTCAGAGTTTAAGCTGGAAGGTGCTTGAGACTCAATAGAGGTGTCAGGAGGGATCTGTCTCGTCGCATTCAGGCATCTCGTCTGTTGCATTAAGCTTAATGACCATCAGCTGTTGGCTAGCAAATGTATTTTCTATAGCATAGGGTGCTTTATGATGTTTGATGCGTGAGGCTCTCTGAAGGAGAGAAGGACCGCGCAGTTTTTGAGGAGTAGGTGCACATTTCTTAACAATTGTGGTTTATGCTGAAGTAAAGCATTACGCAGGTGGTAATGCATGTTCCTTAGGTTTCATTGGTAAGTGTGTGGCAGGATCACAGTGAGCAAAGATAATTTAGGACTAGGGGTGGGTTGGAATTCTTTACCTTTCATCCTTTTTTTCGTGGTAATAAGTGAACGTAGCATTGTCGAATTAATGAGGTAGTTGTTTAGAGACACATTGGTGGGCATCACTCATTTAAACGGTGGATGATTTATGTTCGATTCGGTCTTCCTAGCTAGCGACTAATAGTAAGGGGAGCGTCAAGTCAACGAAGAGGTGGTACGGTTTAAGGCCCCACTGGCACGCACTGTTCTGTAACATGTGCCTCCCTCAAATTAAAATGCATGCGTTAAATGCATTGGATGACCTGAATTTCACATTTGCTTGAGGTGAGGCAGTTCTTAGAAGTCTCAGATTTTTTTGTCATTATCAAGGTTATTGGCGGTAGCATCGCCATCCCTTTCCTTGGGGCATGGGATTCGTCGCTCTGTTAGGGAAGACAGAGCTTCTCCAAAGAAGGGCTCCATTTATCGGAAATTGCAATCTATTGAAGCTACCGAGGGCGACTCCGTGATGTAGGACTTGATAGGGGCGGAAGGCCTGTGGCTTCACCGAAGTGCAATTCAGTGCGCATGGGATGTTACTTCGCTCGTAAACCAGGTAAGAGTGATCCATTTTGGAATAATGTGCGTTTTGCTGCACGTGCTTCTGCCAATCGGGCTGGCACTCATTTGTTTAACTGCTTTTGAGACGATCGCCACCACCGTTTTTGTTTTGCTGCTCTAAAGTCTGATTTGGAAACCTGGTAGTGAAATGGAAGTCAGTGTCCCTTTTTTTGAAAGAAGTGGTTGCGTTTCCATATATACGCCGGTCTCGATTTACTTAGTTTGCTGAATAGAACGGACATCTTTGCATCAAGTCATTTCCTTAATTGTAGCGCTGCCCGCTTGCAATGCTTCTACCTTAGCGAAAAGTTGTGAGGTCACTGTTTTGTCACTTGTGATTGTCCTCATTGTCAGCACAATGATGCTAATCTCCTGATGAGGTAAATTATCTTCAGGCCTATTTGAATGACTGGTAGTAGGGTTGAGTTGGTTTATCGAGTAGTTAAAACCAATGGGTCCACAACCGTAGTGGCTGAAAGTATGTAGGTTCATAATAGTCGTGATGCCAATTGCTCCACCCATAAATTGACATGCCTTCAGTTTGAAGCATGAAGTTACCTTGCGTGATGGGATCTGTTGCTGGTGCTGCTTAGTTTGCGTACTTGGGTTCATTTTGTAGTATTTTTCTCATCTGGTGGCGAAATTGGTGGCGTTTTTCAGGGCACTGATCCCACATATTAACATTTTGCCACCATACCAGGCTTCATGAGGGCGCTTCTCTTTCTGCAGAAGATGGGTAGCACCGTTTTTGTGATTATTTGCCTTCAATGATGATGCATGATTTGACATCAAATCAAAGCAAAAGCGAAGTTGATAGTAGTGTTGCTTTGTTAATGTTCCCGGTCCTGTCACCAGTATGCTGTAATGGCTAGTGTAAATTGCAATTCGCACCATCGAGCGTTGTGTCATAGCAGCCAGACTACCGAAGACCTGTGCACAGTAAAAATTGTGTTCATTATAGTTGTCACGATGGTGTAATCCTCCGCTTCCAATGTTAAGTAAGGCAGGTACTCTCACCTATTTGCTTGTGGAAACTCATCGATGAACTTTTGTTAGTCGTTGGGGATGGGCAAGGAAGGGCGAATAATCTGAATTAATTTTATGCACAAAACTGGACAAATTAAAAGAATATGTAGAATTATGGAATTCTCTCATCAGGCAGACTTGAATTCGTATTGTGCTCTTGTCTTCATCGCCAGGTTCACACCCCACGGCAGCTGCTCTATCGACTTATTCGTAGTCATAAATTTACTTAAAGACGTTTTGAATGGGCTGTGAACTTGTCAATCCATGTAGAGGACACGAAGACGCAGATTGTAGCCCTCTCCCAATCAATGGCAGTAATTATAGCGCATATTAATAATGGGGTTGCCGCTGAGTTGTCGTGGAACATCCCTGACACAGTCGGTCGATGTCAGGCAATCCACTAGACACACTTTTCCACAGGCACTTCAGCGCATCATTCATTTTTGGATGCATGCATGAAGTTTTTGACTTTGACCGTTTAAACGCACAGAGGTAAGCCATTTGTGGATGCACTTACCTTTGTACGAGGGTAAAGAACAAAATCAAGTGGCTTTGTCAAGGTGGCGTTGGTGGTGAATGCATTACTGTTTAGTGGAGCATGAGCTGAAGGGCTAAAAGTTGAGGTACGACGTCACGAGCGGTACCCGTTCGTGATTTTTGGAATTGCAAGACAAACACTCGGCCGGGGAATGCTATTGTTTCTAGTGGGTGGGAGCAGGCAGGCGCATTTCCTTGCAATTGTGATCGATGTTGACGGGAAGCAAATTACTCCCATGATAAAACATGTTTTTTTGGAAGGAATGGTGAACGTAATAAAGGGTGTGGAGTTGTAGCGCAATTACTGTAAGAAAAATTCACTTAGGGTTGGAGGTGGAAGGAAATTCATGTCTGCTGCCATTTCTGCACACGTTGCGAAGTGTTGTTATAGTGCTTCTGCTCCCTACCGTAATAAATCTATTTCAACACACTTTCATATTCACTTTAAATAATTGCTTTATGTTGCCTGAGCACATAATTACCTTCATTAAGCCACATGCTTGTCTTTTATTGAATGACATGCCGCAATTGTGGATGCGCTTAGTTTGGAGGACGTGGAAGTCGCGTGCAGCTTCAGAATCATTCGCGATTGCGGTTCGGACAATCCTGAGACCAAGGGAAGGCACGAATGCAACCACTACTTGAGGTGCTGATTTTTGATCCGATTCACCCTAGCAATGGGTGAGTGTGTTTTTTCTCTGACACCGACCTTCTTTCTGATTCCTCTTAGACTTCTAATACATGGTTCCCACCACGTAGGACGGAGCTGCTTTTGATGTTGTGTGACAGGCATTCGTGACATGCTCTGCAGCTCAAAATTATGACTAGCAAAATGATAATTAGGTAGGTAAGGAGTGAGTGGGTTTTCTAGGTTATGCGGCCGGTTCGACTCACTTAATCCTTCAACTTGAGCATGTGCGGTTAGCCGTGCAAGGCAACTTCAGGAACTTTGTTGTGTAAACAGGCAGACACCAGTTGCAGCCCTTGGTCTAAATGCTTGTCTTAAGTGATGCCGTTGCCTTCTTTAAGTAGACATTTGCCTGGATGTTGATTTGGTTTGCTGAATTGCCTTTGCATGTGATCGCATTGCCACCGGAGGCTTGTTGAGCTCAGGCAAGTTAGTGGCTAGTATTTCGGTTTCAAGGGAAGGTATCAAGTCGACACATGCGATTGTTGGGCATTTAGTAGCAGAGCTTTGCGGCTTGATCTTGTTTTAATTGCCACACCCAGAAATGTGGTCTACTGTCCTTGCCGGGTGTTCGACATGGTTCCGAATCAGCAGTCAGTATCCCACCATTTGTGAAAGGCAGCTGTTTTTGCTCTTGTGTACGCAGACATTGCTAGACCCGATTTGTTATATTTAATAGAAAAACTTTGCTTTAAGATGATTTCCTAATTGTGGCACTACCTGCTTGCCTGCGGTGCCTCCACAACAGTCGGAAGGTGTGGGATCCAGTTGCTAGAACCTGAACACACATCTACGGAGGCAGTAAAAACCCAATATCGTGTCAATGTGTGAATGTCATCACTCTATTGTTTTTCTCCTGATAAGGTTAAGTTATCTTGGGGTCTGTTTAAATTGCTAGGGGCAGAAGGTTGGTCTTATTTTCCCACTATCTAAACTCAAAATGGGCCCAACCGTGGTGGTGGAGTGGATTTAAGCTGCTACTAATTGATTTTAAGTAGCTTGTGGAGGTAAGTACGCAAGGCGTCCAAGACTTGAGATGGTGAGAAGCCTTCTCCCCTTGCCCAATAGCTCAATGCTCCCTTTCCATCTAGGCATGCACTCTGCGCTACTTATAAGTAGGTGCCAAAATCAGAGCCCTTGACAGCTAAGCGGTTGCAAACACTGAACACCAAGTAGCTGGGCACTAGTTCAATGGCCAATTTAGAGGTCAGATTTCCTTCTTCACATTGGTACTCTGCGTCACTTCCTTTCTGATGACGTGTTAATTAATTATTGACGATTTCGCCTTTGCCTGCGAGCTTCCTTTGACTTTCGCTGCCGCCTTCAGGCAATGTGGATCCGTCAAGCTGAACTCCGCAAAAGCCGTCATAGCAGCAGAAGTGCGGCAGTTGTGCGCTTCCTACCACCCATTTTTTGCCAATTGCTGGTCGGTATGACCGCATTTGAGCTAGGCATATAGCCTGACCCTCTTCCTTGCCTGTTACTGCGCTTAGACACGTGGGAGTGCATTTTGCCAGCACTGTAGGACTACTGTTTCCCCTCCATTCCGTTATGCATTCATGTAGTACTTTGAGTGTTCCGACGATCATTTTCGGCGTTTGGCCTTCTTTTGGCTTTAGAAAATATTAGGGTGCTATATTTGGGAAGTTTAACGAGATCGTCCATTGAGAAATTCCGTCTTGCAGGCAATAGACGAACGGTGCTGAGTTGTTTGAGCTTTAGTTGGTATTGCCTTTGGCCCGTACGTTGCTAAAGGCATTGAGAGCATGAATGTTTTTTTTTCTGTCGAAATCGTCTGATGGTTTGATTCGTATTGCCCGTTAGCTTTACGCTGCCATTAATTTTGTTGTCAAAGTTAGGAGTCTAGGAGGCCTATAAGTTATAAATTTGATGTCGTCTGCCTGGATGTCTACGAAAAGTGCAAGGATTCGTCCGATCAGCTGAAGTTGTGGCAATACAACCGATGACTTAGATTAGGTTTAACCAGAGTGGCATTTCGTTATGCTATGTCATTGGAATGTTCGGTGCAAGGGAGTGCCTGGAATGCATTATAGCACTAGCAAATGACGATAAGTGAGATTCACACCTGCAGCTGGCAATGGGCATTCGGTTTTCGATTTGTAGATGAGGCCATATTTGCAAAGAATGGGACTGGTAGGTCCTGGCCTATGCTAGGGCGGGGGACGGATAGCAAGTAAGTACAAAGTTATGCTTGATGTCAGCTAATGCATATGGGTGGTGATAGATTTTGCCCGAATCGAGTCACAAATCTCATCCACTTGGTCAGGTGCTTTGAAGGAATTGCGTCCCTTTTGGTTGGCAATATCGCCGCACTCTTGCTAACTACTTTTGACGCGATCCTGGTGAGAATGGTGATTCTGAATCATTTTGCCAGTTTTAGATGGTTTCCAGCCAGTATTTTGAAATTTTATAAAATGGTCCGTCAAAGTCACCCAATCTATGCTAGATTTTTAATGCCTGGTAAAAATGGAGCCTTTGGAACTGTTTTCATGCTTGGTATACTTATTTTATTCGTGCTGCTCTATTCCAAATGCGTTTAATCTGTGGGGCATTGCCTTGATTCGTTTTGTTTGCAGCTGCGTGCGCGATCACATCTTTTGCATTCCTGGGCCTTTAATCATAACCAGAAGTTAGATGACTAGGGTTTGTGGAGTTGTCTTAATCGTTACCTTGTTGGCGTGGATTGGCTCAGTCTTTGATGTCATTTCATTTGCTTATGTGGTATCTTGTAGCACTACCCGTAATTGTGCATCACAGCTTAGTTGTGGTGATGTATGAGACCTTACGACCGTAGCTAGGCTTAATCCAATGCTTTTGATCAAGTGTCAGTGGATTACTTCCCTTTGTAAGGCCCCCAAAGCCTATACGTGGCTGATGTTTAGGAAGGGCATGAACTGTAAATTGCAGGTTTGGTCATAAAAGAACTTCTGGTTCCAGAGGAAACCATTTATGATTGCTTACTGACTTTCACTTAGAATGTTGTGTGCGTACCTGATCCTCGGTTTTGTGATTGCCCTGGTCGTAACTATCGATAGTGCTGGTGTTGGTGATGGACAGGCCTGCCATCTTTGACTTGGCAATGTGCTTGTTTAAGGGTGTGGTGGTAGGCCTTCAGCTATTTTACGAATGGTTTATGCCTGACTGTAGCGCTGCTTACTCGCAATGTCTCTTCATTAGCCGAAAAGTTAGTCGCAACTGCTTGTTTCATTACCCGGTTCGCATTTCTTCAAAACTGCAGGCGGAAATACGTGTACCTTACGGTGCTTAAGCAAGTGTGTGATAAGATCACGCGGTGAGTAAAGACAATTTAGGATTGGAGGTGGGTTAAAATCCTTTGCCTGCTATCCTATTTTTGCGCATATTTTTGTTTTTCTGCAAGTCTATTGCTTGTCATTTTAGTTATGCAACCCTTCGATTGTAAACAAGCTGAGCTGTGAGGGTGTAGAACCTAACACTTACGTCGTGATTGCGGGTTGGGCAATCTTGAGGCAAATGGCATGAAAGCAACCATTGCTTAAGGCGCTGGAAAGAGTCGTTCTGTTGCAGTGCCAATCCTCGATCCGGGTTGCTTATGCAACGAGGTAAGAATGTTGCCGACTTAATACCGACCTTTTTTCAGATGTTCTCTCGGACATCAAAAACACGGCTTTCTCAATCCCTATCAAAACCACCTTTGCCACCTTCATCATTACCTTTGCTTTGTACTTTCCTGTGGCGTTCCTGATGATCGCACCTCACAGATTAGTTGCAGTGATGTTTTTAAGGCTTGGATGTCTCAAGACTGTAGATGCGCTTCACCTCATGTTTTTCAATCCAGGTTATTCGAAATTTGAAGTATCAGTGGATTTTATCATTTTTTAAGCCCCTGTAGTAGCTCCGATTATAACGTGTCAGTTTACACACGCCTAATGCTTAAGGAGTCTTGTTTGATTTTTAGTCGTAATGGTGTTGAATAAGATTTCGAGGGAAGGTATTAAGTTCAAGGTGCGATTATCGGGCATTCGGTTGTATGGCCTTGAAGTTTAACAGCGATTAGGTAGCATAACTTGAAAATGTGGTCTTGCTGCTGACCTGTCAGACTGGTGGTGAAAAAGAAGTCAGTATCCTGTCCTTTTAAAAAGTTGATGCTCTCCTGTGTCAACGCAGGTCCTGCTGGACTCGGTTTGTTGCATTTAACGGAATATTTTTGCTTAAAGACTTGCCTAATTGTGATGATTCTTTGCTGCATGGCACTGCTGCTAGTGAGCAGTGTAAACCGTTTTGAATGCTTCCAAATGGTTTGTTGCTGCTTTAGTGGGGAGGGGTTTGGAGTAATGTGGTGCAGTCGGAGGAAAGGAGGCTTAACTTTGCAAGGCGCTTTATGCTCACTCAGTGTTAATCGGTTTTCCTTTTGCGCACACTTGTGTTACTGCTAAACAATACTTTGGGCGGCTAGTTTGGAATGTTTTGACGGTGCGTTGAGTGGTTGCAGTGCCTTGACTTTGCGTCTTAGCATTTGGAACCTTAGTGCTCAGTGTTGAGTTGGGCTTTTTGTTGGCGCGTCACACGAGGATATAAACGGGTGGCCACCTGAGAATGGGTTTTGTTTGGGCATGTGTTGGATCTCATCGTTTATTCTGGACTGTGAGTTAGTAACGCTTGGGCTAGTCGCTAGTCATTGTACTCCTAAATGGGCGCGGAAGCAATATCAATGAATGGGTGACGATCTTGGTGGGTAGTATCTCTACATTACCATGTGGTGATCTCCTGCTCATCACTTTTGCTAATAAGTGATCAATGGGAGTCGCATTCATTGCCCTTCCTTTTCCTCCATGTATTTGCTTGCTATTGGGTTGAGTAGATTTGAAGTTGGCGTGAAGTTGGCACCCACCCCTTGCTTGCTCAGGTAAGATTTGATTGCTGACTTTTTATCTGCAATGATCGATTTAATGTGCGTCCTAATTTTGCGTGGAAGCGTGCTGTTGTCATTTGTCTGTCTGTTTGTTTGTGGGTACTGTCGCACTTGATGTGTGGTAATAGATGCGCCAATTCTATGTTTCTGGTTGTTATTACCCCTTCCAGCTGTCGGTTGGCTTGCGTCATACACCTACATGCTGCTGCGCATGCAAATGCCTTGCATAATGTGACTGTAGGGACGTTTTATTTTTTCCCAATGGTAATGCCTGACTCACAATACCGATGTTCTTTGAAATGTAATTGCAGGTGGCTAGAGGTGGGGGGCTGACTGTTAATCTGGTCTTAAAGTAGCTCAGTCACTCACTCACTCACTCCTTCCTGCCTGCCTGCCTTGGGGCCTAGGACGTCCTGGGTGGAGGTGGGTGGGTGTGACAGGCAGGACCACTGAGCCGCATACAAAGGTATCCGTTTTCCACTTGGGGAAGCACAATCAAGCGTGTTGTGGAATGGCAATCCGGGTAAGTTTTTGATGCTGCCCTAAAACTATGAGCATTTTATCGCTTTTTGTATCAATGAATTGCTGATTGGCTGACTACCGCCGCCACCAAGTTGCCTGTCTTTTATTTGTAAGGACACATGTAAAGCCTCTGTGCAAATGGCCTGATTATTGATGTGTACATACATAAAGGCGTGACTTATAGAGGTGAGGTGAACGACTCAGCGAAACGTTGGGTGACAGCCATCGTGGAATGGATGCATGACTTAGTTGGTGAATAATCCTTCAGTGAGGCAGTGCGTTCAGGAAAGGCGAATGCTCATGGCCTGTGGCTCCACCTCTCTTCCCTGCCTCTGTCTGTCTCTTTCTCTCGCGTTCAGCAGTGGCAGAAAGAAGACACACCTGAGGATGAAGAAGAGGAAGGAGGCGTTGGAGAGGGGATTTGTCGTGTTTGTAACATTCTTTAATGCCATCACTGCTACCTCTTGTTCTTCTCCCTCTTACTCGGACCTTTCCATCAACGATTGATTGATTGGCGCTTGGCCCCAATAGTGTTCATAGCACAATCTAATGCTCATGAAGTGCAAAATAAATGTGAGCGCATAATTATCTCCTGCGATTTGGTGTTATTATGGCAAAGGGTTCTTTCATAATCGTGTGGAAGTGGTGGCCGAGTGACCCATGAGCCAGACATTTAGTGTGGACTATAATCAGGTAGGTCTGATTCGTACTTATTTAAAGGTTGCGATCACGTTTTGTGGGCTTGGTAATAATTCGCGCTAATTTAACGGGCATTGTTTTGATGCTCTTTACTTGGATTGTCAATTTTTCCCGTCGCAAATTATTAGGTGGTTTTATTCTTAATTAATCAAAGTCGAATTCACCCCTTTTGGTTGCCTCGAGGGCAACTAGGTAGTCGCGTGTTTCTTTGTCCCAATTTGTTTTCTTTAATGAGACGTGAACTTCTCGTTCATTTGCCTATCTTAGCCTTCTCTCACCTTTCCTTCAATCATGCCTACAAATAGTTCTCTCCCACGTCATTTACTTGCTTCAATGGATAGCAGTGCCCTCTTTGTGTGTTGCCATTTTGCGCTCTTCAATGGCAGACAAGAATGAGCGCATTTGACAGTTTTCTCGATTTTAATAAGTTTTGTAAGAAATTAGCGGTGATTGGTTGATTATTTTGAAGCACATTTTTTTTTCTTGCGCTAGTTGGGCTTGTAAGGTAGCCTTTGCCATCGTTGATGCATTGAGTGAGGATTGAAGAGATGTAGGACCTACAAATGGCATTTTGTACCATTTACTAACATGAGTGGTAAGCTGTTGGCAAATCCTTTAAAGTAGGCAGACGCTTCATCAATTTAAATACCATCCTCTGCTTTATTGTGAGGATCCAAAGTAGATGCTCGGTAGCAGAATTTCCAAGTTGGAAGCAAATTGTGCAAAATATAGTGCAGCGTAGTAATGGCGTGAACATTTTCATGCACTTCCATTCGGATATGGCAAAGGCAACAAATGCAGATCCTGCTCAGCTTTTGATTTTGCAGGGACGGAATTCATGTGAATCCCTTCCAGTAAAGCACAAATCAGTAGGCATCACCAAAACAGAAAAGGAAACTTGCCATTGAGTTATTTAGTTTACTTTTATCTGATGCACAGCCTCTGCTAATGTTTTCCGCCTTTCGTCAAGGTGGCAGAGTTTGTACACCACCTGACAATGCTCTGTACGTGTAGGAATTTAGTTTTGGGGAAGAATGTGCACGATGCAACGAAGCAGCCCGGAAGCTAGACCAATATTCGCGCGCTTTTGTGCGCACACCTTCTCTCTGACGCCAAAATTCGCTCCTTTGATTAAATTGCTAATAATTTTTGTGTACGCACTGCTACGCTGCTGAGGGCATTAAAAGTAAAGTGGACTTGTGGATCCACGTAGGCGAATCAACTGAGCGAAGGCCAAGGGGTGTGGCTGATCGGATGGGCTCAGCCCACCCTGCGATTTGACGTCATTGCCTCCTTAACCTTGCTTCCCTCATTTTATTACCCACACTTTCGGCTTTCCTCCACTTATTTTAAATATCACTAATGCGTAAAATCATGAGCATTCCTCTCCAACAATGCAGGCTTTTTAACCAATAAAAAGTGGATTAAGTGTCTACGTCCCTCTCATCTTGGCTTCCTCTTTGCACGTTGGCTGACACTCATTGTTTACCCTAGCAATAGATTGAATTGGGTGATTTATCATCCTCAGTCATGGGTGACCTTTATCCACACGAGGATTCTCAAGCTTTATGCGGCACCTCGTGCGGTAACCGTCTGCTCATGCAGGGTCACAAGGTCTTCAATTGCATCACTCTGCTTTTACATTGAAAGCGTCTCCACAAAATCCGAGCAGCTAGTGCGTAGTGAGCCATTTAAGAATAACGGAACAGGCCATATCAAGGGGGCATTACCCTGTCTTCACTGCCGATGTCTATTAATGGCAGCCTTAAACGTCCTAAATGTTGGATCCTGCATTCCGTTAAAACGGAGAGAGTGCAAAGAGCAGAGAAGGAAATACATCGAAGGACGACAGCAGAGGGAGCAACTCATGTTATTGGTCGAATTCCAAACACAGAATGTGGGACAAAGCACCAAGTAAATCGTAGATACCATGTAAACAGATACTATGGTGCCGATGTGACATTGGGGTAGGAGGCGGCGTCTTTTGTTGCAATATGACGATTTCGAAGTCATAAGGGTCTCACTCACGTACTACATTAGAGCTCATTGCGATGTGGATGTAGAGCCACGCAATTACGCCTTAATTAAAAATGTAGTAATGTAGTAATGTTGCACATTAATTCGCCATTTGCCATTTATAAGATCTTGCGAAGAACCAAAACTCGACTATAGCAATTGAACGGCAATTGAAATGCGTGTAAGAACGTAAGGCTATTTTTTTGAGAACGGGCTGCCATACTAGCCTTGAGATGGAAAGCCTGGCATCGGAATGCTGTTAATGTAGCTAATGTGACTTATGACAGCTTGCCTACCCTCTTGCTGCACTTTTACCTATAATTGGGGGACCTAGCTTGCGGAAATTGTGGTACCCTTCATGCGGCGAAGAATCCAATGAGTTAAGAGGGCGAAGATGGTTGTATCAGCGACTTACCACCTGCTCTGCTGACCCGAACTGCACATCCGCCACCTACTGCCAAGGAGCAGATCATGCTCTCAAACCAACAACAACACTAGCCAATGCAACATAGTTTGCTACAACGCCAGTAACGATGTCCTCACCCTTGTGCGCATCGTTGTTCACGCTTCTGTTAAACAGCCAACACTTACAAGCGAGTCCTTTGGCGAATGGGGAAATTGGACTCGAAGCTGATGTAGAGGGCTGAAAACGACCAAATGTAGGTGAAGAGTAAGCGGATGACAACGGTGTCATTTTCATCACTGGCTTAGCTGGTCGCACAACCAAACACCGGCGTTACAAAAGTAGGAGCGTTGGAGATGATCGACTATCACTGAGCAGATGGTGTTAATGAGAGTGCGCATTCCCATCCATATTTTTGCCAAAGTCTAGTGCCACCGTCAATGTCACTGTCATTTCCCCTGCCATAAGGCGACAGACACGATGATCGCCGTAGAGTTGCGCAATAATGTTGGCCACAGCATCGACTGGTAACGCTGACATTACTCTGCCCGATTTTTGCCCCAGAATTAAGTCAGACTCAGCATCCACCTAATTGGAAATATTCTGTTGGGCAGCATCCCTGGGCTCCTTAATGACGAACTCGAAAAACTTTTCCCACCATTTCAGGATGGGAACCACGATAGCGACAATGCCACTGCCACCAGGCCACACCAAGCTTTACCCCTATTCTACATTTCTACACTTTTTTAATTCTTTGATACGAAATTTTAAGGGGTGTAAGGCCCTATCGACCTCTTACTTGAATGGTGGTGTTACATGCATTGAACGGTCGACCTCTAACGCTGACTCTATCCTACCCAGTCCGTTGCCGCAGTGCGAAGTTGGTTTAATCAGGTCGCAGAAGCTGTCCTTGATCTGAACAAAATTCCTTCGTGTCTGGCTTAAATGCCGAAACACAACTTTCCTTTACCTTATCTAGCGCAGTTCAATGGTTTCTCATGTTATTCCAAACTTTATCAGCAAAAGAAATGATGAATTTTTGCCAAATTTTAACTTTAGATAATAAATAAACTTCACGTAGTTGCGTCGTGACGCACACAAAGTCAGGCACACACCACGCAGGTATAAACTTAGAACAGTCTAGTTGTCTTCCTCACACTTCTGTCCTCGATGTCTCGTTGTTTTTGGCAATGTTCCTGGATAAAAGACGGGTCTCAAACATAATCAGCCTTTAATGGCTTCTATGAAGCGGCAAGCAGTTACATCTTTTGGTGCTGAGGTGTTGATTGTTCCTATTATCCTTCTCAAGTGAGATCACCCAAAACACGTAGTCATGCACCGGGAGTTCGGTTAATGCCCAAATACTTCACTCGCAGCCACAGAATCACTGTAGCAGCTGCAATCTCTTGCAATGCAGGTAAGAAGTCGTCATTCTTTGAGTTCTATTTTGTTGGTTGCGAGCTTCGAGTTGGCCGAAACAATGGTGCACCAGTCGGCGAGCCAAACTATCAAAGGGCTGCGAACAGAGTGCCTCTAACTGAAGACGAGCAGCAGTGCGTGATGTCAAACGAATCCCTGTGACTCTTGCTATTGGACGGCATCTCTGCTTAAGCGTGTTGGTCTACGAGCCTCTCACTGAGTGGCAACGGTGCCATCCCAGCTTGCATTTTGATGTTGACATGAGCAGTGCGAGTTAGCAGAACGACATCCAGCGAAGGACGCGGTAAATGTAGCGAAATGAACGGGCAATTTGGACGGGTATGCTTGCAAAAAAGGAGGAGGGCTCCATCACGACCATCCCCAGTGTTCGTGATACCATCGAAGGAATGAAGCCATTTGGCAACGACCTGCCACTGTGCGCCATTGCTCGATGATCAGTTGCCTTCATTCGCTACCGTCTGTCATACGAAAATGCAAAGGATGTCCGAATAAATTGGGTAAATGCCATTACCCGCCTGCCTCTACGCTCGCTGCGGAACTAATCTCAGGGCTATGGAGGCGGATCAACGGCATTTGTCCATGTCACTTTAGACATCAGTTTCATTTTGCATGCATACATAATGGCAAATGAAGGCTTGTCGATGATAGGCTCCATCGAGATCGCCACCAAGGTGCTGTGCCAAAGATTCCATTGTCACTTTGCCGGCATTATGGATGTGGTCGAAGCTGGTGCAAGTAGGCACACATACATTGGAACACAGTAAATCATCATTTTAGTACTCACGAATATGCGATCGCCTTTAGTCACTTTTATTTCCAGCTCTCACCACTCGGCCTCCGTTTTCCTGAAATTGGCAGAGCGAACGCATGTGAACTCCATTTTCTTTCCTTGTAGGTTCATTTACGGAGCGCAGAAATGAGGGATACCCATCACCTCAGCTGCTGATTGGAACGCATCTCTATGCCCTTCGTAAAGTCCTAGCACTTGCTATATATAGGCTTTGCTAAGTGGTCCTCTATGTTAGATGAGATGCATTTGGTGAACATGCTTCTCACTAGGGAGTCGTAATTGTCTCCCTTCGCGAAGATGAACCAGCATGACCCTACCACTTCATCTACCTCATTACAACACCGATGAGGAGTGCTCGCCAATTACTCCCACTCTACTCAATACAAGATAAGGAAAAGGCCATGGGAGTTGGTAGAGCATAGCTCAAAGCAGTCCATATCTGTCGCATTGATCAAATTGCCTTTTTGGAACAGAACAAACCGATTCTGCTATTCTAGTCTTCTCAGTAATTAAACCCCATGCATGCTTTTGTGTAATTCTTTTGCTAAAGCCAATAGCGACCGCTTTGGCGAATGCGCTTCTCAAGTTCTTGCATTATATGCCCATCAACTCACAATCAATCAGGTTTGAGTCGATGGACGAATGAGAAGTCAGGAGGATTGCAGATGCATGAACACAGCACTTGAAGAAACAACATACTCCGCCCTTTTACAATTCACAGACCGGTAGTCACTTTACTCGCATGCCAAATATGCCGCACAAATTCCGTAAATAATTCCAGCACTGGAACGGGCCTTTTATAAGTTCAGAGGCTGTCATGGGTGACGCCTAGTCAGCAACTTCGCTTGACAGTAAAATGCTTGTTCCTTTCATGGTAAAGGTACATGGCCTGCTTATTTCAACAAAGCTCTTGATGTTTTCACTGTGGCTTAGCATGGCTTTGCCAACTCCAATCGTTGCGCAGTTTAAATAAAACAAGTGAAGAATGCAATTTAGTGTCACCTGGCTAAAAAATAATGTTCGGTTTTCAAGTTGTGAAATAATGGGTAGATTCTCGCCTCTTGATCCACGGACCCAGAGTGCTGAAGAACTAATGGGCAGAATCAAAGCGGGAGCATGATTCTAGCAAAGTTTAGAGGATGAGAAAACAGCAAGATTCACGTAAAATAATGGAATCAGAAGCCACCAAAATCAGTGAATTTGATGAGTGGTCAAATGAATATTTAATGACGGGAACGACGCTTGGGGCTGAACTCACCTCTGCCTAGCCACATATCTTGCCCAAACTCTCGCAACTCTATGAAGGGCTACAAGGCACAAAGAGTGTGTAAGTGCTGAAGGCACTGTAGAATCACAGAGGAAGTTGGAAAGCTTCAGCGCAAATGCATGTCGACTGATTTCGGACAGCAAACAGTGCCTTCGATCAGAATGCTCAAACTTCTGTCCGCTTTCAAGTTCGTCGGTTTCCACTGCAGACTTATGCCAAAGCAAAAAGATGAAGCTACGGGTGAATATAAGTCGCTTGACGCAATAGCAAGTCCTTGTCCCTGCTCTGTTATAAGGTTCTACATGCAGCCCATGGCTCTATTATATATTTTTTTGCTAATGCAAAGGATAGAAAGGCCAAGGATTAAGGACTGATTCCGTGCCCTCATTGATTGGGTCCGACGAAGGTATGACAAGCACGAGAAAATGAAAATGACTGCCTCTACTAATTAGCCTTATCAGTAGCCCTCTTTCGCATAAATTTAAACCTTTGCGCCCATAAAGAAAAGCACTTTACAAGAAAACGATAGAATCCGCTTTGACTGAGGTAGCGCCTATTCCAATTTAATTCGCTTTCTTTTATTGGCCCATGCAATTAATGTTTTTAGGCCGCTACATTTACACGTCTGTCCCAACGCGTCGAGTTGGTCACATTGAAACGATTGCACACTCGAATGCTTCCTTGTCTGCGAAGGGCGTGTAAGTTACGGCTGGCACGTCCGTGCCTTCCGGCCTTCAACGATGCACTCAAGAATCCAATACTCTCATATGATGCATTAGGAGACGTCGTGCCGATGTATTGCAGTGTGACTAACTATGTCTCGCACTTTCCACTTAGTCTTCAAAGCTAGTGCTAAGTTAAGCAGGAGTTTCGCTGATGGCGATTGCCTTCACCAATGCACAGATCGCAAAGTTCATGTTATCATACGAAATCGCTCAAACACTACATCTGTTTACTTGATTTTTCGAAAAGAATATGCTTAGAGGAGTGAGTGCAGAGCACTCACAGACGCTTTCGTTTTTTATTTAATCGTTCTTACTGACTACATTCAAGGCCTCTTAAATGTGCCTTCAAAATGTTCGGTTCTTTTTCCTAGTCATAAGATCTACGGCGCATGGCATGTCCTTAGGTCGCACTGAAATGCAAAATTCTCTGTTAAATTTGCTTTCCTAAATGTACGCGAAACTTCAGTTGCTTGATGATTAATGGCGATTAAAATGTCGTCCTCTGGTGCACTGCTGCGTCTTTGACAATGCTATCCCAAACGATCAAGAAAATTAAGCAACTCAGACTCCATCAACTATGTAGTAGACATTATTTTCGCCAATCTTTCGTTTACCTCTACCGCAACTTCTGCCTTATACATTTTTGTGCCAATTTTATTTACTCCTTCCCCTCTTCTGGCTCTGACCTCCATTGTAGCTATTCTGTGTGCTAAAAAATTCAGCTTCACTCACGTCTAACGTTTCCGTTCCAATAAAACATGGTTTTTGAAGGCATGGCGCAATCACGGCTCCCGAAGAATGCCACGCGGATGACTGGGAGGCATGTTGGCTGCCCGACTGATTGTCCACAAGGTTGGTGGTGTTACGATGATCAGGCTTGCCCACTTACGCCTACTTATTGTGCTTGTGACCGAGACTCGAGTGCCGATCAGCGGACCCAGAGTGCTGAAGAACTAATGGGGAGTATCAAAGCAGGAGCGCGATTCAAGCAAGCTTTGAAGATAAGAAAAAATAGAACTCACGCAAAATCATGGAGCCAGAAACAACAAAAATCGGTGAATTTGATGAGTAGTCAAATAAATGCTGGGCACAAAGGGTGTGTAAGTGCTGAAGGTACTGCAGAATCTCAGAGGAAGTTTGAGAGCTTTCAGCGCAAATGCATGTCGACTGTTTACGGACAACAATCAATGCTTTCGATTAGAATACATACACATCTTTCTGCGTGCAAGCTCGTCGGTTTCCACTGCAGACCTCTGCCACTGCTAAAGTTTCTTGAAAATAGCATCCAAATTAATTATAAGCTGCTGAATTGCTTTTAAAACACAAAATAACATTCAGTGCCTCAAGCACGCATTGAACTGGCCGAACTCCCGGCGTTCACCCTGTCCATCGTCCATAACTTTATGGCCGCGGAGCGATTCTCGTACAAGCAATCTGATTCCCCACAGCAATCGCAAATTTATCTCTGGTGGCTCCTAAAATGTTTAGGTCAAGTCAAATACACCTTTGAAAAGTTCTTTACAAACTTATCTTCCGCCATCAGAGGTCGAAAACGTCAGGTCAGCTTTGACAAAGCATTTGGTCTTGGTATAATTCCCAGACTTCGATTAGCCGAAACGTCATTAAATTGGCGTATGAACCTTTTCCTTTCCTTGCGGCAGGTAGTATGAGTTGAAGACTACCACAAGTTATGCTAAGCTTACTGGTGGAATCGCTTTTTTGTAGGCTGCAGCAATGCGCTAGATACCCTCCTTGTCCTTCCCCTCACCTCCTCCACCCATCAATTATGCCATAATCAAGGCTTCATTTTCACTCCAAAAGGTAATCCAAGGTGGCAAGATGAACTTCAACTTTACTCGACTGACTTAAGTATGAAAAAAACACTTCGTGTCGTTAGCTTGGGATTCACCCCTTACCTATGCTGAGCAATTGGATGACGTGTAAATCGCATTGGCAATTTCGTCTCTCTTTGTTCCCTGGCATCTTGGTCTGCCATGAGGCGACTATTGGGCTAAAACAGGACGCTATGTTGATGATGGTGTTCCGAATGCATGATCCGGCATGAAAGTCATTCCCTGCAAGAAGATCTCCTCCTTAAATTGCTGCGTTCTCTCAGCTAGGCAATGCATCTAAGGATAGCTATTTAAACTGGATCGGTTTTTGTTTGAACTCCTGAAAGTTATCAGTGTGGCGGAAACGTTGTCGACAGTCACTTTCACCATTCCTGTTGTCTGATTTAAGTGACCTGCAGCACAAAGCCTTACACGATCACAAAGCCTAAGCATTGATAACCACGGGATACTTCCATGGATAGGAGCCAATCTGCTCTGCCACACCCTGTGACAGTTGCATGTTGCAGGCAAAGTCTACCACCTACCAGCACCTTTGATATACTAATCACCTCAGGCAGGTTAGCTGGGAGGTAGTGCCAGAAGCACTGGTGGTTGAGGAAATGAAGGTAGCATGCATCGAGTTCCTCGTTGGCATATGTTTTAGGCGGCATTTGTTATAGCGAACGGGTAGGCTAGGTAACAGCAAAAGCAGAAAAGTGAAACTGCACCCACTTTTGTTCGCTGCCGAAGCCAAGACTGATTCGAGATTGAGATCTGTGTAGTGCGACTGTCTTCAATGCTGACGCGGGCGTGGTAGCACTTACTAAGCAGTTCCTAGTTTTAGCAGCCATTGTTTGTCGTAAACTCCCGCCTAGCCTTTGGTAGTTTCCATTCCACCAAAGGCGAATCAAGATGCTTAAGCCTATGCATGTTAAGAAGAGTTTCTTTGGGTCTGCCTCAAATTGCTGCGGCGGTGGATAGCACCAAATGTGTTTAAGTAATGACCAAACAATTCTTCTGCTGCTGCTGCTGCAATGGGTCACAGTCCTGAATTTTGAGGCCAAGTTGTAGTGCCCTCTTGAGTCGACGTTGACTTATAACGGAGAACGCCTACAAGTTCTTGTTAATTACTCAATCGTAAGGTAATTCGATTGTGGCAGTGGCTCGGACAGCACCACCTTTATGATTTAATTAGGGAAAAAGATTGCCAGCAATCACTACGACAATGCCGCGCTTTGGCAATGCATCGAGAAAAGTAAAGATGTCACATTATCCTGTCATGATAAAAATTACGCCCACTTCTGTCCTCGTTCGGTGAAGCGAAGGAGGAGGAGCAGATGGAAGTAAGGTGAAGTGAAGTGGTGTAGAAAAACTACCACGACAGAAGGAGAGAAATGGAGAAGAGATTTTAAGTTTGCACAGGTCTGCCCTTAAGGTTGTTAGTTGTTGTGTAATTTGAGAATGTTCTAACGCAGAGAAGGGCTAGTGAGGAGATAGGGAGGAAATCACAAAAAACTGACATTCAATGAGTTACGTGGCTGATGTGATAGATAAATGTCCATTGTATCGAAGGGAAAGTGAGGGCGAAAAGCTTACGTGTTTTAAAGAAAATGAATTAGGACAAAGAATGTTATTTTTGTGAAGATAGACGCATGGAGTGAAATCGGTGGGAAATAATAGGCCTGCAATGCTCAAGAGCCTGGTGAGCTTGGTAAAACTCGTTGAAGTGGAGGTTGAATAAACAGCCGTAGACTAAGGTGTTCCTTAACGCTCATTTGGAGGAAATCGTCGGGTCTGGTTTGTGTGTGCAGTTTTTTCCTCAAATCACTTTGTGGTGAATTGTATCGACTTATTAGGGCGGGTAAACTTAGTACTTTGGTTGGGTTTAATGTTGTCGCTTTTCTTGTCCCTATTTTTGCACTAGTATGCCTTTATCAACCTGACCAAGATGACTAGTCCCGTTTGTGCTGACATAGTCCAATCTCAGCAGATCCTGTCAAGCCTAGTGCTGCGTTCCATGACAGTGCTTCAAAAATGGGATGCAAATGATCAGCAAGGCATTCTAATGTTGTAGCTTAATTTATGATTGCATTCTCGTGTAAGTGATGTTTTCGCCTTTGGACCTCCACATCAGGTGGAGGCAATTCGTCTTCTACGTCATGGCAAGGACCACGATGCCTGTGTGGGTGGAGGAAGATGTGCCTATCTATCAAAGGGATGCATTTCAAACCGCGAGCAACGAAACTGCTGGTGGACCTAATTAATGAAGAATGGAGAAGTCACAACCGAAAATTGTCTGGTCTCTTCTTCTTTGATTCTTTGAGGAGGGAATCGATGCTAGATAGGAGGCGACATGATGTTTGCCTGATTTGCCTCAAAAAAGAAAATTTTCATATGGATCGGTGGTCCACTCCTCTAAGAATGGCTGGGTATAAGAGAAGTGAGCTTCTGAGTTGATCCCAATTCCGTGCTTGGACAACTCATGAAATTGCATTGGGAAAGGCAATCACAGTCTAAGCAATTCTTCCATGGTAACAAAGTAAAAGAAACAGCCGAGCAATACAAAAATTAATGAGACAGGAAGGAAGACTCGAAATGGTTGGAATGAGGTAAGGGGTTGAAACCGGTTAAAGAGCATTGTGAATCGACCCTCTATAATGACTGTTCTCAGTGCTGTGGTGCCGTGCTCTCCCTTGGATTCGTTGCTTTTGTCCTTAAACTATGTGCTGATTAGATATTGTTAAGTTTATATTCTTTTACGGCACACTTAAATAGGCAAATCACAACTATGATTTTCCTATGCAATTCACGTCCTATGCTAATTGTGGCAGCATCAAGATGACGCACAAGAGTGGAGTTGGGAGTGAGTTAGGCACACAAATGGATTTTGGGCAAGAAATAATACGTAAAAATAAGTGTGAAGCAAGCGGGCTTTCCACACCGGGTTCGAGATGAGGAGGGGACGCAGTAATTGGCAATCCAGAAAACATGCTTAAACGCGGTCGAGCGATCTATTCCTTTAAAATCAGGCTGCGGTTTTTACTCTGTTCAACTTTACTCTCTTCGCAACACATTCTCTCACACACACGGCGACCCCATCGCCAACCCTACCCTACTATAATACCTTCTGAGTTATCTTGGTAATTGTAGGCAATTCACATCTTTACTACACCGAAAATGCGAAATTTGCCTACCAAAACACATCCCCTAAATGAGACCGCATTGTTGGCCGGTGTCTGCGTGAGTTTGCGAAACTGGGAGCCAAAAATCAATGAATATAAGACATGCAGTTGCTAAGCGACACCGAAAGGAACAACGGCCTCCTTTAACTTGCGCACCAGGACCTGGACCGCGTGCGTGCATTAGCAAGACTAAATGGAGCAAGTTCGATGCGAAGGTGATTCTGACCAGATATTTATCGACATGCATGTGTGCGAGCGTAGGCGGTGAGGTGAACTGATGTAAATAAGGAAAGATGGGTTAGAGCACGGTGATGTCCTAACTGAGCAATCGGAGCCATTTGGAACACTGTAGTTATTACGCCTACTTTTCTTGGCACAATGCGGCACGTTAAGAGTAATGCTTTCGAGCACTGTTGTTATTTGAAGCTGCTTAGCAACACTATGGATGTGATGGGAAATGCTGACAAGCGATTCCTCCGTAAAGTATTCAGTGTGCTTCAACTCTATTCCAACACTGTGTTAACAATGTATTAGATGAGGAGTGCCGTTGGTATCGGCCACGCACATCCACTTGCCGACGCTTCCGAGACTGGCCACATTCATCCTAAGTCGAAGCGTGCAACCTCAGTTCTCTCTTGGTTGCCATTTGCTGATTTCCTCTGGGTTTTATTCTGCCAATTTATTAAAATGATGGATTTGTGCAAGTGCAGGTTTAATTTGCTTTGCTAGGAACACGCACACACTAGTCTAGTTTTGAGAATTGGCAATGGTCCACACAGATTCCTCTGGAGCTGGAGGTGGCTCAACACTACGCCTCACTGTAATTACCCATGTCTGGTCAACGCTCTGCCCCAAGATCAGTTTGGCGTGCTTTCACCTCGCTTTGGTCTGATTTTGCACAATACTGGCTAAATCAATCGCAGATACCAGTCTTTGTTGCACTAAACAGCACATTAGCAGAGGATGACAAATGCTGATTAGTAAACAGTAGCAGATGTGGTGCTGTTGCGTTTCGCAAGCAAAACTTTAAAGCCATGGAGCGAACTTGCTTCGGCCCTAAACATGATTGTTGGTTGCAGGTAAGAAGAGTTGCACAAGCGAAACCCATTTCCACCTTTACACTGCATTTGGAGATGGCGCATAAAAGGCAAAAACCGTGATGTGCTAACTGAGCAATCAGAGCCATTTGGAACACTGTAGTTATTACGCCTGCAATTCTTGGCACAATGTGATACGTCAAGCGTAATGATTTCGAGCACTGTCAAAGTTCGAAGCAGCTTAGCAGCACTATGGGTATGATGGGAAATGCTGACACTGTGTTTGCAATATATCTGATGAGGAGTGCCGATTGAGAAGAAGGCTTTAGGCATCTTGCCGTTGGGATCGATCACGCACAGCCTCTTGCCGGCGCTTCTGAGACTGGCCACATTCGTCCTAAGCCGGAGCGTGCAACCTCAGTTCTCTCTTGGTTGCCATTTGCTGATTCCGGCTATTTCGATTTTGCTTATTCTATTCGATCACCGCATTGCAAAAATAAATGTGTTATGGGGGAGCAACAATTCCTATAGGCTTCTAATAAAATGCACAATCAAATTTTTTCTGCATGATAATGATGGAAGAGAATTCGACCATTCTCCTTAATGATGTTAGGCACAATCACGTGTCGGCACAAACTCTGGGCTGATCTCATCCCATCTTGCAGTCATAATGCTTGCAGTCGAAGTGCTCGATAGATTTGTCACATTAGTTCCACGATTTGTCATTCCTCACAGAGCATAAGGAATGGTTCTGGGAGAGGCTGCGGTCAATGTGGACGGTGATCAACACCTCACTTCTTGAATGGCTATTTCGCACGCATTTGGTGAATTTTGCTGCTGCCTCAATTGAAATTATTCCAGCGCCATGCTTTGGGCCACGATAGGGCTGCAGCTGCTCCATGCGAGGTAATAATTGGTGAGGAGGTAAGTGTGAGAGATCGTTGGGTTACATGACTTCCCGCTCCACTTGTGTCCTCACTGTACATGCAACTGTCACTTCTTTTACACTCAGAGCCATCACTTCAAACAGTTTCAAAGTGGAAGGCCAAAGGCAACCAGGTGCAACTTTACTTGACCACGTCCACGCAGATCACGCCTGTAATTTCACGTTTTTAACGAAAAGGAAATAGGAAAAGCACTACCACTTGCCTTAATGGAGCGATCTGAGTTGCCTGCGGTGGCTCGCAGGAGCTCCGGCAGATGCTAGCATGTCGCACGCACTTGGTAGAGTGGGGGAGCACCTCAGCCTTGGTCGTCTGGACGTTACCATGCAATGGCTCAAAAGCGTAGCAGAAATAAGGCCGGAGAAACTGATGACTTCATGCATTGCAAAGCTGACCCAATTCCTCTCCACGCCTTGAGGCATGTCATTAGATCGTGCCAAACACCTGAATGAAAAGAGCTTCAAGTGCCTCGCCACTTGTCATCTAAGTAAACTGAGTTTCTTCTTTGCCACACCGTCAAGTGCTTGATACTGGTAACGAGTCGAGGCAGTAAGCTTCCTTCGGCTTCAAACGATAGTCACAGAGGTAGCACATAATCCACGCCAGCCATCGCGTGCTTTGCAAAAGGAAAACTGTGCTCCAAAATAGTAGACAAGTCTGAGTCGGTTCAAGTGGCGTGGGGACGCATGCGGAGGTGGTGGCATTACCTGTTCACTCGTTTAAGTGCGAGGTTACTTTGATTGAGTCATCCTGATGTTGACATCGGCCCACGCGCAGACTCCTGCTGACGCCGCCGGCACTAGGCACTTTTGATAACTTTAAAAGCGAGCCACGCTGACTTCGCCCAATTTGCCACCAGCTGAGTTTCCTAGGCTGATTTTAGCTTCTTTTGCTAATTTAACCAACAGCTTTGCAACTTCTGAATGCTTGGATGGGACAACGAGCCAAGATGCGTTCATACACGATTGCAACAACAGCAACAACAACGACCTTCTCATTCTCGCCCACTCTGCGATAAGTGCGTTGCCACCAACTTTGTACCCTGCTCTCACTGCACAAAATAACCGTCTTTCCCACTACACTCGGAGCTGCCATGATTGCCATCTCCAAGTAGCAGTTTTGATGCAGCCAAGTGTACCTCCACATGCCTGCAGCCACTCTCTTCTTCTACCTTGCTCGTCTTGCAACACGGCGAACACGATGTAAATTCACGTTCACAGAAGAGCATCCACTGCGTGATAAGATCGATCGGAGGCGCATACGGATGCGGCATGAGAGACGTGTGGGCACCATGTGTCTGCTGCGAGTCCTCAAACATCAGTGAGGCTGGTGGGGATGAGTGAATGTGTGCCGATAATGTGATGCGCAAAGCGTGTAAGTGAGCATGAAATACTTGGATACGGTTCGGCACGCCTCCGCTTGGCAGCCAGCCACATTGGACCCTTTGTGCTGCGCTTGGTGAGTGGTCGCGTAAAGGAGACTTGTGCCCATTTAAACGAATGCGGCTACCATAAGACAGCATTACGTACAGCGTAGGTGAAAAGCTCCTAAAGCATTTCCCGAAGTGTCAGGTGGAGGAATGTTCTTGTGGCAGTGTAGTATTGAGGACGATCAGAATGGCAGTTGACATGCCTAATATTAATGACAATGTCACAATGCGGACTCCTGAGTCGTTGTTTAGAAATCGTTAGGCATAAAAAAAATTTGATCTGGCATGATAAGGAGGAGTTAACGAGAACTACCTCCTTTTAAGTGCAACGTGTTAACTGCCACTCGTTTGCTACAAAATTTGATGGGAGCAAATAGTTCTACGATTGTGGCTAATGGTGTGCATAGAGGGAAACACACTGCTTTGTAAAGTCCATTCTAGGACTAAGAGATCTAACGAACTTATGGGACAGTGATGCCTTCCTGTTCCCTCTCGCCTTGAGTCCAATGCGTTGTGAGGATAGCAGTGGCGAAGGCCACGTTGTGCCTGCCACGCGATGTCCCAGTTCATGCGGTTCCACATTTCGACGAACATTGGCAGCATGAGGGACAGGTGTTGGGGTGATCGAAGTGTAAGCTGCTACTCTTTGCGGACAGGTAGACCGGGTGTAGCTGAAATGGAAACAGACCTGGCTCCAGTCGCTCGAATTCCACTGCGTCAACACGACCGAGTACTACCGTTATGGCAGCATCACGACTGGAACAAAGCCTGTCCATAACCTTGGTCCAGCGTCTACTCCACTCTATCAGTGCGTCACTTGTAGCAGGACCACTGCTGACGTTGGGGAGAGGGGTACTGGAACGGTGTTTTGACTGCCTTGACAGGCTGGTCGTACGTAGACGACATGGCCTTCTCGCAGCGCATTCCACCTTTGACCATAAAGCTGCAACCACACAGCTGCTATCATGGACACTTCCAAGTCTGCGTTGTCCAGTGCATTCCACCTGCACACACAAGGACCTACACAAGAGGAGCATGATGAATTCGGTATTGCCAAAGTATAAGCAATTACTTGCATCTGGATCTCATCATCTTAGTGTCTGCTTGATGCATGTGCTCCATTTCCTCCCAAATTACCGCAGTTATCTAGTGCTGTGCAATGATGACATTCGTTCACCATGAAATTCACAACACCCTCTCTGCCTGCACGGCAGGAAAGATTCCCTGTGGGGTGAGTCGACTAGTCATGATATAGCAAAATTGAAGTACGGCAATCCTTGCTGATGAAACTGCAGTGAGTTATCTGTAATGATCTGATGGGAAATTTGCGTGTGTGTCCTGGGTAGGTTTGCGCGCTACTATCTGTGAAGTTAATGGTAGATTTGAAGGATGGCAACCATGACTCACGGACGTTTCGCCAATGTATATGCCGATGTTCGATTACTGACGGCTCCTACTCGCAGTCGTAGAGGATGGTCTACTAGCTATAAATTTGGGAGGATGTTTGCCAATGAATTGTCAACGCGGAATGGGACCTATTTGGGCAGTTTGGGAGGCGTAAGTAAGGAGGTGTGCTTTGGCCTATGCCAATATCAAGAAGACTAGTGTTTAGGTGCTTTCACAATTAAGCAGATTTACTTTATATGTCACTAGCTTCGAACAAAAGCTTCGATCTTTCTACCTCAATTTTATAAGCGCCCGTCTATCCTCCTTTGTACTACAGTCTTATCTATACCCTCCGTAAGTAGGTCAGTCAATGGGCAGAATGAGGCTGAACTCATCTAAGGCGCGAATAGGAATGCCTTGTGCTTTTACCTGAACGACATTATGATCCACCAGCACACATGTCGGTCTGTCTTTGCGACTAAACAGTCATTCTTCGTCCTAAGTGCTAAAAAGCATCCTTATGTTCTGCGCGATTTCGCACTTAATGCCGACACGGGAACTAAGAAAGACAGTGGGAGCTTGGTGGAGTCTGCCACTTGCAGTCGATCGGGAGAGAAGGAAGGGAGTCTATTCACGCCTTGTGCAGCCACACAACAACCATTGAGCCCAATTCTTCCACCATTGTGTAGAATCAACCCTCGATATGGATTGTGAGCCCATTCGACCCTTTGGGTAGTGGATGTGCGACAAACTTAGCATGGAATACGATCTGCGAGGCAAGAACACGAATGCTGAGATCAACGTGGAAGAGGGCAGACAGGTACAAACATGCATTTACAATGTGAAAGACATCAAGGGTAGGGGATGGGGATGTGCTGCCGCAGGAAGGGCATCAACGGTTGGCAGGGGCCAAATGCATGAGTTGTGGAGTCGATCACTCGCGGCGAATCAGGGCAGCCTACTCGCGTGCGCGTTTCATCCTGCACCAACTGCGGAGAGTCAACCTCACCGACATCCGAAGTCTCACTCCCACGTGCTGTTGCTGATGTTCGCCGCAAGGCTCAGTTGTCCGTTCCTTCCTTGCCATGAGTCCCACACACCTACCTGGAGAAGGCAAATACAAAAGCACAAATTAGCCCACTGAACCACAGCCGCACCTTTCGTCTAACACTCAACACATTCTCCTTCTGACGGTATGCGAGACTCCGTGAATTCATTTCGCTTGCCACGGCAGGTCTGACAAACTAGCCACAGAGCAGAGACAGCATTGTGCAAGGTGTAGTGCGGAGCATAGCTCTGCTACGCAGCTTTGCTAGGGTGCAACTCGAATCCTTACGCAGAATACTGAGAAGGCAGCTGCTGAACTCCGTGATGCTGGCGGTGATGATGAGCGAAGCCGATGTTGGATAGCGTGCGTAACTGCTGTCATATATAGAGGACCGAGCTCTACTACCACTGGCTGCCTCCAAGCAGACCTTGGGAAGGCAGGTTGAGAAAGGTGAAAATTGGTAACCACCGTGCACGCCTACAGAGTGGAAGTGGGCTCACTGTGACTGAGCCAGTGAGTTATACACGACTTTGCTTAATTTAGTGCCACTATGGCCCACAATATGGTGTCTCGCAAGCAATTGTTAGTTCTCACACTTGCCTTCAATCAACCTCTTTTGAGCCAGCCGAGTGCTCTTGCAGGTTGCAGAGTAAGCGAGTACTTTTGTGTGCATTTCAAGGTGACTTGGTCAGCATTTTAGCATTTACCTGCTAGTGTTTCACGCCAAATGTTTGGTGGATGACATTCTTTTCTATTTGTTTTGCGTGTCCCGTATCACGCATTGGTAGCAGTTCTGATTGTAAGGATCAACTTAACTTTACTGTGGACCGCGTGCAGTTCAACTCCGTCGACTTCTGCAAGCAAAGGCCTAAAGCAATCAGTTCAGAGGGTTCAAGGATTTACCATGATTTGCGAGAAGGGAGATGGGCAGAGATGCGTGTCGCATTTGATACCATCGGTGCCACTGTTGGGATAAGCTGGTTTAAGTGCTCTGACCACATTAAATATACCTCGCAAATTGCGGTAAAGCTTACACGGAAAATGATAAAGCAGCAAAGCTACATCAAGTGGGCTGCATTGCCTTCATTCGCACTCTACGACTAAAGTTACCCGTGTCGGAGGCGTCAGCAAGAGGCTGTGCGTGGGCCGATGCCAACGTCAGGATGACTGAAGCTTTCCTGCCACCGCCTTTGCACATCCTTCACCTCACGCAAACGTATTCAGAGCTCCTCTGCTCGAATTTGGCATTTCTCCTCCAATGCACATCATGCAGAGCATAGGCTATGTGCAAACTCCTTGCCCATTCTTCGAGGCGACAACCAACAACCTACTGTGACACACTTTCTAGGTTTGAACGTGCTTTTTCATAGAGCTGCAATGTGCTGCAAGCGGAATAGGTGCGTTAACAACGTGTGATCGTAGTGCGCGCATGCATGTTGAGCAATTATACCCAGTGGGACAGGAGACCACATGGGGGGTGGCAAGCTTGGATGCGGGCGCATTTCATTTCCACTACAACTACTCATCTCGTAAGCAAATGGTAGCTGTTTTATTAACATTCACCCTGAGGCCACTTTCCATGACTACGAATGTGAATTGATTGCCTCTTGCAACAGGAGCGACAAATGCATTTGATGGCTTAAAGGGTTCCTTGAAAGACGAATTTTGATGCGGTCGACTCTCACTTGGCAAACATGGCATAGGCGCAACTGTTCAATTCAAAGGGTGCTTTGCTAGCTGTTTAATCCAATGGGAACTCGATAATATTGGTCCCAAACGAGCCACTATCTTTGCAGCAAGTCTATGTACTTGGATTAGATTGCAAGGACTCGGCAGCCTTATCGGTAAGTTAAAATAGGGCCTACTCAACATTCTAAGGCTCTTGGGATAGCAGTGCATACATTCTGTGCATTGCGAATAAAAGTGTTCAATTGTTAGCCGTTGATGAATATTAACAGGATAGAAGACTGACCGAATCCAGGCAAATAAAGCAGACGATTTCTGCGATATCATCGATGGCACTGGGGCAGTATTGACGATCTGCAGACACTGAGAGTTTGCTCTACCTGTAGTGCCGGCCAAATAAATAGCTAGACTGGTGGTTGGATCGCCTTCTTGGGATTTTCCTCCACGATCAGTCTGTACCCTCGTTAGTTGCATGCTCATGCGATCTAGCCCACCGTTCTCCCCTTCTGCGCACAACCGTGTCCGTTCGACCTATTTGTAACGAGTCATACCAAGTATGCGTGTGGGATTCATCGTGTGGTAGAAACGGACAGATGATCCTTACGGAAAACGACAACGGATTGAACTCAGAGTGCAGGTGGAGGGGTAGTTCCACATTTTGGTAAACAAATTGAGTTGCGTCTTGGTTGTGTGGCTGCACAAGGCCTGAATGGAATTCCTTCCTCCTCTCTCGACCGACAGCAAATGGCAGACTCCGTATGCCTTCACTGTCTTTCTTACTTTCCCTCTCACCGTCTATTACGAAATCTCGCAGTACCCAATGGGGGCTTATCAACACTTGGGATAAAGAATGACAGAACGACGTGTAGGCTGGTGGAGCATCAATTCGATCTGACACAAACACGAGCCACTCTTAATCACGCCTTGGATGAGTTCAGCCGCCTTCAATCCATTGACTGACTGACTGTCTAGCAGAGGCTGTAGCAAACAGGAGGATGGACGGAAGGCGTCTCAGTTCTCCGAGCTCAAATATGTCCGCCCACCCACTTGCCCCATGCTGAACGATGTGCTGCTCTTCCTATCGTGTCGGCTTTGCGACAGTATGAATGTGGTGGGTAATCCGGCTGATGGTGGAGTAGGGCGGTGCTAGACGAAGGTCATCGTTGCCACTACACGTGAGCTTAAAGTGGCTATAGTTACCTTCAGATCATTTGAGTGGGAAGAATTCGTGACAGGATGCCACGGAGTCACATCTAATGCTTCCATCATGACGCAAAAATTTGTGATTCCGTTTGCATGCGCGTTGGCTGAATTAAAGTCTTATTTACAAATCACTTCGCTTTATGCACTCTCGTATTCACCGTAATTGCATCGCCGACTAGTCTCTGTTTAGGTTTCCCAAACTTGGAAACAGTATAAAATGGATGGAATAAATATAATTGCTCAACGAATCTTAAGCGAACCATGGTCTCCTTCAGCTGATGCACTTTAACGTGCACTTCGTTAAGGAATCATCGCTGTCGCATATGTGGGTATGGCAGGACTGAGTAGAATGAGATTGTGCATGTATCAGTGAGTGCCTCTCGAAGGAATGACAGCAATGATATCAACAATGTGCCACGGCGGATGGCGTTTGCTCATCAGTGTGCGTGAGACCATCGCAGTGGCACGGTGAACAAACGCCAGATATGAGTTGGTTGCGTTGGTGTGTGGGTAGGTCCATGGGTGGCGGCATAAAGTGCGCTCGGCTTTGAGTGCAGGGGCGCTTCGGCTGCAGTCATCTCGCCATTCACATCAGCCCACGCACAGTCTTCTGCTGACGCCTCCAAGACTAAAAATTTTCGTTTTAATAATGTTTGTTTATAGACAATGTTTGTTTTTTTGGTTACACCTAGCTGATCTTGCCGAACTTATTTGCATTTATATTTGTTAAGTTAATAACATGGGCGATTCTTTCTAAGCTACGCTCAGATATAATAATTTCTTGGGTTTCGTACCAATTTACACCAACGGCTGAAGGTTAAATGATTTAAGCCTCGTCACCAGGAGTGGTTGTGCTTACTTATTTCTAATCGCACCTTTCTGCTTGCTTATAGAAACAAAAGCTATCGAATGAGTTCACTAGATTTTGGTTCGCTCCTACGGCACGCACAATTATTTCGGGCTGACCTGGCACAAAAGCAGCTAAATAAATAAAAGTATGGGCAAATTTTCTTAGTAAGCTGATGCATAAGAGCAAGTAATTAAGTAGCAAAACGAATGGCAAATATGGTAAACCGATATTGCGCAGTACCGTACTGCAACCTTATTCATGAAGGGTGCCCTAATGATGGAAGAATCACTTTATTGAGATTTGGTAAAAATTTTGGCCACATCCTGTCCTTAAAACTTATCCAATGTTCCCTCCTTTTGCACTCTTTGAAGCAACGATATTGGGGACACGTTTTAGAATACACCAAATGTACTTGAGGAAGTGAGCTGCTAAATCTCCAATCAGAGCAATCCAAACCAAAACAGACCAAAAAGGCGCATCTCTGGACTGGTAGGCTCCCAGCATTCCTTGACGAAATGGGCACCTTACGCACCCCTTACCTTTCAGTTCCTAATTTAGAGACGGAAACTGTTATAATCCCTTGCTTCATGGAGCGAGCTGCTGGTTCCTACTCTGAGCAATTTTGTAATAAAACGAATAAAATCCACATCATCTCTGCAACCTTTGTAATCTTGGCTCCGCTCCGTAGGAATCGTCACTTATTTTTAGATCTCATTGGTGTTCCAGTCCAGGCAAATAAAGTTAACAATAGCCAAATGGACGTTACTAAGCGCGGTTAGCCATGAGAAAGGAGGATTTTAACTTCTCCATTTAAGGCTTTCATGGAACTGTACCGTTTGCAACGTCATCTAGTAATTAACGTAGGGTTAGGGTGGCAATCAACACAACATTTCCCGCCTTCTCTTATCGGCGTTAAGCGCTTCTCTGTCACCTACTAGTTCATAGCTGTAGCTGGACCGGTGATAATTGGAAACGACTTTGTCATTGTCATCCTTCGCATTGGAACGCATTCAGCCCTTCGTTAGTTAAAAATGTGCCTGGTTCTTGGGCTTATTTGGATGTTTTGCAGTGCATCATGATAGATGCGATTGTGTCGGGTTAATACCTGCATTATGCCATTAGCGGGCTGTAGGATTTTACTACCTCGTCTTGTAGCGATGCGCGATGCCTTTTGCCTCTTTTCGGTTTGTGAACATATGCCGCCAAGTGATTGTGCCTTGACTTCAAATCGTTCTCCGATGAATGCTGCACAGCTGAATGCCAAAGCATGCTTCATGCCACGAGCTTGTGTGTGTGCCCTGATTCGTCTGACTTACCTCAGTTTTATTCACTCCTCTTATCAAGGCTCTACTAAACTACTCTAAAAGGCAAAACAAAGGTCTTGAGCTGCAAAATGGAGCTGCCGCTGCCTTTGGAAAATAGCACATGGCTTAAATGTTGAGCTGGGTACTAAATCGGCGCTGTTAGTTTTGACCCTCAACAGTAAAGCACTCTTCCAACTTATGCGCCAAAGCGAAACTACTAGTGTCCTTATTGTCTAATTCGAATAATGAATGAAATAACAAATTCAAATATTCTTTTAACATCACTATCAAAGCACTTATTTTCGTTTGCGTATTGCAGAATGGTGTTCGCTTTTAATTTAGATTTTTTCTCAGTTGAATTTTTCCTTAATGCATCTTGGCTTGCTTTAGTATTGTCAACCTTCGCATCGGAACGTGTCCAGCCCTTCGTCAGTTAAACATGACGCTTGGTTCTCGAGCTTATTTGGGTGCTTTGCAATGCATCACGAATGGTGTTTTATGCCATCAGCAGGGCAGCAGGATTTTACCGCCTGGACTTGTGGCGATGCGCGATGCCTGTCGCATCTGCCACGATGTGGGCAAAATTGTGGTGCCAGTTCAGGCATTCCAAAAAAATTGCATGCCCTTGGCTTTGTACGAAAATGTTCTTATTATTATTATTGTTAGAGCCCATCCTACAATCCCGTTTTTAAATGCTCAGCATATTTAAGCAAATCGCTTGGACAGAACCACCTCTCACAATCTTAAGAATGGTTTAAAAATTTTGCGCGTTATGCTGTCATGACAAATACCATCTGACATCATGACTCGCCATTGCAAACGTCACTCTTGAAAAGAGGCAGGTCAACAAATCTGAGTGTAAATACAATTGAGAAGGAGACTACCTCGGTTTTGCTGGTGGTGCCAAAAACGCTGGCCGGGCTGAACTTGTAAACCAACCCTCTTGGCTCAAACTGGTTCACATTTGGTGATAGAATAATAAAGTTATGACCTCTTAAGGATCCTAACCGAAACAATAGCTTCTTATCGTCAGATTTAAGGAAAACGGATGACTATGGTTGCCATGCCAGTGCTGTCGCTCCAGACGCTCATTATCTACGGATTGGATTGTACTATATTTTTATTCAGCTCTTAAGAACTTCGTCAACAGTCATGCTTAATTTTACACAAGCACCAAATAACAGTTCTTTGCAGACCCTAACAAACAGCACGGCCTCATGTGTGCGTAGTCGTTCTTATAATCCGCCAAACGCCAAAGAAGAAACTCATTAGACTTCACCACAGCCCTGTCCCTTTTGCCTTAAGATCTTGGCAAACATAAAGGACTGGTTTGGATGTAAGCAAAATTGAACCGGGAAAGACATCGGTGGCTAAACTGTGATTCCTTTAGAAGAGTGTTCGGCTACCACATCATTGCACATCACAACCTAATTTGGGTGGTCTCGCTCAAACGACCTGCTTAACAGTCGATTAGTGGAGAAGCGATTTGTACTTGCTAATACATTTTATGTGCTTGTCAAAAGGTTGGCTAGCATGGACATGGAAGGTGGAAGTAATGGTTTCAACTAAAAACTAGAATTCTGTGAGGGCGGTGATTGGTGTTAGGCATAGTTGTCATCGCGTTTGCAACGCTAATTTTCCTTTTCCATTCTCAAGTGCCCGCACTCAGGGATGCTTATACAATGTTGTTGGATTTTTGCGACGTGTTCAAAGGCACGTCGAGGTGTCCACGGCGTCAATGGCCTGTTACCAGTTGTGCAGAAAGGAAACGTCAATGGGGTGAGCATGACGAGGAAGGGAGAACCTAGGCCCCATCGCAAAAATTATTTCTGACATTGAATAAGGCATAGTGCCACAAGTCATTCCAGCACTTTAATGAATGCGCAGGAGATTGGTAAAGGAATAAGTAAAATACTTGGGCTTAAGCACTGCCCCAATTGCAGCGTGGTGTTTGCGGTGCATAAAACAGTTTGCCGTATCCCCTGCTATTATAAACCAATTACATCCTCCATCCTCTTTGACAATTCACTCTCGTAAGCGGGGAAAATGCCAGTGCTGGCATACTGTCAAGAGAAAACTGAGACAGAACACTAAAAGAAAATTAAAGTAATCAAATGGAATTAGTGGAAGTGATGATGCGAATGGGTAAGAACGTGATACAGCGAAAGCAAAGTCGATCACAGAAGGAAGCGGAATGCGATAGATGGCCTGATCCAGCAAAAGCATATTTTGTGGCTGTTGATAAGTTGTTTTTCCTTTCTTGGAAGTGGCACTGTATAGAAATTTGCCAGTTCCGCACCCGTTTTGTGCACAATTTTTATTTGAACACAAAGAGAGAACTTAGATTGACTTCTTTAACTTTGCCGATTATAAAATCCAAACTAGGCGGAGAGTTTGGGGATGGAAACGCAAATGCCATACTGCCTGCTGCACAATGGTACTGAGAAGAGTTACCCTAAAGTGTCAATTTCGCATTCTCTATACCCGCTCTCCACATTTAAGCACTTTATCCTCACCGCTTTCACTCCTCTTTGTCTGCCGCGATCACTCCTCTGTCTTTTTAGCTTCACATGCTAAAAGACCCCATTAATGCCGGAACGAGGGGTTTCACGTTTGCCACCGATAGTGACAGCTTGCACTGTCGATGGTCGGAAATCATGTGCCGCGTACCACCGACTTTCAGTTTGCATGCACAGAAGTTGGGCATACTCACAGTTTTGCGGAAAGCAGCAAGTCCTAATTCAGCCTTGTTTCCAGCGTCAGACATCAAATATGCGCTTAATGAGGGAAAGGCATTTTGTTAAGTCGGTTTACTACTGTCACAACAGTGGCGATCAAGAAAGATGCCCATGCCATCATCTGACGTGGCGAGTGAACTGCATACTGCAGGACAGCGGTTTGTATGTTTTGGCGCTTGAATTTGCTTGCAACCCACTTCAGCACTTACATGCCAGCCCACCCGGTGAAGAGAACGTTAAATTAGTACCTTCTTGTATCACATTCTCACCACCCTTTCTATTCAGCCTTTCGAATAGACCGGTATTTGTAAAGTAAACGCGGAAGATTAACAAATCTCGATGTCTGGGACAGTTTGGCATACCCTCATTCCTGCCTTCACTCCGGCACCCAGTACAGGTGCATAAGAAGACAACGCGAATGCCGTTTGTTAAGAGCTAAATCCAAGAATATCTTCCGGCACACCACACATCGGATGGGAGAGACTGGCCTGCAAGTTGTAGGCCTATTGTCTGATATTCTCTGCGCACAAAAATGGTCTGCATTCCTCCCTCGTGCTTGCATATATTTTCACTGAATTCTACCCACTTGTCAACTTTTGCCACCACTTGAGTGACTGAAGCACACAGGTCAGCACTTAGTATTTAAACGGCGATTCCGTAGCAGCATAAGGCTTTGGAGTCAGTAGGATTGCCCTATTAATCACTGGGCACGATGGTGGCATTGTTTTCTCCTTGGCCGAGGCGCCTTCTGTACAAAGGTGCACACATTATTTTCCGTTTTCCCCTGAAATGGCATTGCATGCAAAAGCTAAGAAAGTCCTTCAGCATCTTGTGTCTGATTTGCAAGATTGCGTGGCCTAGGGAAACAACTAACTTCTGCTTGGGACTAAATGTCTGCCAAGCTATGGGATGGGCATTACTTTTTCACTGGTCTGTCATAAATTTAGCGCTTGCATTGTTTTTGAAGCCTCATGTCCCACGTTGGGCTATGCCTTGCCTCACTGTTAAATGCATCAGTCTTAGCTCATTACTTCTGACCACTGGTAAGTGCCTAATAGTAGCTCATCTTATCCCGCATCGTCGCAGCACAATGCCTTTTTCCTTGGTAGGCTAGACGATGACATAGCAGCGGATGATATGGAATATCTTTACAGTACTTGACCAGTGGCAAAATTTAGAATTGTCTTACCTGGAATTCGAGAGAACCTCCACCATTTTGTCTTTATCATCCATGTCTTTGAGATGCAACCGCTTGAGCCTCCTCGCTGGGGCAGTAGTCGAGCATCGAAAAGAGAAGAACTACTGTGCATTGCTCCTCCAAAGAAACGGGAAGAAAAGACCTTGCGACTCGAAGGCTGAATTGTCAGTGTAAGAGCAGTACGCATTGCACAGCATCACTGCCAGCGTATTGTAATTATAGTCGCACAAGTCAAGAAATATTTTTAAACAAAATGCTGTTATGGAGAAGCTGTGAGCGATAAGGACGAATGCGACCCCATCATGGAATGGTTACCTGTGTGGCCCAACTTCGCCTAACTTATAAGGGCGCTTATTGCACGAGTACCTTCAGGCAACAGAAAATGTCTAGAAGAGGAAAGTATGCCTGGATGACGAACTAGACGGAGGCCGGATTATGCAGTTCGGCCCACAAGTAGGAAAAGCGAAATGCAATGAGCTGGATCAAGCAGACGCGAGGTGAGTGATCCGAACTGTGAGTGTAAACTCTGCCTATGTTGAAGTGAGCAGTCCTAGTGTGCAGAATGTGGCTCATTGCCACTAAACTCTTCATTCAATGCTAGCAGAGGTGCAGATAGGTTTTCTGTATGAACACATGAAAACTGTTTTGGTGGAATGGCTTCTACTTTCAGTGAATTTTTCTCGTGCTCGACTTTTTATAGCTGCCACTGCTGTAGGAAGGTAAGAACCTGAGGCAATTTGTTAGAGTATTCTTTGAAATGGCGTCTTTTTATCAAAGTTGGACAATGCATTAGTACCATTTTAAATTTATGCTTTCAAACCTCAGTTGCTGCACCAAAATCCGCTTGCGCATCAAAGGCATACATGCGGTCGGATATGTTATGTGCAAAGCAGTCCTGCGACAGCTAAACCACACGATTCTGTAAGTTCCGTAAATTGCCTTGACAATGATTTCATTGCCGCCGTTCTCGGTGCCACTGCCAACATCCAAGGAAATCAGTTTGTCACTAAAGTCTTTGTTTACCTCGTAGATCCAATCCCCAATCCAGTATAGTCCTGACGTCCTGCTCACCTCTTTGCAAAGTTTTCTGCTGCATGTGTGCGCTTATTCGAAAGGGTCACTCCAGGAACGCAATCGCTATAGAGAATTGTGGAGCGGTAAAATTACCTGCTTTAAAGGACGCCTGCTTTAACGAACCAAGCGTTCCAAACTGGTTGCTGACCATGGCATTGCGAACGTCGACGATATGGCTGTTGCGAAGTAATTGCACGGAGTGGAATGATTCCATGACTTGGAACGATCATGCTACTCGGTGTAGATGGGCAATGGAATACCAGTAACGTGGTCCGTGTGGAGTAGCTGCACTGATTGGGTGGAATCCCTTCTTTCGGAGCAGTTGATTGACATAATGAATTTGACAAAGGAGCAATGCGAGAGAGATGGGAGGAGATGGTGGCAGCAGCAGTGTGGGTGTGTAAGGAGTGCCGATTGGCCACATCGGCAACAGCAGCGTCAGAACCATCACTGTTCTAATGGTGGCAGTTGTAAACTTCTAAGGGGTGATGAGGACTGAAAAACCGAAGTTTTCGAGGAGTTCTAGAGCAATCTGACATGACGCCTACGAAAACCCACCGCTTTTCTTAATGGTTGAGGATCTGATTAATTACATATCAGGCAGGTGTCGATTGGTACAGGCGACATCGTGCACCATAGGTCACACCGACGTGCTGGACTCTACTCTGACAGTGATTCGTTGTTTTACGTGTCGCCGTACCACGACGGCGCAGTGAGTGGGTATGGGAATTGAACAGCCAGCGCATGAATTGTCCTTAAAATTATGCTGATGCGAAGACATGTTTTGCTGACCATTGCATGAAGGGAGGCTTCGATTAATTTAGGAGCGATGATGCATGACAATCGAAGAAACACTCATGAGGCATTACGATTTTGTGTCTACTTTCAAATGCTTTTCATGTAGAGTGATAAACACAATCTCTAAACCTTAATTTTCCTGTTTTAAGGCAGATATTTAAAGATGCCTCTTGTTTTGAATTCCAGATTGCCAAGATGCACTAACCGAGTCTTGGACTTCAAGCAATGGTGACAGGCGTGAAGAGCACATCTTCGATAATTCGTGCAAAACCAGGCAAGTGGGAGTCAGTCTAGCACAAGAATTGAAAATTGCTACAATCAGCTTGAATTCTTCTAACGCGATTGCACAGCCATTTGTGGCATGGTCGGTGACAATCTGATAACTCTGACTCGTAACCAGTAACGAGGTCTTCTGGATACGCCTGGAACGGGCAAACACAATGGCTGCAGTTAGGAATCGGTTCTAGCAAGTCGCATGCAAGTGTTTTTTGGCATATGCAGAGCTAACATCAATGCAACCTCTTGTTGTTAAAAAGAAGTGTATGCAAAATTAAAGTATACCTTATGTTATGGCAAAAGTCACGTTCGCAACTTAATTAGTAGAAAGTCAATAGACTCTGCCTCCAGTGATGCCTCATCATCCTCGCATATCCACCTGCAGGAAGAGGACCCAAATGCCGCTACCGCATTTGTAGAATAGTAAAACTTGTATTGCGTATAATCTTAATGCCGTCTCAGGCGACCAAATAGTTCTCGTGGTCTAAGTGGAGCACAGTGAAGTGATGCGGAGCATCTTACTGTTAATCGAGTCACACGCTTGCGATTGATGACAGGTACTAGTCATTAGTCAGTTGGACGGACATGCAAACAATCGGTTGACTGCTTTGCATGCAAGTTGGTCAGTCTATTAGCTATCCAGACAGACCGTCCATGTGGTATCCTTTTACGCATTTTGTTCCTCTTCATCAGCTTTTTCTTGTGACATCCAGAAAAAGCGATACCTTTCACCCCTTTAACTAATCAAGGAAATGGAGCACTTAAAAAAGATTAAATTGAATAGTATGCTGCCAAACAGGTGATGTGGCGAACAAGGCAGAGAATAAATAAATTTCTTTTAGCATAGAAGCGCGAGGAGTGCTGATTACGTAACAGGAATGAGAGCATCGGTGGAGTCATCGAAGCAGATTATGCTGCAGCGACAATGCCATTGCTGGTGTGAGATCTTGTTCATGAACTTGTTCTTGTGCATACCTTTTCTGCGTTGGCCAAAACAGGTCATCACCCTGACTGATGGTGGCCGTTGCCTAAGTGGGCCGTAGTGTTTGATTTGCATGGCACGAAACCAATGCTCCTCCTCCTTAAGTGCAGTGCAGCGACTCACGACTTATCTGCGGTGCTTTTGTAGCCAAATCTTTAGCAACGCGTCCCCGCAGGGCTTACAATCAGTGCGTAGTATGATGAGTGAGTAACGGGTTATTAATCGAATGCCAAAGTTATGCTGAAGTCGTAGAGAGCACAAGATGGGCTTTCCTCCGCATGAGGTGAATGCTGTCTCAACCCCTTAATTAAAAGTCAAAATTACATGTTCAATAAAATTCCATGATGTAAGAAGTCAAAAGGCCTGGCTCGATGGGTGTGGAAGGGAGATGAATGAGAGTTGGGCATTCCGAAGGCCTCAATAAAACTAAAGGCCACTGATTTGCAGTCTCAATGCGAGTGAGTGAAAGAGAAAAGAGGAAAAAGCATCAAAGCAGCCTGCACTTAAGTACGCTTGACCAAAACTTACTCTTACAAGTGGAGAGTCTCCACAAGCAATTAAGACAGAATTCACAGTGGATTCCTGCGCTTTACAAGCACAGTGGTCGCATTAAATGGGAAGCATCATAGCAAGGGCAACATCTAGCAGCAACGACCTTTGTAACGACGAAATAGGCGTCGAAAATGGATATGATAAACCAAGCAAGTAATCTGACTAGATTCCGAGACAACGTAAGCCAGTTTGATAAGAGCGGCCCAAAGTTGTAAGTCGCTTGTTTGACATGTCCTGCATTGCGAAGATACTATGTTCACCAGGATTCATTATAGTGCACAAATCAGGGATCGAGGAACTACCGGCACAACGCTTCGCACTAGCATGCAGCGAAAATTCACTTGGATTTAGATGCACACATTCATTGAGAGAAGTGCGCAATAATGGAGAGGCGCGTAAAATACACACTTGTGTGAAGTAATGCGGTTGAAAGTGTTAGGCAAAAGTAGCTTGAAAGAAGTTGGTACCGTACCGCCCAGCAAAACCACCACCGAGTTCAACAACGCGAGAGCCGACGAGTACCAAGCTGATCAACGCAGAACCCACTGTGAGGCCAGAACGAGGCGCGGTAAAATAAAGGAAGCAAATTGGTGCAAAGCATAGAATGTACGTGTAAACCGTTCAAAAATATTTAAATTAAATCAAACAAAACACCTTTTTAGGCAAAGCAGATCGAAAAACTGGTGTACCTGGCACGCAGAGCCACGCCAATGCAAAGAACGTTGGGGTTATTAATGAGATGTTGACAAAAAACGTAGCAACGTCGGGATTACAGTAAAAATTATTAAAAGAATAAATATCAGAGGTACGATAAATAAGAGAAACCAAAGTAAGTCGAGGTTAGAGCACAGAAAACTGGAAACAAATGCAAATGTAGATCAGCAAAGGAAGGAAAAGGAAGTCTGTCTCAAATGAAGTCTGTCTGTAGCGTGATGCAACTAAATTACAAGAAATCTGGCATTGCGAATACGAGAAGGCGGTGAGGTGGACGAATGGGGTTGGGGCTTTGTGAATGATCCTTTGAATCCTTCGAGGCACCTTGATGATCTTACGAGACTTCAGTCTTGTTGATGCTTTGGCATAAGTTTAGAGACATTTTATCGTCAAAGTTTTCTAGCTAAATGACGGAGCGCAAGCGCCCTGACCGAATGGAAAAGCATGCATTTCAGTCGTTTTGACCAGGGGCAATTGAGATCATGCGCTTGACTTAAAAATCTGATTCAGCCTCCGCAGCATGTTTCCATCACATGTGCCACTAGGTGCTTTCATCTAAAACTTGCTGTTAAATATGCCAAAATCAAATGCAGTAAAACGGAAAGGGAAAGGTTCAGCCGAGGTGCGCAAGGACACGTTTGGTCGAGGCATAACAATTGCGATGGCTTGCCGCTGCATTATTGCAATGGCGGATCAATTAGTTAAAAAAAACCTTTGCCAAAGAAGATGCAGTTACCAAAACTGCATCGCCTCGGCATCCTCACTACGAAAGCAATGCATCTAATGCAGAAGTTTTAAGGCGTGAGACTGTTGTCGTCTGGAGCAGTGCATCCTCGATCTTTTTCGCTGTTAATCAAATTGCCAACAAAAAGGTGTTCTCTGTCTGTCAACCTTTACTTTGTCTGCCATGATGGAATGCGAGTTTGAGCTGCCTGCACTTTTATGGGTTGTTGTGAGGAAGCAATGAAACGAAGCACCTAAGTCGGAATTCAGCTGTTTCTGTGATTCGGAGCAATTGTCTTCCTTTATCCCATTTTTCCATTGTCCTTCTCCTTGCCCTTAAGTTTGCTTGCACGAATCATGCTTTTGAGTAGCCAGCATTGGTTTTTGACCACTTGACATCAAATTTTATTCCTTCTTTCCTTTATTCAGCAGCCTGGCAGGCATGCAGGTTTACCTGCCCAATGTTGAACTCGCAAGCGTGGGACAAGCCGGGTCTAGAGAATTCCCTTCTCATATCTACAGACAAGGTAGTCATTGACTAGGTGAAAAAAACTAGAGCCAAACCACAAAGTAAACATCAATCTGTTAGACCGAATGAGCAGCTCACGCACATTTACCATTAGTGGAACAAGTATTGCACAGTCAAGGATAGTTGCAGACCACACGTCACTCACGACAGTTTCCGAACTCAGAACGGGCCTTGCCAGTGCTAACATCATGCACTGAATATGCATGGCGTCATTTTGCCCGGAGTCAAAGCCTCTGCTAGTCTGTGAGGTATAAACAGGCGGAGTGCGCAGACTCACAAAACGCCATGTTCATTTACTGCAATCCTGCCAACTCCTCATTCATCAGCTAAACTTAACTTGTTTGCCTGTGAGAGATTGAGTTGTGACACAAGGACAAGAACAGTATCCATGTCAGGGAACAATAACTTGAATGGTTGTCATCAGCCTCTGCGGAACGACTGCAAAGCATTCATAGGAATTGCTAAAGCAATGCAGAGACTAGGATCTCAGATTCTGTCTCTTCTGCTTAAGGACAGCACTCTGATTGATGCACTGACGATGCTCTCCTATAGGTCCTGCTCTTAGTTTTCTTTACATTTGTAGAGTGAGAGCAGAGGCCAGGAACTTCTCAAAAGCATTGCAATGAGTGTAGTGAACTGATGAGGGTAGTGCTGGTCCAGAGAGCAGGCTTTTTCTTCTGTTTACTGAATGCTTATTGGCCAATATTGAGGACCACTTAGTCAAGAGTATATATAGAAAGTGCTTGGACGTGGCAAAGCATCTGACGGTCTACCATAATCAGTATTTGGGGCTGTAGGTGCTAGGTGGTTGGCTGTTTGGCAATGATCGTTCCCTTCACTGCAATGCTCACGCAAGCTTAGCCTCTAATGGCGGAACGATCGCGTTCTTGGGTGCCCAGCCACCACCAGACGTGTGTTCTAATCTCACGAGGTTCTTGGTTATCAACACTTCCATCACAGACATGTGCTTGCTTATGGATTTAAAAAAAATTATGGATTTGGTGTGAAGCATTCTAGTGAATGTGGGAACAAGTGTGCTGAGTTTTACCTCGCCTCATCTCTAACCCAACCAACCTTCGAAAAATGCAAAATGGTAATGATGCACTGATTTAATTCGGTAGCCAAATGTTTATGGCTTCACCGTTTACTGCCAACGAGTCTTAAGATGGCAAAGCGAGGAAGGACAGTGCAATGTTTGCTTTTAAAGAGTCTGAAGATGGTTGATTAATGAGGGCAGTGCTTTGTGTCCATATAAATTACGATTTAGAAATTGACTCAGCGAAAATTGAAGAAACTCGTTCTAGGTCACTACCATTTGCATGGTTTGGAATCTTTGCAGCTGCAACTCCAAAGCTTCCCGCTTACTAACCTCATGCTTGCCTTAGTTATTGTGTGTGCTCCAACCAGATTCCCATAGACTAAGGCCTTGATCATAAATGCAGCAATTACCGATGCGCGTCTATTTTTACGATTTAGAATTTAAACAAACGCTAGAACTCGATCGTTGTCACGCCCACTGGGTTCGTTCAACAGCCGCAAATGCTGCTGTGTGAGGCAGTTGCCTACAGCATTCAATTGACACTGGTGGTTTGCACACACAAAGATTAATCATACAAGGAGAATGCTCATGCAATGCGCTTGAAATTTATGGAGTTTTTGCAGGCATAGCTGCCAGAGCGGACCTCGCCCAACGTCTCTACCCACCAGCTTGTGGTGGTAATGCAGCCATCTTTACGTCAGTGTAATAAGCCACACAACCCACGCTCACAACATTTGCCTATTCACGCTTAACATGCATTGGCTCTAAATGCGGGTCAAACTCCAAAACCGAAATGGAAACGATTTTCAAAAGCTCATCAGCAGTTACGTATTCTGATCATTTCTGATAATTAGATCGTGGAGGGAACCTTAGCAAGGCATTTGAGAGCTTCCCAGGGTCAGTGCTCCGTAAATCACAATCGGGATCCGATTAACCAAGAATCAAATAATAAGCAGGTCCAGTAGTTGTTTCTCCTTCTGAACTCGACATTGACTAATTGATGCAATTCAAATCCGAAACTTAAGCACTACTTAAAGAAGACCATCAATAGGCGGTGAGAAACACAAATAGATTCTTTTTTTGTTTCGGAGCATTCAACAGATTGAATCGAATAATTCTGCAAGCGGTTCACAATATTTTACCAGATTTATGAGAGGCATCACTACCCTGGACGCCTTGGCGGAAGCTGTCCCCACATCGTCTTCAGAATGTGATCATTTTTAGGAGAAAATAAGCAGGGAGTAATCGGTATGCATATTGCTTGCTCCTTTGCATCGCTCATAATAATAGCAAAGAGAGCTACAGACGAATTTTTTGCGCACAGCATTGCATTGATGGTTTCTGTGATTGCATACCCGCGACTTCCTTTTGTGAATCGCCTCTATGGACATGGTGAAGTAAAAGCAGGTGAAGAGCACCCTCAACTGCTGATGCTGATGTAGTGGGTACTCAGTTGTCAGCTCCGCCCCTTTATCTGATTTGTTTCCTCTGAGAGCAGCTAGCCACTTCACCGACTTAAATGAGGATTAATTGAGGTGCGCACTGTCGAAAGCTGACGAATGCAGGTGTTCAGGATGCCACGAGACAATGGATTGAATCTGACAATTTAAACACTCAAGCCAATGGCAGTCATTGTCAACTGCACCCACATTCCACTCTCTGTTCTATGTATCAACGAAATGGGTTCATTTATTGTTGCTTAGTGACACTGCCTGTACTGTGTGCCGATACAAAATATGAAGTTGATCCAGTTCGGCTTAAGTGAACCTCATCAGACCAGTACAGCGATGCAACGATTATGTGGACGAGAACAAAAGTTGAGCAGGTCAGCATTCCATTTGATGTTTCTGTCACTTCACTGCAATAACGTTAATGCGTTGCAGATGGCTCATCGCACCTGAATTTTAATGCAGAAACTAACAGTGGATTTAATTTAGTCAATGGGACTACCTGCGTTGGAGTCGAGGTGCATGGCTTTAGCAATCTTAAAACACTCCTTGGCAGTTGGCAATGAAAAGGTAGGGCTGGTTGCGCCACCTATGTTTCCTCGGAGGTGGGTCCACATTTTTCTTACCTCCAACTAAAGGCTGCATCACTCGACCATAGTGGAATCGGCCAAAGCTTAGTAAGTGCAACCAAGTCCACGTCAGCAGTAAAGATAGTCGCACTGCACAGTTCTCAATCTCGAATCAGACTACGCTTCGTCGGCGAATAAAAGTGGGTGCACTTTCTCTTTTTGGCTTCTGCTGTTACCAGGCTGACTCGTTTGCTATAATACATGTGCCTAAAACATATTCCAAGGAGAAACTCGTTGCATGCGACCTTCATTTCCTCAACCACCAATGCTAGTGGCACTGACTCCTACCTGACCTGTCAAAGATGATTAGCAAATAGAAGACGTTGGTGGGTGATAAACTTTTCCTGCTTCATGCAATTGAAGCCCGTCTGCATTTTTTCTGCTGAATTCAAGAAAATGGAGTACAGGTGGTGAGAATTAAAATGGTGGCGCAAAGAGGAGTCATGCTATTGTAAGCTTTCGATGATGCCATGCTGGTAAATCTTCCTTTCCGACTCTGTATTCAAATGGGTGTGCCTCCTTTCATCGGCTTTGATCGGAGCCAAAATGTCAACAAGGTGTCAAAGAAATCTCCAGTGCTCCACCTTGACTTTCATTTCGAGTCTTCATTTGCCATCGTGCATGTATGCAAAAATGGAACCGATTTTTGAAGTGAACTGGATAAATGTCGCTCCGTCGCCTCTGTGCGGTTTTAAATAGCCCTAGGATTTGTGCGGATTCAAGCGCGGATGCGGAGGGATCATGACATTTAACCAAGTCTATCAGGCATTCTTTGCATTTTCGTAAGTGGCGATGGTGAATGAAGACAAGTGATTCAACAGCAATAGCACGAATTGACAACTTATCGCCTAAGGGCTTGATCCCTCCAATTATGGTTCAACGAAGGCAGGCATTTGATGGAATCCTCCTCTTCCACCTCATACGCACATGTCAAAAAAGCTCGTTTATTTTACACATTGCTAAAGGCACCATCAGTAAGCCAGCTGGGATGACGTCGATGCCACTTTGTGAATGCTTCACAGACCAACTGGTCGAAGCGAGGAAATCGCCAAGGCTGTTACGAATGGTAAGAACATGGGAATTTATTTGGCATGAATCGCTACAGTGATTGAGTGTTTGCCAGTGAAATAATTGGACGATCTCAGTTGAGATGGATAACAGGTACCATCAACATCTCAGTGTCCCAATCTCTGAAATGCAAAAGATGTCATTGCCTACCACCTTCGAGGGAGCTCTCCAGAGGCTGATTTTGTGCAGCATCCGCATTCTATCCTCGAACAAGGCCAAAATCATTGGTCCACCGAGGCCTAATCGCAATTTATACATTTGCTGTCCATGTCTGACTGCGCACACGTCGTGATCTGCTTACTTTAGGTCTATTATATCCCAACAGTGGAAATAATGGGCAAAACATTATTAGTTGCTTTGCAAATCAAGCTCAATATGGCGTGAGAAGCCAGTGAAGGGCCTTAAACTGGACAAGTGTGTTGTGTTCGTGCACTACGGCGAAGAACCGGGTAGAGTGAAGTCAGGGTTAGAGGTCGATGGTTCAACACATGTATAATGATCTCTGCATCGAGCAAGAAAGCAGGAACTTACTTGCCCTAATATCTTGTGCAGAATTATCAGTGACAAGGAAGGTGAAAACTTTCACTTTTCCGCCAACACCTCAATGTGCCTTAGTTACATAAATTTTGTGGTTTTGCTGTAATTGCTTTAGTGCTCACTGTCTTGGCCTTAATTTCACGCTAGCTGCAGAAAGAAGGTTGAGAATGCAGCGAAAAAGGGGGCCAAGATGCAGCTCACGCTCCACCAGACACTCAGCCTGATGTTCAATAACAGTTTGCAAAAATCAGTGCCTTAGAAAAGAGCAGAGAACAATTACCATCACTTGTAATGAAGTGGTGAAGTAAAAAAGGATTAGCAGATCCGCAACACATCTCTCTCTGCGCAGTCTGTTCCATTAAGAGACGATAGGGGCGATTGCAGTAGCATTGCTCTGTGACAATAATTGTCAATCATAATGGCCCTGTGACTACTCCTTCACGCACGCCTACCATGCTGGTGAATTCATTGTGTCTTTTCTCCAGATCTGCCCAGTTGGAAGGTGAGATAAGCACTTGATCTGCCCCTCAATCCTGATATATATCACATGTACGTGCTACAGGTCGCGATAATGCGAATGGAGAGAAGAGGGAAGAACAATTGACGTCATTGGATCAGAACTACAAACTAGCAGAAGAGGATATCGAGTACAGTGCTGCTGCTTAGGACAGGGCGCCACGGCACACACTGTGTTGGTCTTCAAATCATACAGCTACCACAGTGATGAAAAAATCCAGCGCCACTGTAGTGATGCAGCCTAGTGGTTGTGGTGGGACGTAATAATTTAGTCACCAGCGTGGTCTTGAGGCTGAAGCAATGGCAAGACTTTTCCGACTTCGTGGTTCAGGAGCCTTGGGATGCCACCCAATGAAACAATTGCAATTAAATGGATGCTTAGTCCGACTTGGCTCTGCAGCATTGAACTGGGCAGAGTGACGTCACCGTTGTCGGTCGATGTTGTAGTCAATATGTCAGAGCAGATCTTCAGTAAGTGACGTTCCTGTCTCCTCATAGTCTAGCAAATAACAGCGACGATTTGAATAACAATGTGATCTCCTGCTAACGCCCCTTACTCAGCGATTCTCAATTGTCACTCGCGCCGCCATTGTTGTGACGCCAGTGTTTGGTTGTGTGACCGTTTTAACAAATAATGCCGCTGCTTTGGCCTGAGATTTGAGACGCTTTTTCTGATGAGTTGGCAATAACCGTTATGCACTGTTAAAGTCGTTCTAGGCAGGTAACAATCAAACTACAAAGGATTGGGCATTGCGAAAGCGAGAAGGTCGGAAGGCAGGAGCATGGGAAAGGGTTGGTTTAGGGATGAGAATGGCCCGTGACTTCATTGAAAGCACCTTAATGGCTTGCTAAGTCAATAGTCTGGCTGATGCTTTGACGAAAGGATAGAAATGCGTTTACCGCCAAAATGCCAAAGCTAAATAGCCGAAATGGCATGCAACACAACGTCTATCTCGTTGGCTTCAAGCTTTGTTGGTGGCTGCCTGATGGACTTTGACTTTTACTAAGCTTTCAAGCATTGCATGTCTCATTTTTCCCACCGGTTTTACTCTATATCATTATCTTTACATAAGCGAAACGCATTTATTGTCCTTATTTATATTCTTTCATGGCACATAATTCCTCTCTTCTTTGTCTGTCTTAGACATCTCTAAACTTTCCTTCGTACCCATAAAAAATTCTCTACCATCTCATCCACCCAACCCGTTAAATGACACCTTGTATAAGTTCTTCTTTATAACTTCACTTGCCCTTCTCTGCATTTCGACATCCTCAAATAACGCAACTACTTACCGGAATTTAAAGCTTCTTTTCAATTAATCGCCTTCCTTCGTAGCAGTCTCTACCACACCACTTTACTCAGTTTCCATCCACTCCTCCTCTGCCTGATCAAGCGAGAGCAGAGGTGGAAATGCTGCTCCTACTATGCAATGTCCGACACTTACAACTTCCATTAGTTAGTCTCATTGCTTATGTTACCATTTGTTTTGGTAGAAAATGTTCCCATCTTGAGCTCTACCCTAACAGGTGAGAATGACCACTTGCAGCACTTGATAGCCATCTCTGTTTAACAATATGTTTTGGGTTGTGGGCAACTATGTCAAGAACAAGTGACAACTTTATTGTCTTCGACAAAACAGTGGGAAATAGCATTAATAGGGGTTGTAATACAAACTTTGTAGTGGCGGATGTATTGAAGTTGCGTCTTCACCTCCCTTTAATGGAAGGTACGCCTAAGGAAAGAAAAAATTTAACCACCTCTAAGTCCTTTGTTTATCTGCAGCGGCACTTGGGTGAATGGATTGCCCTTGCCAGACGGGCTAGCCACCAGGATAAGTCTATAGACCCAATAACCCCATTTACTGAACATCCATAGTGCCACAAAGCGGAAGCAAAGCTGTCGCTCTTAATACAAATGAATTTGACTTATAAGGTTCAACTTTAAGAGATCTGCTGGATTTGGTTATTTGGTGCATGGCGCCCTGAAGATCAAGATGGATTGTCACACAAAGAAACCACAATATTTGCCTTTGGTAACGCCAGCCCTGATTGTGCCAGAGGATAGGAAGCACGTAGATGTGCCACATCTCGCTCCATGCCCTTCATCGCACTTCACCACTCAGAGGACTTGGGAGGGAACTGATGGCATGGCGAGTGGCTGTTGGTGAGTAGGAAATGGTGTAGTTGAGAGAGATGAGGACTCACAGCTGCATGGTGGCGACCATTCGTGCCTCCTTGTGCCTTAGCTTACAAATAAATACGGCAATCCTTGTGCCTTACTTAAATTTTGTCCTCGGGGTTTCGTGAATCCAACTAAGCTCCTCAAATGAGCCCTTAAACCTAAAATTCAACTGTATTTAAAGTGCCAGCAATCGTTCGAATTTGTAGCACAATATGCGCTTGGTATATAGGGTAATTACGTGCATTAGCATGGCCTAATTGCTAGCTAGTTTGGCAAGGGCAATCCGTTCACCCAAGTGCTGATACAGACAAACAAAAAATTAAATAAAAGCCAGGTCCCCATCCTTCATTAAGTGCGCCCTTTGAAAGAAAAGTGGAAGCGAAAATCTAATCGTCTCCGACGAAAAACGCTATCTTACAACCTCTCTGAATGCTTTTCTCACTACTTTGTCCAAGACAATAAAGTCATCTCAAACCAATCAATCCTCTCGCACTTGGCATCGTTGCTTATCTCCTGCACAACCTGTGAATTAGAAAAGGCTCTCAAGGGCTAACAGCGCTCATTTTATCTGCCATTATGGAGGGAAAGATAAAAGTACCCTTTACCAAAATAAATGACTAAGTAGGCAATGAGATAGATTGATGGGAACTGTACCGGTTCTGGATTACACGGTAGGGAAAATACGCCCACTTTTGCTCTCCTCTGGTCAGGTGGGAAGAAATGGTGAACCGGTTTTAAATTTGGGCGGGTCAGATCCAGATTATTAGACTTTACGTTATTTGAGCACGCCCAGTGAGGGGATAAACAGGAACTCAAAAATCGACCGCTATAATTTCTGAGGTAGATGCTTGAGGTAGCGGAGAATTGTTCACGGACATGAGGAAAAATTGAGAGAAGGCTAGGATTGGCAAAGCATCAGGAAGCAAAAAGCAGTACGCTTTTCCGCAGGTGGACTTTGATGTACGGAAGAAGAAACATGGTGGGAAATTATGGTGCGTGCAATGCCTGAGTAGGCATTTGAACAATGAAATGCTTACCTGAGCAGATGCGCATGATCGGAGAAGTAATATAACAGGGAAAGACCAGAGATTGTTGTTAAATTGTGATGTCTCAGCGCTTTCGACGTACCACAGGCTCTTGCAGCGGATGTTAAGAGGTCCCTTAATGACCTTTTGCCACCAAGTGTGACATTGAGCAGAGCGCAGAGAGTGTGCTTGTGCCCGCACGCTGGAATTGATGTTAAGCCATTTTCACCTAATACTGCCTTTGGTTAGGTCTCTTGGGTTCTGAGGTATGGCTTACACTAAAGCACGATTTTACAATCATTTCTTAATTGATTCTGCAATACGTGGGGTAGTTAAACAATGTGCATGTGCAGAATGTTGTGGCGAGAACTCAATTTGATAAAGAAATATATGACACTGAAAGCCAAGGGACCGAGATGTGGCAACAGAAATGCCATAGTGCCCTAGCATGCGCAACCAAATATCCATGACTTGAACCATCCAGAGTTCAGAGTCGCGTTTGTCTTTATTAGTGATAAGGTGCACACACCAAAATGCAGTGTTATAATCATGAACCCAAACCTAACAATGCCCTATTAACGGTTTAATGAAATGTGGTAGAAAAAATTTGAGAGGATGCATCAGTAAGTTTTATTTACTGCTTTGATACCCGTGAATAGAGCAGAAAATAAATGAGCAGTGCAATTGGAAGGAAAAATTTTCGGAGTAGCAATGAATGAACCGGCTACGAAAGTCAAGTACGTTGTGGAGCATTGTTGCGAACCGATAAAACGTCTGTGCATGCGCCTCCAAATGACGTCATGGCAAACCCATTCAAAGATATCCCGTCTATCAGCAATCTTTGAGAAGTTCTTTCCGATGCACCATATTCGCCCATTCATTCGAGCAGATGTCAGATAAGAGTCACCAAAGAAGCTAAGTTTCTTCACGCAGTCAAAAAAAGACCAATCCACTTTCTTCCTTGCGATTCACTTCTTCAATTATGATTATTCCGAGTGTTTGATTGGAGGACATATTTGACATTATGGAGCGCAATTCAGTCCTAATATTTAGACTTTGCTGCAGAAGCGATGGAAGATGAGTGGGATAGAGAACACAGTCATAATTAGCTAGTGAATCCGCTTCTTCTGTCAGCAGCCTCGTATATTCGTTGCCTAATAGCTGACGGTAGTGAAAACTCAAAATGTACCTTAACTCCAAATTATAATTCAAGGAGCGGAATGCCCTAATAGTTAGTGTAGTATTAAGAGCCGATTCCGCTATTTTATGGATAACGCCATAAGTGTCCGCTCTGTCACGTCCAAAGGGAGGGGTCACGAAAAGTCTTTAACTCCTCGCTAGAACTCCAATTGATGAAAATTGAGGACCGAATTTATTTTGCTCAAAATGCTGTTTAATGTACTCGTTCCGTCTTGAAGAGTGCAGCATTAGAGCTTCGCTGGCATATTTGTAAGTCCGTGTTAATTTGCCCACTTTGGAATCGCTACGCAAATGCCTGCTATATCAAGAAAGCTGAGGTATTTGCAAATTGTTCGAAGGACTTCCTCAGGTAAGTTAATGATCATATCACGATGTGATCTTGCCTTCAAAAAAGGGTATCATAATTAACCAGTGCAGAGTAAGGGTTGATAACGCCGCGTAACCAAACATTTAGACCGGTTCATGATGACATAGCACACCTAAGGTGAATAAAATACGCTTTCTGGGAATCTGATAGGTCTAGCTTACCTCCGGTTTCATTTCCGTAGCTTTGACCATCGCCAGGTTTTTGAATGGGAATGCAACATCAGATCGACCTGAGCATTTGCAACTCCATTCGTTAGTGCTGCTTGGGCAAGTAGTGTTTAACTGAGTGGTAGGTCAGTCTTTAGTCTTAACAAGTCAGAGAAGACTTCAGAAGACGCAGTTCTTCACTGTCCCACTCAACATAGCTAAAACATTATCACAGGTGCATTTCAAAAAAACTGTGCCTTTGTTGATAGTTTTGACGGCTGGAAACGAAGGGGTAAAATGCACTTTTTATGTTATCTAGGCCACCAATAAATGATGAGAAGAAAATGAATTAATAAATGCTGGGTAGTGGCCCTTTGACCCTTGATTTCAGTACTTGCCTCAAACACCTGGCAATTAACATCCATTTTGCTTGCTTCCAAAGCGTTCTAACCTATCTCAATAAACCGTGTTAAAGGTAGAACCGACATTTTTTTGAATGTTTGGCTTGCCTTTTGACCAATGAAGGGGTTAAGGTGCTCAAAGATTGTGGAGGTCTGGCTTTGGGGATAGACAAGGTGTGTGTGTGTGAGTGCAGAACTGTGGGAATACCCTAAAAATGAATAAGTTTATTGCATAGTGTGTGCCAGAGTGGCCTAACGAGCATATATGTTGCTTTCTTCTGCGTCCATCAGGCACTGGCTAAGTTGAAATTGAATTTTTGCATGGCCAAAAGGTGCCGCAAATTTGACTACTAATTTGAAATTTGATGAGTCCAGTCAGTTTAAGGATCATTCATAAACGATGATCCTATACACGATGTCGCCCTTGTGTAGAGCCTCTGTGTTGGAAAGCATCTCTCAATTCGAATACTAGGTCTACTGAAAACTCGTACCATATCCATGTTTTCCTCGATTATAACAAACGCGTTGACATTTTCACAGCTTAACCATGAGTTTATTTAGCAAAGATGATGCAGAATGAGGCCTTCAAGAAAGTCTGATTATAACGATCTTTAGTTCACAGGCTTTTAATGGCAATTCACAGTGACATTTGCCTCAGTAGAATCGCAGCCTCATGTGATCTGACTTCGAATGGCAGAACTGCAGTGAGTGCTGGTTATAGCCTAACTTGCGTTTAAAAATACTTTGCGGTAATTAACCTTGTTCATTCTCTTAGCAAATATTTATCGGCTTGTAAATTGCATAAGAGTTCAATAGTAATCTAGCACCATAACCACTTCCTGGCACTGTAAGCCCTCGTTTAAGCACGAATTAAAAGGATAGAATTTTACCCTGCATCGCGTAATCTAATTGCTAAATATGATGAGTGATTGTGGTAATGCTGTTAAACAGGGGGCGCGCACAGCGTGGATTTTGGTGTAGCTGTCGATTAGGAACTGCAGTTGGAGTCTAATATCAATAGCATGACGCAGCCTTGGCACCGGCGCTCATTATGGTGATTACTTACTGTCTGAGGTCCTTTCTTCTGGCATTGTGATTGCCATCCGGATTCAACCTCTCTTTTTTCCTTATTCACTCTATAGTTTCAGGCTCCCGCCAATCAGTCACGCCTGGTGGTGGGGCTGGTAACTAAAATTGCTAGAATTTTGATGGTTTTCGTTCTAGGTGCGTGTAGCAAGCATACGTTGACTTGCTTTCTTTAAACACGTGACAATTTCGTTGCTTACATACGATATTTGAGGAGCGCTTCACACGTGATTATTAGATGACATAACAGCATCAGCCACTTTAACTCCGCTTACTACTTGCGTAAAGTCGATTAGTTAAATTTACTGTGAAATCCCTTTAAACCAAGCCACTGGTAGGGTCCACATGTCAGTTCTGCCACACGTGGCGCCATTTATAACCCTACGCCCAAAACATCTTCCTGAGCTCATTTGTCAGGCACGCATGTGAGGATAAAAACAGTTTACTACCGGTCTTGTTATTGGCCTCTACACCTACATCGTTGGCGTCAGTAATTGCAGCTGATGTAGGTTCGAGCATGAGAACGTTGAAACTCATCTGAGTTGGGTGGATTAGAAACACAGATGGGAAGAAACTCCGCCTTTTTTGCTTGAGAGCCTTACACAAACCTGCCACTGGCGAACTCACCTTCTCCTGCCACCGATGTATCGAGGGTACATGAAGGTAAAAACAACCTCATTTGCAGTCCTATCCAGATTATCACTAAATAGTTAATCAAAACACGACCTGCTGGAATTTATTAACTCAAAATCAACCCAACATTGGTAACGTTCCTGCTTGATTGCTTTTTACCGTGCTGGCTAATTTGCTGTCTTATTAATGGCTGTCAAGTCAGAACAGCGTGGATTCCAAATATCAGTCTCAACAGTGGTAGCCAGTGGTGTACATGCTTCAAATGTGTCATGAAAAGGAGCTTAGGAGGAGAAGGGCGAGCGCTGTTGCAGCTTCCTCATTCCATGTGATGTGTACTTGCTGATGGCATTCCCTGCAAAAATGCTTAAAACAATAAATGTTTTGGGGACTGAATTGCCGCCCAGCACAAGCTGCACGTGGCAATGGGCATTTGACCAAACGTTGTCCAGAGCAGGGGAATTGCAGACTGACCGAAACCACCGTAGAGGATGGCGGTGCTGTTTCAGAGGAAGACGGCTCAAAAGAGGAGGTTGTAGTTAGAGTCAATGACTCAAGATATGACTGTTAACATGGGATGCAGAGCACCTTTTTAACAATGGCACACCAAGTTCCGCATTTCCAATAACAAGTCATGAGCCACCTACGGAAGGAAGGTGGTAAGAAAGAAGCATTTATCCATCATATGGTGCAATTTGTGTTCACCGACTCAATAGTTCCCCTTCAGGACACCCTGGACATTGCAACCACTCACCAGTCACCCAAACCACAGGTCAGGGACTATCGTCGCACATGATATCACTCAGAGAGACCTCTTCAAGCCCCATAAGTGCACAGAAATGGTCATCAAGGCCGCACAACCAAGGAAAGCCACGAACTTGGTCGAACGAGCTGATGATCACCATAGAAGTTTAGTGGTGCTCATTCACAAAGTGAGGCCCTTGCAACACATAGCAAATAAAGTATGGCCCTCACTTTCCATTCTTACAACTCCTCATGTCCATCTCACCACAAAGGCCGTGACGTCTCACAGATGAATTATAATTGGCCGCTCTCTTCCTCCATGCCCTGCTGAGCTCAATGGGCAAATACATTTACGTTATTGGAGGAAGTGATGCACAAACCTGGCCTGCAGTTCGCTGATGGGTCTCTTGACCTTAGTGATGGGGTGATGCTCTGCAGTACTGCATCGGTTACTCCAAGTTGACGGGTTCGGCACCTCTCAGCTTATCCTTTCACCTCTCCCACGGTTGTTAATTTATGAGGTTTTATTGCCACCATCATAACATTTGCGGTCTAGCGTTAACTGCTGCCGAACATTCTAGCCTTTTTCAAGTGCAATTAGAGGATAAAGGTAGAGGGTGAGTAACATTTAGTGAATAAGATGCTGTTCACGCGACTGATGTGCAAAGTTTGAAGCCGTTACGAAGCCGGTAACTTCCTCATTAGGCACCTAAGGTGATTACCAAATGTCGCTTGCAATTGGGAGACTGCTACGGATTGTAGTGCAGAGTAGTTTGGCTGAAGAAATTAGCAATCAGCATCCACGCCCTAGTGTCACGGACAAAATGCTTTCTGAAAACTGCCACTTTGTTTGAGGATCAAAAGGAAACCGAAGTTTTTCCATCTCTTGAGGGTTAGGAGACAGGAAGGGATAAGAATGGTAATAACTCCTAAAATACTCACATTTTGCTGAGAGTACTTGTACAATCATGAGCCCTGCTACTGCAGATTACCGAGCATGAGCCACCTTGTAGTATTGCTTCTTTGAAAAGTCATTTTTCGCTGTATGGACACAAGCAGTGCATCAGATTTGATTTGTGGTGGGCGAAATGCCATGGGCAGCATAGAAAATATTGTTATCAATAGGTTCTTCCTTTGACTGCGATATATTATCTTGATTCCAGCAAGGAAAAGGAGAGAAGAGCAAAAATCGTGGGGATTACAGAGGGCACCTGCTTAAGAAAGCGAAGACAAATAACCTAAAGTATGGGAGGGGTGCAATCAAAAGTTGAAATTAACCGTCATTGGAGCCAGGTAACAAGACGTCAAACGAATAGTCAGAGGAGTGCTTACTGGACCAGGATGTAACTATCGCCTTTAAAAGGGAAGGTCAGACAATTGCGCCATCAGGCCTGCTTACTCAAGTGCACGCCCTTCCTTGAACACACACATTCTATCTGTTGCCGTGCGGCACCAATCATGACGACTACCTAAGAGGCAAAGTGTGGGACCGGTCAATGGTAAGCAGACACAAATTAGGAGAGATTAAGCGCAAACGTTTAAGGTAAAGGAATAAGGGAGAAACACCCACTCATTCATTTCTGGAAGCAATTATTTAGAAGACTATTTGAAAGGAAGGGAGACGGGGGTGTACAATGCTCTTGAAGGGGAAAGGAGGAAGGTAAATTTGGATCGAACCAAAAGAGCGAAGCAAAATTTGAGTAAAAGGCGCTGGCTCGTGCTCTTGAGAGCATAACTAGGAGAGCAAAGTAACTGAAGGAGGCGAAGGAAATAGAAAAGTGGTGGCGGAATCGAGACGGAGTGATGCGGAACAAACTGCAGGAAAGGAAGAATGGAAGGCAGGAATGAAAGCAGATGCGGATGTGTGGCCAAGTGAAAGCAATATTTAAACAGTGGTTAGATGTGGTCTATTTTACTCCTGGTCTAGTCTGGGACATGGATGCCCTCATCAACGGCGTCATTTGGAATTGCAGAAGGGAACGAACCTCAAATAAAGGCAAAGGCAAACGATGAGACTAGAGTAGGAGAAGAGGAGGCGAAGGTGCATTAGAAACGATCGTGGAAAATGCGGGACGACCAGTCGTGAGAGGCCAGAGTGGAGACGCAACGGAGGATAAGCAAATGATGCGCAGGTGACCTTCTTCCACCCGGTTCCCGCGTTTGATTATATGCAGTCTGTGTGGCAAGACAGCATGTAAAATCGAGTTAATTAAAGGGAGGATGGATAGGAGGAAGTGACTTCTTTGACATGTGAAAGATATTTATCGAAGTCACAGATGACCTTATTGCCGCGTGTGTGCATTGATGCTCAATGTCCGCTAAGCGAAAGATAACGACCTCATTTCATGGAGCAAGCGGTTGTGTTAGGTCGATCTGATGTGCCAAATTAAGAGGCGTCAAAGCCACTTTAAATGGACATGGCAACGCCTACATACCCATACCTTTCCTTCATAACCTCTTACACGTCTTCACTTAAGGGCTGGAATAGTCAGGCATGCGCAGCTAATCCACTCTAGTCGCATCTCAACCGGTTCAGTACAGCTGGTACCGTTTGGCCCACTCTTACTCAACGTGATACTATGCTCCTGTTTCCTTGCATTTTTCGCTCTTGCTTCTACACACGCTATCAATTTGGCTATCCTAAACTATGCTTGAGCGCGGCATAAGATCTGAGAGGAGCAACGCGTTACAAGGTGCAACAATCCACCGCTTTTTTGTTGCATAAAGTGGCACAATGACTAATTGATGGTAAACACTAGCTATGACATAAAAGCAAAGCGAAAAATCATTGGAGACCCATTGACTCGTGGAAGTACGAAGTGAAGTTACTGGAAGGGTTGTGGGTTGCATGCAGCTGGTAAAAAAACTGAGCTTTTGTTAAAGGCTGGTGTTATTCCGCCCTTCACCTTGCATTTCCATGAAGTGCAGTCACAAGTAACGGAGGCACAAACCATAGGGTGATTTGGCTGAGCTGCTCATCGATAAGCGAACCACAGCGTGAGGCACACAGACGTGCAATGCATGTGTAGGTTTCTGTTCTCGACGAATTCACAGCACAGAAATCGCATGCGAACAAGATCATCTGACTGGGTGACGCTGGCATCAATTACTCAGCCAATTGCGTTAGTTGTGAACCACTCTGGACAAGATTGCCACCTCTGAGCGGGCTGTGATGTGACGCGCAACCGTCATGCTGTTGGAAAGGTATAGTAGCATAACCGCACTGATGTAAGAACAGATTGAAACGATTGACAGTTCAGTTGGAGCACTTTGAAGGTAAACACCTTAGAGGAGACACATCGTATCGACTCTTACGATACCTGCAGGTGTCATTTTGGTCAATTGTCTTCTTTTTTACGGCGGTTGGCCACAGGTGATGCGTGTTACACTTTGCTGGTCTGCGTGTAGCTGCCCACTCCATTTAGCAATGTCTACCAGGCTGTAAATTAGACCATGTGCATAATGGTGAGTAAGGCATTACACCGTCAGCATTTCAGTCCATGACGTTCAATTGCAAAGTGGTCTGATGATCTATTACCATTCGAGAATGGCGTTTGTCTGCACAGGTAGTGTGCATGTGCGTGTGTGTACGTGTCGATGAGTTGGCAGGAGTCACGCAGTGGCACCGACCTCGTAGTTAAGACTCCGTCATCAAAACAATTAGACAACGACAAGAAAAGGCTGACAGTTATTCGTTGAACGGAGGTACATCCATCTTTGCTAGACTTGAAAGCTCCTAATTTTACCTCCGCTATTTAGAAGCCACCTGCTTATTCACTTAGACACTGTTTGTGCGTAATATCAGTGTTGTTGTTACCTCTCCGATGATGCTAACACAGGAAAAAAACTTATAGTTAGTAAACGAGAGGATGCACGAAATAGAGCACATAAGACGCGCACCCAGAATTCCCGCTCCAGCATGCATTTTGACGCTTAGTGTTGCAATAGTCTATTATAGGTGCTTGACATTTACCAAATCTTAGAACGTTAAGGGAGTCTTAGCCACGCAGTGGCTAAACTTACTTCGTTAGGTAATCTCAAGGGAGCAATTAGTTAACTTAGCGAATAAGAAACCCACCGCTAGATTAGAGCTAATGCAATGCCTCTAGACAAGTGTGAATTGGGCAGAGGAGTCTGCATGCAAGCGTTGATACACCTGGTTACAACCAATGACTGATCCAGTTGAAATGACGCATAATCAGTCGAACTGGCTTATTCGAAGTCAGCACCATTGAAACCTTAACCGGAATACCCATTGATTTCCCTTTGGGAATCTGGCAGCATTTGGTAAGTGAATGGTGGTACATTGTAAAGAAGCCTTGTGCAAGTGACTGAAGGAAGCTCGAAAAAGTCAACTGACTAAATGGCAGCAATGTTGTGCTCGCCTTCATTAATGCCTCAGCCAATGCGCAGAGCTGAAGTAGACTCCATCTATCTAATTTGTTTCGAAGATGATCATGTGCATTAGGGTGAGCACAATTAGCTCCAACTCGTACCACGTCTTGTGCGATGTGTTTGATTTTAATCGCTGCAGCAAATAAATCCATCAGAATGTGACCTTAAAATGCTGCCAATCAGAAAAGTATTTGGTGAGTGAGTAGTATCCCATTGTGATTAGCCTTGTGCAAGCAGCTAAGGAAAGTTGGAAATCTGCAACTCTTAGTGACAAAGTCTGCCGCGGCGAAACTGTGGCATAGAATCGACTATCGGGAACCGGTAAATAAAAGGTGGTGCAAGAGGTCACATGGCGACTATGCATATATTTGTAAGCCACGTTTGTGAATGGCCATTAATTCCGCTGTGGCGAGTCTTCATTTGGCATTTGATTGGTGGCTTGAGTCGAAAGTAAACATGCAGTCAATGTTCGCTTATCTGTGTGGACGAGCAGATACAACAATCGCTGAACGACTTGTTATGGTGAATTAGGACAGAATCGTATTCTGACATCATTCGGCACATGCATTGTTGTCTACGATCCAATGCACTCATCAGAGAACGCTGATTAGGCATAAACACCAATCGTGATGGATGGAGAAAACTGAATGCGGGGCGAACGATCGAGTGTCAATAGATGACTGATTCAGAAATGCATGAAGGCACGACAAATAGGCACGGAATAGCCATTCTCGGAGAAATGGATAGCAATATGCGGATGGAACTGAGTGACTGGAGTTAGCAGGCATGATCGCAGGTGTCAGGCATCAGGCAGGTCACAAAATAGAGAATGAGTAAGTCAAGAACCATCAGTAAGTGAAGAATTTGAAACTCCTCAAATAGGTCGAGAGGGACGGAGGCGATCTTGGATGAGTGAACGGAGAGTGAATGGGGAGAAACTGGATGGATTTTAGCACTGTGGCTCATGCAGAACGTCGATCAGCTGAATAAACGGCACTACAAGGGCAATCAACTTGTCACTTTGGCGAAAAACAATACGCATCTGCGTCAGGCGGCCAATGGAATGCGTACTCGGCACAAGTGAGGGTGTGAAGGACTGTCATTTGAAGGTCATAGTGTTCCCGTGATGTGTTGTAAAAACCCAAAGGAGGAGTGGTAGATGCTGCCGGTTGCCAATGTCGGGTGATGAAACTACAGTGGTCGAAAGTGCATTAAGCCTTTAAATAAGAAGCTTCACTGCCATGAGGTGTGCAGCGTGTTGCTAATGGGATTGTGTTGCTATCGAATTGAGCAGAGGATTTGGGGGTTACAGGCGCCAAAGTTGAGATAATGATGCCACTAAGCAAAATCAGATTTCACCGTAAGAGTGGGTACGCATTTGGAGGTTTGGTTCTCCCAATGCATACTACAGCAAAAGGAGTCGGTCTAAATACCTTAGCCTTCTGCGTCTACACGAAAACGCTTAAATATCGAAACAGTTGCGCAAATCCAGCTAGGCTCTACTGTGCTGCAGCCACGATTCACTCCACATCGGTATATACATACCATAAAAATAGCGAACTTACTAAAGTGCTACGACCCCGTAGCAATTGTTGCATCAGTTGTTTATGCGTTTTCTCTTGGATGGTTTTACTAGAGAGTTCAAATCTGCGTTAAGTGTCTGAGCCTGTCGCGAACAACACCGCGCTCACGGTTGACAGAGTACCTTGCAGGAGTGTGGAAAGTGCGAAACAAAAATGTCAGCACATCAATGGGATGCTATGCAGCACCGAATTGCTTTTGCGTGTCTTTCACGATTATCATCATGGCAGACTTCAGGTGGTTAATGAGCGATTCTTTCCCCATTTTGCTGATGCGCTTACCCTCGTCGCCGCTCCAAAGTTTAAGGCGTTTTACACTTTAATCTTTAGTCTTTATCACAATACCTCTATTTGACTTGCAGTGAGAGGCATGAAGTGCAGCCACCAACGCGCAGGTAAGTAATGGAAAAGGACCTTATGGCAAGTCCTAAGTTTCCTTGCATTTTCCATGCAATATAACTCCTTCCACGCTCTTGCATTGGGGAGCACGCAATACCACTTTCCCGCAGGTCTGGTAGTTAACTTTGGAGATTTCAAGACGAAGTTTAAACTAGGTTTTCATCACCTGGTAGAGAAAAAACTTTCCACTATATGGACCTTTTCATACAATCATCGCAAAGGTGAGTTGGTGAGGAAACTTTGTGCAATTCTATCATTTTGACATGGTCACACAAGCGACAGATGGTTAGCTTCATCCATTCGTGCCGTGTGCGCCAGGTAAATGAATTTGTTTGCAGATCTCGTAGGACATAATGAGCATGTAATGGCATTCGTTTCAGCAGTAAACTAGGCAGCCTGGATGTGATTCCCATGAAACATTTTTCACTACTGTCACTTTAAACGGCTTCCGAAATTGAATCCAGTTCAATCAATGGAGAACATTCGTTGCTCATCTTAATAAATGCAATCATTAGAATCTACATCTAAGGCAAATCCTAGTTAAAGGATACTTTTTAATGTAGTCTGGAGTTATTTTGCGTTTTGAATTTTGGACCCGTCAAAATAAGCCCTAGATTATTGCTTTTGAAAAACTCACGAGAATGTTTCCGCATGCATCGCAGGCGCTGCAGCAATCAAGCTTGCCACTTCGGCATGAAAAGCAGATTGCAACTTGACTGCAAATTTTAGCTCAAGATTCAGAGCTTGACAAGAATTTAAACATTCAAGCATGGTATTCACTTCACGCAAATACGCATTGCCGGTGGATACTGCTCTGCCCAAGAACAACTGATTAACTACCCAAAAACTGTTATAATTTGAAGGATTTTAAAGTGCAGCAAAGTCGGCAAACTAACAGCGCCCGCGATTGGGTTATTCGTTTTCCACTTTAACGGAATGCATAAAAATGTCACATCGCCTAAAAGAATGGATATGCTAGAATCAAATCCAATCCAAGTTTGTGTCATAAGATGGACCGACTTGGGTGGACATGCCACAGCATTTGATAGATTTACAGTAGCCGCAACAAATTACTGATGGCTTGCTTGCCCGGTTTGAAAAAAAATAATCGAGTCGGGGGCAAATATCGCACTTGATATCGCTGTTTACACGTTGTCAAAGTCCAGACTGACTCTATTATTTTACAATTTTATGTAATTGAGTCTACGGTTTTCAGCCGCGAACATATATCTGGGCCTTTTAGTCATGTCATGTAGTAATGCGGATTGACGACAATTAAAGCCAATCTCGAGTTTAAAGCAAATAGCTTGTGTAATTTGGGCGTAAATAAGAACATTCAAAATTGAAAGCGTTGAAGCCGGGTATGACTGCATATGCGATGCAATGGTGTACATGGAAACTAAGAAGCTTTTTCTTGAGGACCCAAACATGTCGTGAGTAAAAAATATTTAATGCCGTACACCATGTTTGAGTTAATGAAAAGCATGAGCCTAAAAGCAGTTTAAGATCAAATAAAGGAGTGTCTGTTGCTGCATGTTTTAGCATCAACTGCGCCCCTTCTAGGCTTTTGGAAGGCGAGCGATTTGTTTTTCACAAAGGCACATTTGCCAGTGCAATTGGCATTGAAGTTAATAATAATAATAATAATAATAATAATAATAATAATAATAATGCACTTATATCTTCCGAATCTACCATAGATCAGTACGATTTTTGGCAATACAACCAAAAAGGCAAATTTCTGCGCTCATATTTGCATGTGTAACAAATTGATTGATCTGTTGGTTGGCTACCTACGTCCGAAATGCAAAGCATTTACAGCTATAAGGTGTAAATTGGCAAAAATTGGCATAGGATAATGCTTAGCAAAATGCTGAAAATCTAAGGACAGCGATGGAACGTTAAGGAGCATCGCATGGCAAACGTCCTGCACTTGTGATTCGAAGGCTGTCAAGTGTTGTCGAATTCGTGACAAGGATTGCGATGAAAGCAACGTGAGCACATCAGGAATTATTAAGTGTTTATTTGAAGAAGCGACGGAAACTGTATTCAGGGCACTCCAGGCTAATAAATTAATGAGCGGTACAGTGGGGCCAGGAAGCGCAGTAAGCGTGAGTCCGTAAGAGCCAAAAACTATCAGCTTTAGCCAGAGCTCATTCTTATCCATCATGAGTAAGTTATTTCAACTGACTTTTTTGGCACGCCAACGATTCGCTTAATGAATATTATTGATCGCTGACTTTTGTTTCCTAATCGTTATTTTGAGCTGATGTGGGAGAGCAGGACAGACGTTCGTGGAGGGCGTATTGCAAGTACGCAGATCTGCTCTGTACCGCCAAAGGTTATCTGGAGTGTCACTCTCAAAATCATGGAAATTAGGTACCCTAATTGAAAACCACAGGAAGTGTTACCTGTTAAGTGGACTTGCCACTTGTGCTACGATTTCATCGCCAACGAAGCAGCATCGATTCGTGCTGCCAAATTGCTCCTGAGTCCATAAAAACTATCTACTTTCCAAAACTCTTAACAACCGCATAACTTAAGGTGAGCACTGTACCGCTTGAGTCAGCTACTGGCCGGATTACCCAACATTACAGCTCGAAAGATTCAGTGATCAGAAAATTTCACGCGAATGAAATAAAGACTTGATACAAAAAATTTCCCTTTTTATAGCATCACACAGATTTTTGCCATTCTGTAAAGATTATGGGTAGGCAACCGCGTTTCGGTATTCTAGTTCATTTAGCGTTTTGTCAGCAAGGGAGCAATTTTACGACACTATTAGGAAATGCTCCGACTTGTCTGCGCTCAAGTCGAGGAGTAAGCTATGTGCACATTCGTGTAGGCTTCAATGACAGCCGTCTTAAAGCATGCAAATTTGAGGAAGACACGGCGCAAGAGTGTTAGCCTTGATCGATCCAAAAACAGTGAGTTGGTGACGTAGGCAGGCCAGCCCTAAGATGGCAAAAAAACATACTGATCTGATTTGGTGAGGGCCCTGTCTAATGGCTACAATCGCCGCTAATTCACAATGTTAAGATAAAACCGTAATCTAGAGACTGTCATCGGCATTGGTCCATGGGCAGGCGCCTTATTCTTAAAGCTGTTTTGCTATTCCTTTTTTATTTCGATATGTTCATTCTAAAGTTTGTTTTTAGCCGCAGAGATCACCATTAGATGGACTTTACCTCAGCTCACTGTTTTCGACATAAAGCCCAATGTCGTAGGCCTTTTTTCTACTGAACCCAAAACACCGCTGCATTGGGGTCTTTTACGGACTTCATTAAATTTGTTCGTTTTTATTCATGACATGCCCCTAAATTACAGAGTGTTAGCTGCTTCGATCGCAATTGGGTGTTGGAGAAATCCCACTGTGTCTAGAGTAGGAACTCACCACTTTTCTCAACTGCAAGTGCGCAACACTTAGCGGGTAAACGGAAATCCTCGTGGTCTTATTTCTACAGACCACATGCCCAATGCTCAAGTTCACGGCCTTCAAATTTCACTTGTGCAATCTCCTCTTTCCTTTTCAGTGCCACTCTTCCCCAGGCGAGTCCCAAACTTAATTTTATGTACCCTTGCTTGGAATCCAGTGTAGCCCAACATCTGCAACGGGCTGCAGCATGTTTATGCGCCATTTACAAACCACCGCATCTTCCTGGTTTAAAACAGTAATGAGGGAATGTAGAGCATGCAAAATTATCTTTTCAAAAAAATAAATTATTTGCAATGCTAAGTTTAAGTAGGCAGGTAGGCTGGGTTTAGACCATCAGCATCTCTTCCATCAACCTGTTAGCTTGCAAAACAGAGTCTTCGCATTTCTTCGAAGATGGATGTCCATGCGGCAGCATCAAAATGGGTTACTGGAAAGAAGAGCAACGGAAGTTAACAAGACTACCTGAGTCGATGGTGAAGCGCATGACCAAGGCAATTAACACCATCTCCTCGACCGATAGCGATTAAAAGTAAGAATAGTTGCGCTAAAGTTAGCTGGAAGTCATTGTCTTACCTAATTAAAAGGACCTAGGGCTGGATACCGACCAACGCCACGTTAAATGATATCAATGCCTGTGCCCGGATATCCATTCACGGCGTCTTTAGGGTCAGTTAGCCCCATTAAATGCGCCTAATTATTGATTTCTTTTGATCTTGGGATTAGATAACTTCTCCAGTTAGGACTGCATGTTGATTGACTTCGAGTTCCAGGTCAAATATCGTCATCGTACAGCTGTTGCCATCAAATTCAGAGATACACAACGTCAACAGAGAACCATGGACATTGATTAGCATTGTGTTCTAGATTATGCTAGTTAAGAATTGGAGGATATGGTTGTACGAACCTACAGATCTAGCCACATGTCCCTTCACGCCTTTATTTAGCCGCGCATCTTACTTGCTCACCTGCGCCTACCACCCATCTGGCTCTTTAGGCTCACGTAACACAGATTGTACATATCTGCCATTTTCCTCCCATTGTTACTTTGATTTTCCATCCCTTTGCTCTCTGTTCTTCTCTGCCTACTCATTCTCTCCCCGTTTTATAAGCACAATCACTTTTGATTGCCCAATCCTCCTGCCTTGGCTTCCTCCATGTCTGAAACATGCACAAGCATTCACACCGGTGCACCCACAGAGATCGGATTGGTTGCTGAAGTCCAATTTGTCTATTACGACGACGCCATGTGGACTAATTCCCTCACTGTAAGCTAACAAAGGCTCAGGTGACACATCGCACATCCAATTCAGCTATTTACAAGTCCCCAAAAAGCTCATTCACACGAGGTATGGATTTACTAGAAGACATAAGTTTTTCTTTTGGAGCTCCGCAAGAATAGTGATGGTGGCGCCCATTTGGCTGCATGAAGGCGAAATGGGAACCAACGCAATTGGGTGATAAATGAAAAGGAACAACTCAGATAGTGTTTGAGAAACCCAAGCTTTATTACAAAACAGCGAGTCGATAGCTTAACTCCGAATGACAAATGTGGATTCAGCTGCTACGGAACGTTTCGGAGTGAAAATAATTTTGTGCACCCTATGCTGCCTCGGCCCTCCTTTTTTTATTGACAGCGCCCTGCGCAACAGAAGATTCTGCTCAAATGCTGAGAAAGTGGAACCTGTATTTTTCCTATAAAATGATGATGGTGTAGGAAAGATATGAAGTGCCGTATTTTGAGGAACTAATTGTCTTTTCAAATAATCGGTTGTCACTTTGGATATAGGCTTGATAAATATTGCCTTATTCTTTATGGATTCCGCATTTAAAAGGATGGTCGTCGCGCAGTGAGCCTTTGTTGGAAAGCGCCCATGCCATGTCGCGACTACCGATTCTTGCATTTAAGTGTGCTCTTAATGACTGAAAGTAGTAGCGTCGTAAACTGCCAGTCTCTGTTTTTCTGAAATTTAGTAAACAAACTCTATAGTCGTATCTTATTAGTGATGAAGTGAATTAGATGAATGGAAGAGCCTAAAGTGTGTCAGCTATTCCGTCAACTACACTAAATAAGGATGGCATATAACGTCCTATCTAGTCAGCATCTGCTAAAGCAGATGCAAAGGGCTAGAGACCACCCCTAATCATATAGATTAAGGAATGATGCTAAATGAGCAAAATAGTCGACCTATCTTAACAGCACTTCTCGTCAGCGAGAAGAAGAGCGATGCGCACCAATTGGCATCATCTCAATGCGTCCCCCACCTACTGGTTCTTGCTGTGCGGTTTGTTAGGGCCGCACATCGGTAGGCGTGTTAAAAAGCTGGAGCAGAAGACAGCATCGACTTGCATTGCTAATCGTGTGGTTGTTGCATTTTGGTCCACTTTGTTCCCTCCATCTGCACTCCACTCCTGTACTCTAACACCTCCATTGTGCTTGCGACGTACCTGCAAAGCGAGAGGCGATGGAGCGTTGACAACTTTTGTCCTTCTCCTCCCTAGGCCATTCGCAAGAAGGAAGGAAATGGTGGTGAAAGGTAAGTCTGCATGAAGAAAGAAAACTAGGAAACCTCCCATTAGGAAGCGCTTACCATGGTACCGCTCTCCTGAGACCGGAAATGAGTTGATGCAGTTTCCATGGCCTGCTTCAATGAGTTCGCAGGCTCAAATCGACTGCGATCTCAACAATCTGACATCAACCGAATGACAGCCTTGCTCAAAACGCCTTCATTTCACGTCAAACGACCCAAAGTCGACTTCACTTACCTCATATATAACGAACAGGGGGCAAGGTTAGCATCTATCGTAATTCATTCCACTTCCAAACGAAGCAAGTCTCCAAGCAGGATCAGCCTCCAGGCGACCTTTTAGTTATGGAACTGCATATGATGCGCTGTTATTAAAACGCACGAGAGGAGACAATATTGACACACCCGGTGACACTTCTTCCAAGCTTCCTGTTTGAGCAGGTAAATTGGCGTGTCCAAATGTTGTTGTGATGTTTTTTTCTTTGAGGCAGCAGTGAGGCGGAAAGGCACACCATTGGTTTGACAGCATGTCTATGGTAATGGATGAAAGTGAGACCCAATTTTGCACACACTGTGCTCCGCCATTATTATGGCTGGTTTATTGCACATCGGTATTGCAAAATGCATGGTTTTCGTTGCGGAAAATAAGTTTGCCTGAGTAATAATGTATCACGCACACGTCGCCATAATGCAGTCAATTAAGACCCAATCTAGGCGAACCTAAGGGCTGTGCTTTGAGAAGCGCATGACCGAATGCGCCCATCCAATCACGGCCTGCATTCTTCCTTAACCTCGTTAGGGGTGATCGGATTTGTTGTTAAAGTCTTATCTGCCATCCAGGAGCGCGGCTGTGCAAGCGTTGAATGGGAGCGAGTAAGCACATTCCCAATTTGACAAACATCATATCAGGATGTATAAGCCATTAGTTGGTGGCATACTGTACGGCATAAAGTGGTTAAATGAGTTTCGGAAAGCTTCCGCGTAAGTTGTGATCTCACCCCTGCTTCCTCCCCACATACACCATATCCATCACATTCCCCCAATTATGGCAGCACTACTCACTAGTAGCAGCAGACTGACCGCCTCCTTCGAATTCAATGAAGAACTTGCTACCGCTCTACGAAAAAGTGGCGAATTTCTCAGCCGGTAAGTGCTCACGAATACACAATTATCGCTTGCATGGAGCATGCAGCGATTATATATACTGCTCTCTTGGGACCATCGTCTGTCAAATCACATTTCCGAACATTCAAAGCTTACAGCTTGCGCACCTAGCATCATTTTCGATGTGGTGCGTTTATTTTTAATCTAATTCTGTCCACGCTTTGGCACCTTGGAGATGGTTACATTCGCAGTTTGATGGCGAAAATATTCCAAAGTGGGACCTTAATATTTCTGCCAGACATCTAGACCCTTTATGGCCACAGGCCTGGCACACTAACGAGGTATGTTCGCCGCACACATCTACTTCCCCCCTCTCTGGTCTTGAATTTAATAGCAAGGGCATCAAAAAGGGCGTAGATTGGTTTCACCGTGCTTATCGCACACCCGAAAGCTACTATCGCTAATGTAATGGGCATTCCCAAAAATCCTTGGTCACTCACATGGTCTTCCTACTTTTCAATGGAAGAAGAACTGCAAGCTGCACCAGCGTCTGCATTTTGTGTGGCAGCAAAACAGACTTTTAAATGCACATTTGCTACCGTTCGGCAGCTACACGGCGCAGCAACTGAAAGTGCAGATGGAGCTCGCCAGAGCAGACGACGGTGCAATGGGAGATTCTTTCTTTGTTGTGAAACAGAAATCGCCTGTGGCTGCGTGGCGTGCAGCAGTCAAACCATGTAGATGGTGCGCGAAGCGTGCAAGGCGGGGTGGATGCGACATCAGCAGCCTCCTCTTGTCAAATACCGCCTTCGAGATCACCCATGGTGCCAGCTGCAGCATCCTTGTGTCCAATGCGTTTGCCACTTCAAATGTGATTAGTGACAAGGGCAAAGAGAGAGGTGGATGCAGAGTTTGTGCATTGGCATGCAACAAGAATCTGCTGAAAAACAAAGCGTGAAAGGATTCGCGACAAGTGTCATATTTATACTTTAGCTGCTTACCTTTTATGAATGGTCGTCTCCTCTTCAATGCATTCGGGCGCACAAAAAAACCAAGGGGATGTTTTCCATTAGGAAACACCTGTCATCGATTTAACAGGTTTATTCTCCTTTTCTTTATTTACAGTCCAAGCATATGAAATCACTAAGCATAAATTACACAAGGTGCTGTTAAATGGAGGACACGCGTTCGTTTTATTGCTCATCACCCCATTATTAAACGTTGCATTAACACTTGCAAGCACTGCAGCGGGACTGGTTGCTGTTAGAACACTTCACTACAATTGCACAGATTTGCGAACCCCAATGAAGGTGCGTTTGCTCGGTGCACTCGGTTAGCACGAGTGCTTCCATAGCACCTCCCCAAGCTAGATGCAGTCGCCATCTCATCGCATGCACATCGCATGCAAACGCAGCCCGTTCTACTACGCTATTTCGTGAAAGAGGCACTACAACAGATGGCTGGTTAATGAACTCCCTAGTTATGCATCCAGCTGCCTTTGACGTGCTTGTCTTCGTAACCCCGAACTGAGACCAAAGGGAGAGTAGACTGCCAAATGAAAATGCAACGCATGGTGCAAGGTACGTGGCGAGCCTGAGTGGGTGAATGGAAGACGAAGCAGCAGTGGAAAATGGAAGAGAGGCTTCTCATTTGTTATTCCTAACCTTGCCTTGCACGATGCACACGTCGTCAACTCTCTTACCTCCGCTCCATGCGATTGGATAGATTGACGTGATGATGCTTGTACATGCCTTCTTGCACGTAGAATTTTCCTTAAGTGCAGCAAGGAGACTAAGCAAGACTGTGCAAATCAACATCTGCAAGTACCCGATGCCCGATATGAGGCATGCCCTTAATTCTGCCACCGTCACATGCATCCCACACTTGCAATGACAAGGGCACAAATAGGGTAGGTGGCAACAACACTTTGCAGGGCGCGCAGAGAAGCAAGCAGCAGATGAGTTGTTGCGATGCTGCGAAATCTGAAAATGAGTGTCTGGCTTGTGCCCAAATTGGCGCTCATTAGTGAACACTTCATTTTCTTGGAGGAAACCATGTGTGTGTGCTGATACCGCACGTCATTTAAAGACACCCTCTCCCTTGCTACTGTAAATCCTGCGTACAAATGGACACTGCCATCAATTTGAAGCAGAGGCAAAGTATCATTTCAATCAAGAGCCAACTCGCATCAGCAAACCCACATGTCGAGTGCCTTTAAGCAGGCGAATAAGCTGCAAGCCTTCGAACTGAGCCAATCTTGACCCACGAGGCAAACCGTGCACTTGCACTCACATTGTAATTTCACGCGTTATTGCATCGTTGACCGGCTACGCAGACGACACTTTCGTGGAAGTGCCTCTTCACTCCTCAAGTCGCGTTCATTTCCCACCATGTGATTGTTTGGATTTGTGCAATGAGCTGCGATATTGCAAGTGTGTAGGCTATTCATAACCTGAAGTGTTGACGGAAGCGCCCAAGGAATATGCTAAGATCCAATAATTCCCTAAAAGACAGCGATTGTGCATGGATAAGTTAAGTGCAAATGTAGAGTCAAAATCCCTTACCGAAAGCACGCAAAAAAAGTTATTAAATGAACTACCAGCCAGATGCATGCTACTTACAAATTTAGCAGGGCCAAAAGTAGCTCAAACTTGGGGAAGATAGCAATGGCATAACCATGCACACGCTCCTTTACCTTACCATTGTCACTACAGTAACAAAGCCTACAATTTATAACTGTGTGGGTACCAAAACATGGTTTTCCACCGATTTGCATAATTCTGTAATTTGATCGAATGGTCTGTCTTTTGACTGTGCACTTTTCCTTCCTTGCGGATAATGCATACAGTCGCTCAGACTATCCTCAGGTTTAAAAACAGTGCTTTCACTCGCACTATTTGTGCCGCAGAGCACTAAGTTAATGTGGCTCTTCCATTAAGAAGGTGGGGATTGTCAGTTTTAGGGTGGGCGCATAGCTGACACCGGGTAGATCGAAACCAAGTCGTTTCATTACAGTATTGCGAAAGTAAAGAGATCCTTACTTGCGCCATCAACTAACACGAAGGCGTCCTCATATAGCTTCATGCCATCAGGTCATTCACCATCCCTAAGCCAAATCTGAGCGTGGATGGCCGCCCCATAATCACTTTCCTGAAGCCATTTGTGACACCAGAACTTTGCTTGTGTATGAAATTGGTGCTTAGTATAGTCCTGCGTGTTCACCCATACTATTTCTAACGTCAATCAAAATACACAAAATCTTTGTCCATGCTAAATGCTTGTGATGATTGGTTTTCTTAGATCGCATAATTTAACTGGTGGCACAATTGCATTTTGCATGTCTTTTGGGTGCGAGAAGATAAGGCCTTCCTCTTCCTACCGGAATTCATTTAAAGCGTTGCGCCTTGAGGTGCTGTTTTCACAAAGGACAAAACCGACTCCTATTTCAGCCGTTGTTCCTTTACAGAGACAATAATAGGGAAATGAGTGCATGGAATGATTGCATGTGAGAGGCGTGAATGCATTCAGCGATGCAAACTATGGGCCGCAAAAGTCGAAAGCCCTTTTATCTCACTTGTCATCCAAAAGGCAAATATTTCGCATAGGCAGTGTTGATATGACAACAATGGGAACAATGAGCACATGGACTGAATTCGTGGGAGAAACGCAAATGTGGTGGTAGTGCCCATTTGACCGCTGGATGGCGAAAGGCCAAGCAACAGAATCAGGCGGTATATGAGGACGAACAGCTCAGTGTGTGTTTGAGAAATACAAGCTTTTTCTAGATAGAGGAGAATAGATAGTTCAGGTTTAGGTGACGAATGTGGTTTTAGCTTCTGGGAACGTATTGCAGGGAAGCGAAATCTCCTGCCCTCTACACCGCCTCCGCTCTACTTCCTGATCTACTGGCAAGGCGCTCTTCGCATGGGAGGGTTGTGGTTATTGGCTGAGAATGTGAACCCTGTACTGTAAATATGAAATGCTGATGGTGTCGAAGAGATATATGGATTGGTGTATTTTGGTAAGCTACCTGTCATTTCAAATAATCGGTACTTACTTTAAATCTAGGCTTGATAAATATCGCCTCTTTAGTTTTTGGATTTCGTATTGAGAAAAAGCGATCAGTACGCAGTGAGCCTTTGTTAAAAAGCAAATATGCCTTGTCACAAGTTGTCTTCATTTGCTCCGGGTTTTGCGTTCGAGTGTGCTACCAATGACCAAAAGTAGTAGCGTCTTGATCCGCTACCTCCGTTATTCTCCACTTTGGGAAGCAAAATCCAATGTCGCCTTTTTTAGTAACGAGGAGAATTTGCTGGACGGAACAGAATAGAGTGTGATAGCTTTGCTGTCAACTTCACACACTAGGCAAAGATCTGTGCACGCTAAAGCTACGAGGAAACGAAGATTGACTTCATGGGTCACAGTCGCTGCAGCAGTTGCCCTTCTGCTTAATTCGAAAGGCATGAGGACAGAACCAATGTTAGCAAAGGTAAGTCTGTGGAAAGAAAGACTGCTTATTTAGCCATTATGATATTATGACAGCATCCGCGTAGTCACTTCTTTGGGATAGGCAGCAGCAGCAGTAAAGGAAAGCTCTTACTTATTGCTAAAGCATTGACAAAACTGAAACCTCTTCGAGCCGTTAAGGCACCTCAAGTGAGGAAACGCCTGCTAAACCTGAAACTGCGTTCAACTTCCACATCTTCACTTACCGCTTACTCGCTAGGCCCATCGTCTTCTCATCCACGCAAAACCAGATTTCCATTTGCATAATGCATGGAAAGAACAGCGTATGCTTATTTTACCAGCCTCTCGCAGAGGAGCATGAGCTTGATTAGTGATTTGCTTCATTGTACTTTGACTGAATCGCTAAGAGTATTTATTCAGCAAATAGCCATAGTTCTTTAACCGGTGGGCAGGCAATGTCTGGATTCTTTTTTTGGCTAGGCTGCAACTCTATAGAAATGCAAAGGAGAAAGAAGGGAGATTAAATGGCGACCTAAGCAACCTTCTCACAACTGGCATTTCGCGTTGACCATTGTATCGCGCATCCAGTGATGCCCAGCTGACCCTAGTCCATCTACTTGCCGGATCCAACGTTTTCATGTTGACTATACTGATCGCATAACACGCGTGTTTAAAGTGTGGCATTTTCCGTGTGCTCCATTAGACGTGATTCAAAGTGAGTAGTGATCAGAGACATGTGCGATCAACTAGACCATCAGTGGATGAGCATGCGCTGAATTTGCAAGTTAGCATTAGACATGGAAATTAGCATCCGCAAGCTAATGTTAATAATGTTAATTGATTAATCAACCAGCAAGTTAGTAAATGTCATGGCCTGGTGAATGCAATTGATGAATAAGATGTCCCTTATCAATTGATGGGAACGTCTGTATCATATCCATTGTGCGTGGTCAAAAAAGGTCCATGAATGCGAAACTCAAACCTTATTTTTCGCTTTATGGAAAACAAAAGCAAATCATCAGCCTCGGCCTAGTTGCTAGCTCGGTATGGTTGCCATTTCCTAGTGGATGGGCGTGTCCCTATCGTTGTGGGTACTAATGAAGGTATGAGTAGGGCTTTTCCAGTGGCAGAAATCCTAATCTCTCTTACAAATGCAGATGCTCTTTTGCGCGTAAGTCACACGCCCGTGGGAAGCAATCTCAGCCATGGTTGACTCGTTCCCGACAAACGAGTTATAGCATCTTGCAAAAGTACCGTGGCTACCAATCCCTCCCCTGTGCAACCCAAATTACTATTCTCGTGTGCATGGTTCTTCATGCACCCTTTATTATTTCTTCTTTCCTTATATGTGCATTTTACAAAGACAACGCACAAGGAACCCTCGTGCCTTCTACGGTAACCACGATGTCACAAATCTGCTGTGGGCTTCTCAAATGGAATTTGTATCCACCCTTAATGCCACAATGCATAGCAGGCACCCATATCTCCATGAGAGCAAACAGCAAACAGACTCTTAGTAGACATGCAAATTGCACATTTGTACCAGATAAGTAGAATGCTCGTTGAATGTGGAGAGTTGATGCAGTTGTAGATATGATGCTAATGGCCGTGGTTGATTTGAGAACTAATGCCTTTGCATGTTAAACGGATTTCTTGGCTGCTCGCGTTAAATGGTCATCAGTTTTTTTGAGTCTCCCCAAGCAGATATCTTTGCGATGGGATTACGGAAGAATCTAGAGCATTTATAGACACAGAACTTTGAAATGGATGAGCTAAGGTACAACACCTATCCACTATACCCATATAGCTTCGTTGAGTATTTTCTTAAGCAATGCAGCCTTATTTATAGCACAAAAGCAAGGCCCCATTGAGAAATGTTGCAATTGAGGTCAAAAATTTTACTGATCATGACCCTACCACGGTCGGGTTCGATTTAATTTTAACACGCATGAGTTACCTCGCTGGCTGTGATGCCAAATCCAATAATCCAAAAGCTGTGTTACAGCCTATCAGTTGCGATCCATGACGTTAAATACCATAGTCACCACCAGCGCATCTCTATGTCACATCACTCGATGGAAGTTCTGCCAGTTTGACGTGTTGGATAATATTCAACACTGTGTTTTTGACGTAATTCTAATCTCTCGGTTCACATGAACCTGTGGTGAGATGTTAATGCGGTCCCGGTTATTGTCTTTTCATTAGGGAGCAGTCGACCACCTCTAAATTTCCCACGAGCACATTTAGTATAATCATTGCATTTTTGCAACGAACAGAGCTAAATTATGACAGAAATATATTATTCTTCGTTAAATGCCACATAAAGAACTCATTGCGGATACAGAAGTAGCAGTAATGGAATTCTCCATCGGCAACTCGATTATTCCAGTTGCTGATTGGCAGTGGCTAATAGAGAGTGTGGGCACAAAATGGGAAGTGCCAACGCTGTGCAACGGAAAGTAGCCAATTAGTCCTATCAAAAAGCTTAGCTCGGTCATTGGGACAAAGGTATCGTGATGTGTCGTGCGCTGCTAATAGCTCTACAAGACTACGCTTCCAAATGTTGCCCTGCTAGTAAATATGGTGCAAACAGGATCGATTTGACCGGTTGAATCATAATGTGACTCCATCCTTGTGTTAGTATTAGTAGTCCACTTTCTAGTTAGTTGTTGGGAATGATAATTTGCAACAATAACGCTAGCAATGATAGCATTAGTAAATATGATGGTACGCCTTCCTGACTCGCGTAGCAACTTGGAGCTATATTATAGCTGCATAGTTTATAACAAGAGTCACATCTCGGAACTCAATCGCAGGTTCATTTCCTCTACGCACCTCTATTTAAACTCATTGGATTGAATGAGTTTCAATCTACATCATTAATTATTCGCTTTAGCGCATTTTTAATTCCAACCAAAACTTCGAAATTATGCATCAGACCCCCTTTTGTGCCGTCAAAGACTTTGTCCAAAATCGTTGCCTATGGTGGCAAGGTCCTGCCTTCGAGAATCCAAAATGAAAACTCGACGAACGCTGATTTGCATAAAATATCCGCGTGTCGCTTTTCATAAAAGTGAGACAGTTTTCCACAATGAGCGTTTCTACACTGAGCCGTGTCCTAACGATTTCCCAATGTAGTGTTTTACAGCTGAGAGGATCGCGCTTTGAGATTTGGCTGATTGCACCTTGCGGAACAGGTATTGCAGCCGCATAATATACTTATTTAGTAGTGACTGCATATGGAATCGCGTTATTAAACCATGGGATTTGGCTTTGCTGTGAACAGTCGAACCAGCATACTAACAGTTGGCGCCTGCATGAAAAGGAAGCATAGGGGAGTTTTATTCGAGCAGACATCTAGCAAATGAACCGCTAGATATAAAGCGAGTCTTTGTGCCTGCGCAAATACCGCTCACTAATTGAATAGGCGTTAAAGGTGGACTTACAATTCGTGGACAGATGGCGAGGTATGATAATCCTGAAAAGAAGGTGAATGCTGCAGCGACTCAACATCGTTTTGGAATGCGTGCTACAGACAATATCGGATGTGCCAATGACTTGCCTTGCGAGGCTATCAGAGGGTTCCTACTTATAAGCTACAAGTAATTGAAATTGGCGCCTACCGAGAATGCAGAAGGCGTACTAGCACTGACTCTGAGACCAAGAATCATCTGCACAGTGATCATGGGAAGGATTTCACACAGTGTTCTAGACAATCTTTTATATCCACTTGACATTCACACGTGCATTTGAACGTGAGGTATGCCTTTCTTGTTAATTGATAGGCTCCCAATAACAAAGCTCAAGTTGTCGTGCGATGCACTTGTGCGTGAAGTGCTTTGCAGCATATCTGGCTATGATTAACATTGTGCATTAAATGTGCATTGCCCAAGTGTATAAATTTGGGAAGCAGGCCCATTTTTGGCGCTTAGAATGGGCGCAGGCGATATGGTTGGTATTTTTGGCGCTACGACAGAGATTTCACCAAAAAAATACACAGCAAATCAATTTAGAATCAATGCATTTCTTTTCGACAATTAACATGATTATTCTTGTTATTTAAATCTGACAAGTTAATCAATTTTGTGCCTCTCACTTCAAATGCCCTTCCCTCAAATAATACCTATCCCGTAAATTTCAAGGCTAAGGGAAACAAGAAGCAGTTTTTTGATGGAGGTGCGTACCCTCGGACAGCCTCTTATGATAAGTAGCAATAGAAAAGTCAGACATGCTGTAATACAGCAAGGCATTCTATGCTGAAATATTCCGGCCATGCACTTAAGTTTAACCCTCATTTACATATATCGAAAAGAGAACTTACTAAGTAAAATGGATTGCGGTTACTAAACAAACTGACAGTAGGATCGTAGGAGTTAAGGCCATAGTGGAATAGGAGGATGTCGACTACCTTATCTGGAACGCACCTACCAGTAGGGCGGAATTATGACTGCATTCGAGAAATAATCGATGCCAGAGCTAGAGACCTTGCTTCCATGACCATGTTGGAAATGTGGCCAAAGTGGCTGATGGCTTGACGGCACTGCCGTGGGTCCTAGGCTGAACTTTATTTTTGTGCACATAAGGTGGATTTGGAGCAATGACTTAAGATATCTCTCCAAATGCAGTTTCCTGCCGCGTGAAACTGATCTAGGCTATTGCATCTCCAGGTTTAATGCATTGTTTTGATCATCGTAAAGGACTCACGATGGCTAAAATCTGGTATTATTTTCATAGGCCATTTTACAGGTTCCAGCCAGTAAGGACCATGGTTTTGCGAATCGCATATCCAGTAATAAGCAGCTATTATGATTCCTTCTATGCGAAATTTCATTCTCGTTCCTACTCACCTTAATGGCGCCTTCCTATATAACAAAAAAGGATGGTGTACTTAGGCTTTAATGATAGTTTCTACTGCGTGAGTGTTGAAACATTTAAAGAAGCGTTTTGCCTTATCCTAAATCCTGTGTAGACGAAGGTTAGAAGGATCTCGTGGTGCCGTACATTGTCCAGGCATGGCCAAGAAGCACTCCAGGTTATCGGATGGTGAGTGCTTTCCCGCATGGACCAAGTTAGAACTAATTGTATTCAGTTCTACGCTCTGTGCAACTCCACCATGCGTTACGTAAGCTTGTTGTTAGTGTAAGTAGATGAATGACGCCTTGTTTTTCGCAGCGACTCCTGCTAGTTCGAGAACAAGTGTAAGTAAACGTAGAGTGGTTAGGCACAAGTGCGAAGGAACGAATGCTTACGAAGACTGGAAAGATAGGCCTGCACGTAGCACCTTATTTGCAGATGTGCTGGACGGCACGCCTACAGCGTTGGGTCGTCCGACACAATGTACTATGATTGCATGGAGGCAACGAAAAAATCTCTTGGAATTAAGGAACGCGAAATTTCAGCAGGAAAACAAATTTATGGCTTTCCGGTTTGGCATAGACTTGACTCCTTCATGTTCCATGCAAAACTTGCAACGCGCCTTTACTCAGCTTCATTTATACCAACTTTCACGACGGCCAAATTGCGAGTTGCACATCAGTTTACGAGTCCTTATATAAAATCGCGCCGGTCGTTCGCTTCCGTGGCCCACATCGCAAGCTGATTTTTTTTATTAAAACGTTTACCATGGAGGGAAGGAATGAAGTAGGAAGGTGAGTTGATACGAATGGACGTCGCAGAAACGGTGCGGTCCACGATGCGAACAATTAAGAGGCTTTATTCGATTTTAATCCGCTTCCTTATAGGCTTTACCAAATTTGGTTCACTTTTCTTCATCGATGATGATTGATGGTTATCAGACGCCAATGAACAATTTGGCACAACATCCCGAAACCCACTGCAAAATGTAAAACTCTAGAGAATGGCGGTTATTGCCATGCATGAAAAACGGAAGAATCTAAGTGTATGGGACGGGTAAATTGATTCCATTGATGCACAAATTGCATGGCGCCAACTGCTATCAGCTTCAAGCATCCTATCCGCTATTCCAGGGATTCGCTAATGCCTTAAGCCCATCAAATACCGTTTCATTAGAACGCAATGTGTTCGGGCCCAAGTCAGGGTGTTGATCATCATGCGCGTGTAAAAGGCTTGGCAGCTGGTTACTACCGCTGCAGCGAGGTGAGGACGATCAGTGTAGTTAGGAGCCAGAAGGAGGTTTGGCGACTCATCTGTAATGAAGTAAGCATCTAGCCGCATGCTTATCACGCAGGCAAACAGGCTGATTTGGTGCACCCACCTTCCCAATTTTGCACCTAATTTACTGCTTCTTCGAATTTTCACTTCGTCCCGTGTTCTGTGCGTGGCTGAGGGTAACTAATCCCCACCCTTTGTTAGTTCACTGACGGATTTGACTGCGCTTGCTCCGTTAGTGCTTAATTCAAGTCTGCTTCTCCTAAGGATTCATTGAGGAGCCACGAAGGCATGGACTCGATCACCCACAAGCCACCAATGCATCCATCCCACTACGCACTACCGCGAACTGCATTCAGCCCAGGAGGTCTAACATTGATGAGGGGAAAGAGGGGAGGCATGATGGATTGGTGTGACAATTTGATGCCTAATCTGGCACTGAAGTAAAGACCGCGGCCACAGTTTGGAGCCCTATCATGGGCAAGCCAAGTGTCACTGCCGTGTGCCGGGTTGGCTGAATGTAAGGCTGAATGGTATGCAAAGCCACTGCTCTACTCAGAGTGGAGGAGTAATCACTGCTCTATGTGTGCTGAATAAATTACGCACTGTGAAGATATAAGTGTTCTTAAGCTACTCGTGGCACCCACAATACTTGATCATTGCAATCGTGACTTCGAGCCAAACTCTCCTTAACATTACCTCCTGTCCAAAACCACAGTCTGAACTGTTTGCCCATCCTCCGACTTCCACTGCATCCACGACGTTAACCTTCATGCGCCACAGTCTGCCATCAACACGATCGTCGTTAAATGTTGTAAATAAGCACACAAATAACTCTCTCCTCCTACTCGTTACATTCTTCAGCTTCTATTCATTTCTAACTGCTCAAATTCTATTCATCGCCTTTTCCGTCTGTCCGGATCTCCTGTGGGGCACTGGTTTGGTCATTAGTATGACTGATTTACAATAGCCAGTGTAGAATAGGGATGAGCGCAATGCCTAAAGGCATTATAAAAGCGCTGATGATAGCATTATTTAAGATTACAATAAGAAAACAACGTCTCACAATTCAATGCGCGTGAGATCCAGCTTCACTTCCTACGCCACACAGTTGGGTAAAGTGAGTACTTCTCTGTCCTTTTCAAAACACCATTTATTTCTTTATGTGTCATCTCCAGTATCAATATCACAACCTTCGTTAGCTGACAATGGCTTGCTAGTTTAGCACTTAGAGGACACAAAAAATCACTAAGGCATGATTGTACGTCATAGTGCGCGATTGCATAGCGATGCCAAGGGACATGCCAGATTTCTAACCATAACACCAAATGTTAACTCACATGGATTGTGCGTTTCAAACCTCTCTAGCGCTGTTCAATATGTCTCAATTCCACTCATCTTCTTACTCTGCGGCCCAATTCGGGTAGGGTGCAGAGGTACGTTGAGCAATTCTAATCGATGGTTGCGAGCAGCAGCAGCGGTTATGTCTCAGCACTTTTGGCAAACACCACACTTGACATCTTCAACCGCCTGCAATAGCCTGTGCACTCCCGAATTCGTTAGGATCAATGGTATGTTTGGCTTTGGGGATAAACCCTGCAGATTTGCATGTCAGTAGGATCCGAGACAGGCATCAATAAAATTGTAGGCAAGCAAATCTTGTCAATCTTTTCAAGAAATTTCTTGGCTAAAAAGGTAGAAGTCTCGTAACAAGTTTTATATGTGGGTCAGTGGCTTTGAATTAATCGGTCTTACCACCAGTAACTCGGCTAGCAGTTTAGGGCGCCGAGTTGATTTACCCCGTTGACTAGCGTGCATGTGTTCGCATGCTATTGGGCAATAGTTCCCGACATGAGAGCCTGTCGAGCTAAGGTCTTCCCGCGATTGAGCCCAACAATCGGTCTAGCGGCGCCAAGAGGATGCAGGAAACGCCTCTTTCGACCTACACTAGTCGAATGCAAACAACTCTACATCATTTAACAAAACGAGTTAATGGTCTCACCTCTTTCCAAATGTTCTGTAAATTTAGCAATTATTCTACTATAATCACTTGCGTAGCTAGATTTTTAACGGAAGGGCATTTAGGCGAGAGCTGCAAAATATTTAGCGATTAGCCCTGCGGCTCAACTTGGAAAGGCTTAACTTAGAAATGGGAGGCCATGAACTTCGCATTGCTGTCCATTGGCCGGATGCAATCGGCAACACGGCTAAGGATTCACTGCAGTTGTCGGGTGTTGAGCCCATCCCACCTGCACCGAGCTAGAACTGATTGCCTCCAGTCTGACGTTCTGTGTAACCTTAGTGACCATTACAAGTAAACGCCGAATCGCCATCATTTGCAGGAGGCAGATGGTTCTTTGTTTCCTTTGGCGTACCCCTCCTCGTCCCGACATAAGTGCGGATGAATGTGAGGTCGTCAGACGCCAACGCGTTGGAACGAATGACTGCGAAGAACACTGGAAAGACAGAACTGCACGTTGAGCTTTAAGTGCACATGTGTTGGACAACATGCCTACAGTGTTAGGTCGGATGACAGAATGTACTATATTTGCATGCCTGCTGGGGAAATCTCTTGCAATTGACAAGTGCCAAGCCTTAGCCTAGTCTCAAATTCGCACACTTCCCTTCTGGTTTGGTAGGCTTCCCAACAAAGCCTGCTTTGTGATCACATTGCTTCCATTCTTATCACTGTTCTACTTGTTTGCCATTCCTTTCGTTCGTTCAATCCCATGTTAATCGAACAGAAAAACTGAGTATGCTGGCGATGTGCTCCCGGGGTTAATTTCTTATGCTAGATCTTTCATAAAGAATGTGAACACTACAACACCAGTGGAAACCGCTTTTTGCAGGATGCCAAGACAAGGGTTACATATCCGTTCCGGTGGTTTCACAAGGCAATCAAAGACTCTGCACTAACAGATTGCGCTTGGCTAAAGCAGAAACCCATGCAATGAGCACTATTGCTACCATGCCATTGAATGGGCTAGGTGTCCTCGCAAATGCATCACTGCAGAAAGTGCGACCGCATGGCAATAATTGCACAGCAATATTAAATTCAACTTCGACAGCAATCAAATTCACTGTGCGTTCCAACCACCCACTCCCTTAGTAGCGCGGACTTGATCCTGTAGCATAAACGTTTAATGCTTGTTCGGCATACCATGAGCGTTAATGCCAGCGGTATGGCTTGAAGCGCATATTATACGGCTTCCGCGCAATTGTGGAGGCTCAAGTGGATCAATTTACTCAGACAAGTGATTAGACAGCCAACGCATTGCAGCATTGCTTGAAGCAGTTTCATAAAAAAAAAAGCCCAAACTCAACGAAATTTGCGTTCGTTGGCTATCCGACATTCCATTCCTTAGCAGGTATTTGTCGGGTAACCTTTCTGCTCCTAGCATCGCGTTAGCTGAATTGCCAAAGGAATGAGAACTGATACACCGATGGACCAAATGGCAAGCAGGCTTCCACTAATCAGTTCATCTAAGTCAGCCTATAATGTAGCAACGCGGAACTCAGCAGGAAGCATTAGTCTCATAGTTCCAATTTTCTATATTGAAAATGCGTATAAACAGATGGAAAAGATGGAAGAATTGGGCCCTTGAAACTAGGCGCTTTTGAACGGAATCCCGCTGCATCCACAGCAAAGGCACTGGCGTGGCATTTGCGCGGACATCTTAGTCAACGTGGTTTTTGAGTCACACCTGGTAGTGAAGGAGAGATAAGGCGCATGTCCACTTAGTTCACTCAGTAGTCTTGACCCATGTTGGTCGTGCGATGTTTACCAGCTGCTGTCATTTTCACCGCAAGTCGCAGTCTATCTTTGGTCTTACTTGACTGGCAGTGGATGGACCTAGTAAATGTGTTTAACTGGTAATGCAAACCACTCCATGGACCCTGTTAATTTGCTCTATTGAGTCGAGTAGGGAGTGCGCCAAAACTGATATCAGGTGTACCAATTATACGAGAATCTGCTGAAAATGCGCCCTTGACTGAGGTTAGCCTGAACGACCTCATAGGCAGCTCTAATTATTTAGGGACAAGTGATGTTAACGTGCATTCATGAATGCGTCGTTGAGGTGACTTCACTACACGACGGCGGAGTATTTTCCTTTCCCGATAATATGCGACAGCCCACCTCGACGATGCAAGTTAGACACAAATCGAAAATTTTGGCATTATGTCAGCCCTTACGCAGTCGCAGAGGAGTCAGGCTAATGGAGCAGCATGCTGTCCATGACTGAATCCCAATCCAACCATGTTTTGCACTTTAACGCGCTGATTAATGACTTTGAGCATGCTTCTTCTAAGCCATATTGCAAACCTTGCGCTTCATTTCGCTAGCATAAGTTGCATCAGTGTCATGAGCTGGTGGTGCGAATGGTAACAGTAAGGCACTACTTCTGTCTCACCCTTCCATCAACACCGCTTAATACCCTCGGCATTAGGCTCAACAGTTAGCATTCCTCATGCAAGCAGCGCAGTCCCGAAGGCAACAACTGGTTACGGCACCAAATATTCGTAAAGTGAAACCATGCTTTAATGCGGATAAATCGTGACTAGCTAACATTGTGAAAAGCACTGTGTCAAATGGATGCGGACACCCTAGTTCTTATCACCAGCTGCAATAATTGGCGGTTGAATAGCCACTTGCACAGATATGAAGAGGCTGACGTGCTTTAGTCGTGCTCTAGTGTAGCCGATCTGGAGTGGTACAAAGTCAGTCTTTCCTGCTTATTGCTTCTACCTTGATGGCGGCTCACTTGTCAGAAAGCACAATGACCGACACCGACTTCAGTGAGATTGATTACCGCTTACACAAATGCGAGAGTTCGTGCGGCGTCGAGGCCATAGGTCAAACCTCATGCCGGATGTCAATCGTTGATACTTATGCGCACGTGCTCTAACATGTGAGCTTGGGGTCTCTTTCGTCATTAACTAAAAGAAAAATCCTGATATTAATTTAGCTGCTTAGCATAAACGGGTAAGCAATTTGGCGCCATATAGTCCAGCTATGGTCTGTCTGATGAGGAGTCTGCATCACAATGCTTCTCTCAGTGTATGCAATAATGACGTCAACCATCGATTGGAACCAGCTCACTTCATGCTCATAAGTCCAATAATACAATTGTTCCATTTCAATTAAACCATCGTTTTCATCATATCTGGGAAGACGTTGCTCAGCTTGGCATGTAGAGAGCAGAAAGTTGAGGATTCCGTTAATCCACTTCCATTTATCTCACCCTGTCTCACAAAGGCGACAGGCGTCCACAAAAGCTCAGATTACTTATAACATTATTTTGCGGCAGTGCTATATTTGTCGCTCCGTTTTTCTCTTCTAGCTTTTGTGGCAGAATTTTTTAGGTGTCGCATCAAATGTGTTTTTAGAGATGTTTTTCTCCATACACTATACTGTTTGTAATTTAACATGCACCTGGCATGACACTATTCATTTGCCTTACCGCATTTGAAGTTGTTTGCATGTTGCTATTTTTAATCTTTATGCTCCCTTCATTCATCGGTGGCAGGGGAAGGTGAGTTCGCCAATGGCACTCAAGCACAAAGGTGTAGTTTCTTCCCATCCGTGTTTCGATCCACTTAACGTAGGTAAATGCTCAATGTCCTCATGCTCAAATTCACGTCAGCCGCAATCACCGACGCCATCGATGCAGATGTAGACGCCAATGCTAGGACCATTTTCAAAAATTCTTATACGGAAAAAATATGAGTAACCTTATAAATTACGTATTCGGTGAAGTGCGGAAGATAAGAGCAGTGTAAAATTGTATAATGAATAGGGTCCTTGAATTCAAGGTCTTTTTTGTGCTTACCGATGCAACCAGAAGATTTTCTGGCGGCTCAAGAATCGATACAGGCCAGCCTGAAGGAAAACTCAGAGAACCTCGTGCAAGGGAAGCTGGTTGCATTTTACCACATGGCATGGCAGTCAGTGCGGCTGAAAGAAATAGCGGTCAAGAGAGACCACATAACGGCCAGACTTCGTGCAATGCAATAGCTACCTTTTCGCACACTTCTGAGTTGTGTATCAGCTTAGCCTCACGGGACTGTCGATTTCATAAATTTGTGACATGTACATCGTTGTAAATTGGAAACTGGGTAGGTGAGAAGTTGACTGAAATACAAAGGAAAGGAAGTACCGACGCATACTTGTTCCTACCTTTTGTGTCCTTCTGGCACCACTTAACGTAATCGTGGGTGTCAACCATTGCTTGTGCTTAAATAGAACTGTTGCTTATCCACAAATATATGCTTGGCGGAAAGCGCAACTTGAATAAAGTTCATTAATTTAGGTGTTTGGAATTGGTCTCTTCTATTTATTGCAGGACAACTCATACAAACTAGTGCCGTCTTGGCGTGGTTGCACTGAATCAGCAAACGAAATCCAGTAAATTCAACATTTTATCAGCACACACCTTTATGGTGCAAATTTTCTTAAATTGCCTTTTGGGTGCAACTGGAAGAAATCTCCCTGTAGTCATTAAAAACCAAAAATTTAGAGAAATTGCCTCAAAATCTAACATAGTAGAACGATTGACGACATATATGGTGACACTCACCCATGAATTTCCCCGCTGCACAATAGATGGATGGATAAAGTCAATCCAAATGAATCACTGCAGGCAAATACAGGGTTTGCTTACCCCGTAAAGTGATTGAAACGAACCCATAAATCAAAAATAATAGTCAAATTATTAACCCGCCTCCATTGCACTTGGAAATAGTTCAACCTACTCCTGTTAACCACTGTCTGGAACTATATAAGCATAATGGATTTGCAAATGGTGCTAGAAACAATTTCCTCTGTGCAGCTATAAATTACCCAATTTGTGAGCAAGCTGATATCATTTCTCTGCTCCGTCAGTTAAAGGGAGCATAACGCTTTCAGCAAATTGACCTGAACGAAATAACGCTTATATCTTAACTGTGATATTTAAGCGAATGCAAATTTGTTGTGTTTTGCGACCTCGATGATGATCGCGGAATGCTGTGCTTAGATCAACGATTCGGCACAGTACGTGGCATGCCTCCTTGCTAATAAAATGTCACTGTTTCGGTGATTGAGAAACATGCCCACTGGCGTTCCTAAACCACAATGCGCAGCTCTGTGTTCATGTGCCATTCATTTGAAATGTAACATGATTAAAGACGCGCATTTAGAGTAAAGGCGCTGGCTAGAATCCTCATCGATATGATGAAGATCCTTAAATTTGAGGGTCCCTCTCATCAGACTCAACTTTTATAATTATTTAAACACGCATTGCTAGTGATTTGGCCGCTACTCTGTCGCAAGGGAGACTTGCAATTAACATGCGTGTCTTTTGTGAAAAAAAAAAAAACAAATTACGCCACTCACAGTGAGTCGTTCTGTGTACTACTTACTTATCGCTATTAGGTCAGGTCTGCCACTAATGCTCTGAATGCAGCTGACACTGGTTTACCTGTATATCCTAATACAGTCAGCGAAAAATCGCCAGACTACCACAGATATATTAGGCGACATGGAGGTCTATGTCGAGTTGCAAAGGAAAGCTGTGCTATGTATACATTCGCCTCACAAATGATTATACAGTTGCGCGTGTTCACCTGAAGGCAACCTCGATCGCAGTGCTCGAAAACGAGACTGAAGGAGTCCGAAGGCACACTGCATCCCATGAAGGTGTTGATATTTTTGTGCCTCAATTCCCGCAGTCCTGCAAGGTACTCAATCAGCTGTGAGCGCAGTAGAATACACGATACCTGTGACTCCTTTATGCAGACTTTCAGACCCTAAATTACAAGTTAATCAAGAGAATTGAAGGGAATTATTGGGGATGCAGTACCAGGGTACTAAATCGGTGCCTGTCGATGGCAAGAGTACAGGCGTTTGATGTAATCGCCATCCTTTCCAGAATGGACATCGACTGCGGTGGTTAAACCGGCTTAAAGGATTGAATTATGCAACATTTGTAGTTCTTCTTCACACGGTTACATGCAGTGTTGGAGGTAAGCCGATTGACATCAATTGTTGACTCGTCGTCATGTAGTCTAACCTAAATTATAAAATGAAACAAATCATTGTGCTGCATCTAATGATTGACGAATCGAAGGGTACGGGCTGTTAACCTTAAGAAAGCACCCTTCATTTGTGTAATGAATCACAAAAAATGCATGAAAAATAGAATTCCTACTCAGCTTTCTTACCCTTCCCGTCTACCTATTCCTCAATTGAGGCAGAGGGGCGGTTATCACGATGTCTGTAGAAGATATTTAATAATTTCATATGTTATGAAACAAGTTGCCTTGACTAAATAATTGTGATTATTTTAGTATTAGCTCTGAAATTCCAACACGGTGAGATATGTGCCGCTAATGACATAAACACAGCAGGCGTAATGGTAGTGCATAAAGCAGAGCTTGTAAGATCTAATGCACCGAATTGTGTCAGAATGGCCTAATTACAGATCACGGGTACTTTGGTTAGAAATGAAGAATTATGCGGCAGAGAGCAGGAGCTATATTCCCCTTCCCATGCTATCTATCGCATATCATGCATCCGGACATGTCAAGCGTCAGTGGCAATGCCATTTACCCCATGTTGTTACTTCTTCCAGCTGCGCTATGAAAATCAAGATGACTTGGTAGCAAAGAATGGATAAGAACACATTCGTGTCAAATATGCGCATATGTTAATGATCACCCTTAGTCTCGCGCCTTGGATTACTAAGCCCTGCACCCATCAAATCTACGAGAATGCTCTCATTGTTTGTTGTGCAGCCGAATTCGACCACGCACTTGTTGTACTTCTGCCAGAAATTAAGGCGAAGCTCCGAGCATCGTGTCAAACTGGAACGTGCGCTTTAAACGTGCTATCCTTCAAAAGTTGTGGTGCGATTTCCACCTCATTTTGCTGTATTTTATGGAGCCTATTGAAAACAAATTTGATTAACATTTAGCCCTGAAAGGGAGAAATCGCACTCTGCCGTGCTCTCGTGCTTAGGATCACGTGTCAGTTTCTGCCACTAATAGTCAGTCATAAAGTTGTGGTTTTTCTTATAAGTTAGTACGTGTAATTGCCCAAAGTCTGTATCAGACGATAGGAACTAAATTCTGTTTGGGACAACGTCGATTTAAATGGGCGCTTACCCAGCCGTGGCATGTGTCTGACCCCTTCCAGATCCCACGTTTTTCCTAATGTTATGGAATTATTAAAGTGTGCTACAAAAAATTAATGATCTTGCTCTTTTCGGCAAGAATTCGAATGCTGCACACAGTATGCCACACCTTATGGGTTCAAACTCGGTCCCTTCTTTGTACAATAACTTTCCCAATTGACACAGACAAACATACATTCAGCCACGCAATTCTCCCATTTTTCATGCACCGCGGAGCTCCTCTGCTATAACGTCGTCCTGCGATGTGGATTTTAGCAGTAGGCACGGGTGTGTGGCATAAAGGGTCCGCATCCAAAGGTGGCATCAAATGAAGCTTCAGCTGTGGAACTGGAAGAGGCTACCAAGTCATGAACAGTTAAGACACGGCAACGTAATAGCAAAGCCGTTTTCATTTGTATTCTTAGCATTATTCCCGCATCATTACACCTTTCAGCTCCTGGTTTCCATAATTATCAGTAAATGCAAAATCGCTTTCGAGGAAAATGAGTTAGATTGAATTGAGGCGCTTCATCTTGCTGATAATTGCCTAATTGTAATTGATGCGTACCGAACTTACAGGGTGCGATTCGGCAGTGTGCACGCTGAGGTCCTTCCCCTTCCCCTGGCCAATTCATTGCACTCTATCGTTGAGGCATAATCAGAGGATAATGAATGGCATCAATGAGATCAAAGACATCTTTGGGGTTTCCCCATTGGAAATCTTTGTTAGTCACCACAGTGACGCTTAGCTTTTGGGAAAAGAGATGGAAATCAATGATGCTTTGCGCGACGTTGTCATCTAGAATCTGGTAACGAAAGGTAATGTTGGGCAGTGTGGGTGTAAGGATAAATGAGTTGGTACGTAGGGGTCCAAAGGGTTGGATTTTTAAATTTATTTACTTTGAAATGGAGAAATGCAACAATTACTGCAGATGAAGTAGCATATTTACGCTTAAAGCTAGCGCATGCAAGCAACTGAATCTGTGGCGTCAACTGCCTGAAATTTGTGAATGTCTCCTCATTAGGAACGCAAATTGAGGTTATCACGACGCTGGAATATGTCATTACTAACAAAGGGACAGTAACTTCTGGCGCGGTAAAAGAGATCACCTGTGGGTCTCATGTGCAGAAATGAAATGAGGCCAAAACCTTTCTTCGCACATGGACCTGCAGGCCATTCATTTCGTTTTATAGCCGCTTAGTGTTATTGCTTATCCGGTGAGGAATAGGTAGCACTTGTAAAGATGTGCGCTTGCAGTTTCGCTAACAAAAGGACGGTAAAATTAAATACGACCTTACCAGCTACCCATTCTTGGTGCATCCATAACATGAATTTGGTGGATAGCAAAGTGCACAGTATGAGGGTTAGAATAGTCGCCTTTGGTGAGATTACTTTGCCAAGTAATTGTGTGACTAGTTGCAGCTTTACAAACTAGATTTAACCGCACATAAGGTGGCGTGATTTACCTCCTTGTACGTTAATGAGTCCTTATCATATACGATCCCCCTAGGCAGTGCGGTGAGAATGATGAGCGAACGACCAGCGGCCAAAGTGGGTTTGCTTATCGACAGATGCCATCCCCATTCTCGCAAAGCATCGTAGACAAGCATGTCCTTGAGATCCACCTCAACAAGTGCCATTCTTCCTTGTTTAACTTTGGTTAGGTTCTGAATGCTAATTACGAGTTCTACTGCCATTGATGTTCTCTCTAGTATAAAATTTTTTTTTTCAAAACGTCTTTGCGATCGTCCAATAACTTCAAGAAGGTTGATAAGTTGGCTGACGATCTAACGCCCACGCTAGTCACCAAAATGGCCCCTTTTGGCTATATCGAGATAGGTGAAGAAATAGTGGTATTGAACCCAGGTGCCGGAAATATCAAGGTCGCTAGTGTGCGTGTCGTAGATCAAAGCAATGCATTTCCAGCCTTTGTTGAGAAGATAGACAACCATGCCTTGCAAAACGATCGTAGGCTGAATTACTACAGAGACCGCTGCAATAGGTGAGTTAAGAGAATGGTGAGTACCATCAGCAGAGGAAAAGATTAATATTCGACAACGGTAAGGTATCTGGCAGAGTTGAACCCATTGCGTAACTTTTGGCTCTCCGAGGCTGTTCCACGCGTTCACCAGATTACAGTCACCATCTAATAGAGGTCCTAGCAACAGGGGACTTCAACGCGTCAATTGAACATTGCGATAGCTGGCATGCCAGTGCATTTCAAATGTCAAGACAGTAAATGAGAGGCAAGGACTTTAGCGTAGCGTTAAGCAGAAATGCATGACTCTGTTACCAAAGTGCGTCCCTTCTGTTGCGTTTGGATGCATCGTTGAAGGGGTGGATGGACAAAAGCCTTGGGGGTAGTGGAAAACGAAAGCGATGAAGTGAAGAAGAAAAAGGCAGGTCTACAACGCTATGCATGAATGTAGAACAATGACATTCAGCCCTCATTTGTGCCTCTTTGCTTTTCTGCCTTCCGCCTCTCGTCTGCACCCACTCATTCACCAATGTAAGTTTGACGGGAGTGGTAATTTGCGTCCGTCGGGTGGGTGTTATCACCACCAGTGTCTTTTCTGGTGCCAGGCGAGATTTCGCGCAGATATAGAATTCGAAAGAGCCATCGGATAGTTGCTACCGCTAGTCCTGTAGCAGCGTTGAAGGGTGCGTTGCCACTTCCTTTGACACAGACTTGTCACGTGCCGCGCTACTCACTTCATCTCTTATGCCTCCCTTGAACACTACTGTGATTCCTTAAATCGGCAGTAGAGGTAGGAAAAGCACAAACAGACGTAGTGAAACTGAAGCCGTATAGCATGCTGGGCACGACTTGACTTAACTACAATACGAAATGAAACAAAGCAGACAACGTTAACAAATAGAAAACGCATAAGGTAATTGGACAGAAAATATGTTTATTGGGGAAGAGGGGAGAGAAACTGCCGTAAGAGAACGTGGAAAAAATGGAAGGTGGGTGGAATGGAAGGACTAGAAATGTTCATCGCTCAATGACAAGAACTGCCAAATTGTGGCATTCACCACCGCAAAATGTCGAGTCTGGGAGCCAACTAATGGTATCTTCTTTCCATAAGTCCTTTTCTCTGTGCACGCAAAGGCACGCGGTTGGCGAATCGCCACAATCCAAAGTAATGGATCATGGGTGGCCTTAAAGTATTAGTGTAACGCCTCAAGTCGGACGGAGTCGCGGTCGCTTTCAGTAAAGTCCATCGTGTCCTCTGCTCAATCTGAAAAGGCTGATTTGACTTATTATTCTTCAAGTAATAGGAAATAAGCCAATGACCAGTAGGACCAAATGGTAGACTCTACCAAGCCCAGCATCCTATTCTTCATTTCTGCGCCGTCTCAGTATTTGCGCCGCTGTCAGAGACGGCCTGATTTGAACAAGGACAAAAAAAGTGAGGAGAGATTACAAGGAGAGTGACGGTGTGCACCAATCTGGGCAGCAAATCAAATGAGTGCAATGATGTCAAGTTGGCGTTCCTCAGTATGCAGGTACAGCTGTTGATCTGCACACACCCGCTTAGCTCCTTCTGCCCAAGTGCTCTTCATTCATCCACGACTGCAAGTTAAATGCCAGCACTCGACTTCCCTTGCAATCACCCCACCCACATGAACGATTGCTTTCAATTGCTCTAGTTACCACCACCATTACCTCCCACCTCACCGCCTAGGCCACAGAAGCTTCATTCGCATCCACGATCCTTGGTGCTAGTGTAGATAGTCTAGTAAAACCATACCAATTTGAAACTACTTCGCCCAACCCCATGCATCACAGTCTCAAGTTTGCTTTACCAAACGCATCGATTGTTCCACTGTAGGCTTAATTTATCTATAACATCGACACCTGACTATCCTTTCCTTTCTTCACCAACAAAGTGCCCAAGGGACAAGCGTAAATCATGCTTTTCCGGCCTAACACCATAAATAAATTGCGCAAGAATAGACATCGAAACTGAAGGCAAGACCACATAAAAGTAAACCGCACAGCGATGGAGATCAAGGCAGGCATCCATCACCACAATCGAAACCTGGCGGCCAGGCCTTAAATCAAGGTCAGCTGAAGTAACATTGTGCCCTAGGAGTTTTTTACATCATTTTAATGCCTCCAACCAACCACCACCACTACTTAACCAGTCACTGAAAGCATTGCGGCAAATAAAAAGTCCTAACACCAAGTGCAATCATGGCTTTGACGTCTATGATAGGAAATAAGAACATGAAGCAAAATGGATAAATAATGTGGATGTGAACCAATAAGAGCCTAAATGGTACGAAAATGACTGAGAACGAAATACTTTGTAAGATTAAGATTCCTCTTCTAAATAAACTGGCACAACCGGTCAAATCCAACTCAATCAGAATACTAAAAATATTTAAACTGCTGGTGTACTTCACGTTCCACTGGTGACAACGACGACGATGTCGACGACGACGCATGAAACACACACTCGCCCTTTCCAGCAGCCCTCTTCTCCCCTTTCTGCCTACGTGAACCCGAGCACCGTGGCGTTTGCTAACGCGGAATGTCCTCGCCACCACATGTGTCTACGACCAGCAGTAGTAAAGGAGGACGACGCTGATCTAAAGGAACAAGAAGTAACAAGTAAGAAGCAATAATTAAGCTCTGATGTTTCTACCAGTTGCAAAGAATCTACCGACGAATTGAAAACTCACCCGTAAGGCGTGAACTGTATAATGATGGAATGGGCAGAGGCAAGCAAGGCACCCAGCCATGCAGCATCACCAACCAATCACCGTGTATTTAAGGAGTGAAGCGAATGCAACATGCACACGGCAGGGCAATTCTTCGCGAAATGACGAAAGCGTCTTCCATGGCGGGAAATCATTTCCTCCCTCTTATCAGATGAAGTGAGATTCCGACAACAACAAAAGCAACAACAAGATCCGCAGTAGCAGCCAAGCAGATGACGAAAATGGGGTCAGTTGCCATGCTACCCCTCATGCCTATCTCATCGTTAACGCCACCGCATTTCGCAACGTCAGCAACAGCGGGGGCGGTAGTACTGATGAGTAGCGACCACGCAACGCCTCCTTCTCACTTTGCATCTCAATCTCCTCCATGCTTCCGTCCTCCATACCATGTTGTGTTGATCACAACCCCAGAGCCAGCTGTTGTCTGTGAAGAGAGGAACACCCCATCAAACTGACAATTGGCACACCAGATACTCAGCACCCAATGCGGCAAGCGGTGGGGAGAAATTGCTGCTACACCCGATTACCAAATACATCACCAAAAGCATCTTAATGTGGTATGAACTAAATGCACTAATAGCAGTGATAGTAAGCAGAGGAACAAATTTAATTAAGCCATTTATTCCACTCTCTGAGGATGACACCATATCACCAACGGACCGGCTGGTTCCTTTTATTCTCTCCCACCTCCTTCTCTGCCTTTGAGTCGCACATTCCATGGCCTCTCCCTCTACCCTCCCATCCTCCTGCCACTGTTGCTGATGCGGCACATGCCTTCACCGCTAAAGCACGTCTCATATCGTCGGCATCTGTGGAGAAACAACACAAGTTGGCATAAATGAATGGGTAAATTCAGTCTCGCCAACCACCGTCAAACATCAAACAAATTCAAAAGAGAGAAATGAGAGCATAGCGTTCGCATTTCCACACACACACACACACACACACCACTCAACTAAGCGCACTTTATCCTTACCTACGCACTAGCCAAGGCTTTGCATTTCGGGGCCACAAACACCAGATTCACGGAAGTACCTCATGCAAACAATCACGTGTGAATTGCACACAAGCAGAGGCAAGTCATGCAGTAGTCGTTCCACGCGTCTGAGCATAAATATCCCCTCCTTTAGCAACCTTAATGCATAGAATTCGACTTCTGCTGCCTTCTAGGAAAACACTGCACAGTCCCAGGGAAGAGGCGCTTTTGCTTCTGGCTAAGACAACCAAATAACGAGAGCCAACTCATGTCGGAAGCGAACTCACAACCAGATGGTCAACACATAAAGAAAAAAGGCCATCAGAACATCGAGGACTATATTTCCTACCGGTAAGGCGAAAGTCAGTCCGCACGTCTTAAATGTACGGCCAGAATAACCGCAACCTACTGACCCAATTATTCCTCAGTATCGTACGAGTGTGTGCAATGGAAACGGATTGAGAGGAATCCGCACATACACTAAGCACTTGTTGGTGAGGAACTGACGAGTGAGTAGTGCCACTTAAAACACCTCCACCTAGTGGCCGGAAATGTTGTGTCAAATAATATAAACGCAGCTAGGTAGCAGAAAGGGGAAACACATATCCCCGACAGCTCGGCGACCATTTCTTAATCATTCACAATAGCAGTGCAAACGGACAGGGAAGGTGGACAACTATGCGTACACATGCGCAAGCGATGGGTTCCGAAATGCACATAATTGAAAAGGGCCAAACGCCCAGAAAGACTGCGGTTCTTCCTTCATAAATGCAGAATTATTCTTCATTCATCTTAATGTTGGATTCGTATTTCATAAATATACAGTGCGCTCATCAAGATTTATTAATCAGCCATTTTTGAATAAAGGAAGGTGTGCTGAAAGAAGCAGAGGGGTGAAGAAAACTGCGTCGCCCACATTGAGGGGGCTGCATGTGCAGTAATTTACTCTGCCCCTGCCTTGCTGATGAAGGTGCTAGCATAGGCGCCACGCGAGCTTGCCAATGCTTGACCAAACCTGCACCTTCATGCAAGTTCCTTGGATTAGAACTAACCATTTCCCATGAATTAAATTTTGCGGAAATTGTGCTCGCACTGACTGACTGGGCTTCTTATGGGGAGCAATTCTGTCGTTTCATTAAAACACACTGCCACTGCGATTGGGTTATTCATTTCTAATTTAGCAGAATGCATAAAAATGTCACATCGCCTCTAAACATGGATACGCTGGAATAGAATCCGATCCAATATTGAGTCAAAAGCAAATATTTTGTTTCATATGATGGGCCGACTTGGGTGGACACCCAATTTCCCGCCTTTAGCTGACATGTCACAGCATTTGATAGATTTGCAGGAGCTGCAACAAATTACTAATACCGTGATTGCCTAGTCTGAAATAAACAATCGAGTCAGAGGCAAATATTGCACGTAATATCACTGTTTACACTCTAGTATTTACAATTTAGATGGTTTGGTCCGCTGTTTTCGGTCGCGAATGTGTATGGGGACCTTTGGTAATATCATGTAGTCATGCGAGTTGACGGCAATTAAGGCCAACCTTGAGCCTAAAGCAATTATCTGGTGCAAGTTCTGCGTAATAAAGAATATTCAACATGGACAGCTTTGAAGCCGGACATGACTGGATATGCGATGCAAAGGTCTGTGTGGGATTAAGAAGCCATTTCGTGAGGACTCAAACATGTCGTGATTAAAAATTTTGATGCCGCACACCATGTTTGAGCCAATGAAAAGCATGTACATAATAAAAGATAAGGTTATTGGGAGAGGGGTTCCGACACATCCCAGGTGTGTTACATAATATGCCCTCCAGAGTCCAGGAACTAATTTTACTCAGCCTTAGATGAAAAAAGCTGCAAATTATCAGCCTTTGACTACCTGATACCATGCCCGTATGAGAGCAAAGTTACAGCTGAGTAATCAAATTATCCACCCTTACTCCTACATCCCTAAACTGCAGGTCAGTTGTGAAGTGAGACGGTGTGTTGTCGAATTCGACAATTGATTTGCCCGTCAAAACAACCGCTTGATCAAAACTATGCGTGCTAGGTATGCAGTCCGATAACAAGTAGCTTGCACTAAATAGTGTTCTGTCTTGTAAGAAAAAGAGACACACCAATAAGAGACTGTGGGTAAGAAATTTTCTTCGACATTATAAAGGCCTTTTCTACATGGTCATCCTCCGCGTGATCTGTGAAATGCATGAGGCACTGTGTTGTTGGCAGTTAGGAGCCTGGTATATCACTGAGTATCATGGATGGAAGTGATGAACGGGACGGAAGTAATGCGCATGGTTATGGGGATGGGATGTCGGTTGATAGAAAGTGGGCACATGGTGCGGACATAGCTGCTGAGGCCAGTAGTTTAAGGATTAGGAAGTTGGTAACGTGCGAATGGGATTAAGGGAAGGGTGCTGAGAACTGTGAGAGGTAGATGAATAATGAGGGGTGAGATGATGCAGGCTGACAATGAAAAACTAACAAAGGCAAGCCAGAATAAAATTAAGCGCTGGGGTGAAGAAAAGTAGAATATGGGAGAAAGTCGAGTTGGAACGTCAAGGAAGGGGGGAGATGAATGAAGGATTAGGTTTAGAAATGATGGATGGCACAAGCCCTGCCATGTCAATCGAGCAGTATAAACAAATAAGGCCCAACAATGACTCCTAGGGCTGAGAACAAACATGCAAACATTGCCGAGTGCGGTGTTATAGTCACGCGAGGACGAAACGAGTGCTGAATAGGTTGAATGAGATGTTGTTACCTTCTTGCATTTGTCAGCTTTGTCTAGCGTTTTCTCATCCAAGGTGTGAAGCTCAAATCGTCTTTACCGTGTTGGCGTGAGCTGAGGACCGCGTGAAATTGACGTGGGGCAATCGAAAGTGTAGTTGTGTTATAGGGTGTAGGTGGATAGTGCTACGCTGTATGGTATATTGGCATGTATAACTATCGCTTATCTAACGTTTGAGGCTTGGGAGGAGGCTCATGCAAAGGGGCGAATTCGATGACGCACATACCCGTAAGTGTTGCAGTACAGGAATGGCTTATTGTTTGGGTGTGATTAGTTTGTGAAGGAAGAACAAATTGTTTAACGACTGCATGTCTCACTTGCTTTTGCAGTTTCGTATCCGTACAGCTCGTGTGACATGAGATTGTACGATTTTTCGATCGTGTGTGTGCATGTGTGGCTGCCTATTGACGATAATCTGCCAGTTGGTGGTATTGGGTACATTTTCGTTGCCTGAGGAAAGTGGCTGGGCCTGTGGCTGCACTTATGCTAAGTGACGTTTGATTTCGGACGAGCAACCATGACAATGCTTGATTTTGACGTGTAATACGATTTATAAGGTGCCCTAACAGGGTTTCCTTCCTAAAAACTGAAATTTGATCATTCTTTGCCATTGGATTTCGTTTAACTTACTCTCCTTATCCACCCAACCCTAAAGTACCTCATGATATTTACGTGAGGTGCATACTAGCACTAGTCATTTGTTAGGGTTTTTTTCAGTCGGAAGAGGGTACGTTGAAACTTCTCTACTTTTGTAACCTAAAAACAGATGGTCATAACTATCCAGATGCCAAATTGCTCTTATTTGTGGACGCCAGGAACTGCGCTTTTGTCTCAGCTAACATCGCTTTCCAATTTTGTGAAGTGCATGTCCACACTGTTTGTGCCAATTTTTCAACCTATTCTCACACATTCTGTATATTTGTTGCGTAAGTTAATGGATGCACAGTTCCTTACAGGGTGCAGGCGTGCTTAGTTATCCGCCTGAATAAGATGTGCACTTAGTGGTAGCAGATGGTCTCTTACGAACTACTGCATCGGTTAGGACGGAGGGCCTTGTGAGGGACATGTAAAACTTGGCAGATTCTCTGAGTCTTTTGACCGCCATATTGAACTTAGTAGCTCCATTCACGAAAGAGGATCAATTGTGGTGCTACCCTTTGCATTTTCGCCCCTCGAAGCGCCAATCGGGAGTTCACTTAATCCAACTCTCCTACCGGAGTGGGATCCGTTGCTAATGGTAAACGGGTATTATGGGAGAAACTGATTCAATCAGCCTAGCTGCTGCAGTATTATGAGTGTGCGAGTTCATTCACTTTGGCCACTCGCGTATCAGCGTCCCTACCCAATCAATGAAGCATCTACCCTTCCCTGAAACTGTATGGATCGCACCACCCAACCTCGTTCCTATCGTCGGTGATGGTGCAGGGCAATACATGCGCTCAGTGAATATGTTTAAATGAAATAAAACATGTTTTTGCCCTCAAAGCTCAAACCAAATGCTGGCATTTAGAGAAGGGTGTTTCGTATTTAACTAACTAGCTGACTACATTAATTAGCCACTTAGTTTAGATGTTTACCATTGAGTGTAGACGCTGGAGATGGATTTGATCCTTTAAAGCTTAGACGGCAGCAGTAAGAAAAGGATTTCGGATGGCGATTCTGTGTTTTGCAATTTCATTGTGTCACAAAGGCAAAAGCCAAATTCGGATTTGGCTTGCTCGACACTCGGTGGAGACGACGCTAATCCATGCAGCTCCCTCAATGCGAGTGGAGCTGGTGTGCGATACGCCTGATCCCAAGGATCACCGCAGACAGAGAACAGAAAAATACGCAGAGAGAAAGAAGAATTTTTGGATGGTAAGGGTACCCAACAGCGTCTCCTCAACAAAGCGTTTGCAGTCAAAATGTCATCTCCACGTAACTTGGGTGGACTTCAAGGAGAGTTAACTATTGAGCACAATTGCAGAGTAGAGAAGAGCAACAGCTCTGGCCGCCCAAAACCGCGCATTACCATCACAATGACAACGGCACCTGTGGTGACTGGACATCACTGAGTGAGGGGCGCTAGTGGGAGTTTACATCCCCATTCCGGCCGTTGTCAAATAGCGATGTCACTGTGATTAGTGCTGCTGCATCCACATTGACCACAACATCAAACGCTAGCGTTTCTGTGCCATAGCACGGAGTCTGCTTTTCTACCTCTTCCATTTTGATTGCTACATCATGTCTCTTTTAAAGGATGCTTAAACTGGAAGTTGAAATGTCTTGTCAGTGTTGCAGTCTCAGCACCACTATGTTGACAGAATATTTGGCCTTTATGCAATTCCCGGACTTTGGTTAACTGCAACATCACTGACATCATGTTTGATCTCTCGTTTCCTTGAGGCTAGCAGAAGTTATGCTAAGTATACCTGTAAGATTTCGTGCCACACATGCCACCAATGAGCACTGGTTAGCTAAATTGGACGGAAAAAATTGCAGCTCTACTTGTTCTCCTTCTTCTCCTTCCTTTATTTTATCTCATTCTGTCACTAAAGCAGCACCATGTTTACTCGATTGCATTATAGCATCGGGTGTGTGGACTAAGGATGCCAATGGTACTGGATGGCAGAGAAGTTATCCGATGTTCCATGTGTCAGAGGTTTAAGGCCATTCTAAGTAATCATGGCAGTGGGAAGTCCTTTTGTGGAAGTAGGTTAATGGACACAGGAGGTAGATTGATGTGCACAGTTTTATATTTTTGATAGAGCATCCAATTGGTTCTTTTTCTTCTGGTAGGCCTCTACTCGCACGAACAACAGAAGGGCTTATGCAATGAGCGCAGTTTAGCTTGCATCAATTGCGCAAAGTCAATTTGGCCAAATATGGTAATAGTCATGCCAACGACTTCCTAAATTAATTGGTCGGGTTGGAGACCCCTACACTCATGTTGGACAGGTGAGGCCATGAGTTGACCTCAGTGTATTTACCCATGAGGTCTCGAATCTGGATTCCATTGCGCCCTTGTGACAAGAATAGTAGCACAGAGGTTTTGGGCTTCCTTGAATGCTTCTGGTCAAGGTGAGTAAGATGGCAGTCGAAGACAGATCCAATAACTAATCCTAGGTTTTCCCTTACTCTAACATGCTTCTCGAATGTGGAATCTGCCTCTGGCTTAGTCAACTCTGCAAAATCTTCATTTGAGGCTAAAACTTCCATATGGATGTCTCATTTGTCAGCAAAGCGAAAGCGAAACAATCACGAAAAAAAAGAAGGCATGCCAGCTTTCACCTTTGTGCTTTCAGATTACGAATGCTCTCCCATTTGTCCTGGATCTTACCAGTCAGTTATTCATCAGGCTTGCATCCTAGCCGAATCAAATGCCAATCATTCATTGTCCCAGCTACTACTTTGAGAGCACTAAGCATCCCATGCTGCTGTGTTTGCATGACGCTATGGACAAATATTGAAGAACATGGCACAGTGGTCCGATGCAGGGCTCTCGATTAACAAGGGCCAAGAATCGATGCGCAATTCCGAGCACACCATAGGGTATAGCAGAAATTATGCCGTGCCCTTGCCTCACGTGTTCTTCAACAGCGTGAGAATAGTCAAAGTCGAAAAAAAAACTTTAATTTTGATGGACACCCACAGAAGTGGTGAAGAAACTATCATATCTACTGGCTTTCATGCTTTTTCTGCATGGCGCAACGCGGGAGAGCACATCATGTTCGTGGGGCAGAAGTAACTAAAGGTATGCAAGTCAATGTAACTCAGTGAATCGGAACGCAAGAGTTCATGCCTACTGCTGTTGCGAGGCTTTGACTTGGAAGAGGTCGGGTGAGAAAAGCGAGTGGGAAGAAGAAAGCAGAACGCAGAAGGATGCAGCTAACTGACCGTCGAGTGCACAGATAATTAGTAAACAAAATGAGCGTTGATTCGATAGAATTATGAAGGTGACATTAGGACAGTTGCATGCGTGACCGTTGGAATTTACTACGCCATCATTTGAATGGCTGCACAATGTCTGATTGCCATGGCACCGTATCAGAGTGAGGAAGTATTTCCGTATTCAATGGCACAGATCCCAGATTTTAAAGGGGAAGTCAACCGTTGTTCCAGTGAAGGTTTCGATGATGCTAAATTGGAATAAGACAGTTCGACTGTTTGTACGTCCTTTTGATTGGATCGACCATTGGTTGTGACGAGGTGTAGCAACGCTTGCTTGCAGACTCCTCTACCCGAATCACATTTGGCTTGGGGCATTACTTAGTTTCAATCTAATGATGGGAGCTAACTTACGAATTTCGCGCCACCACCACTGAGTTTCTTATTTGATAAGCTTACTTATTGCTTCCCTTGAGACTGTCTTACGAACAAGGTAAATTTAGCTACTAGTGGCAAAGATTTAGCAAACCTCAAGCACCTACGATAGTCTACAGCAGCACTAAGCGTCGAAATGCATACTGGAGCAGGGATTTCTTGTTTTTGCTGCACTTTTTTAAATTCATCTTACAAAATATTATAGGAGATGTCATTGTCGAAAAGAAGGAATGCTAGTTCTTCCAAAAATAAAAACATTTACTTGAATTATTCAATGAATAATGTGATTAGGCCTCCCTTCAATTTGCTCGGATTCTTCATGCATCGCGTTTGCCACTTCCGGCCACTCTTGGTAAATCCGATCAAAATGTTAGATGTCTCCAGACCAACTGTTTAGCCCCGACAAAACGGACTAAACCAAACAGGCAAACATTAAGGAAGTTTTTCGCGATAGAATTCTTTGCTAATTTCATCTGAGTAGACCAATTTTAAGTGCTTGCATTTACGCGATTGAGGTATGAGTGGAAACGCAAATGCTATGCAATCTTTAAATTTCGCATTGAACGCTGTGTCCCCATTTTCGCCACTCTGAAATGAGACCACTTTAATTTCCCAAGTACACAACACTTCCCTTTTTTGATCATTCAGAGCCTTGACTTCACCTCGAAACAACCGCATTTCTGCTTGTACAAGAAAGTTTTTTTCATTAAAGACACTAATTGAATTAGGAGACGCAAGCGTTTTCTTGGCTTCTTTGGGTGACGGACAAAACTAGTCTCAAGACACTTGCGCCGACGAGAAGTTGGAGGAATGGTGGTGGGATAAAACTGCACAGAAAATTCCTAAGCCACTCTGTTACAGCGGCTCATGGTCAGTGACGAGTATGTGTTTGTTCAAAGGAAGTGTTTATCAGCAGGTTACTGATTGGTACGCAATCATCAACACGACGGACTGGCAGGAAAATTTGTCAACATGTGCATTCAGAAGCGAATGCGATTGGTTGAAGTTAGTAAACAAATTTTTGTCCTCAATCTACTCTTCAGTGGCAACTGGTGAATGATGAGCTTTACTGCTCTGACCAGATTCAGGCGGATGTCAGTCCGACCAACACAGAGCAAGACCGTAGACAAGCGCCGCAAAAGCTGGCAGAATGGCTGGCCATCGCTCGCAAAAATCGCGAGGCGCGCAAAGTTGGTGGAGGGTCGCGATTTCTTTCGCGTCCCCTGCGTTTTACACAGAATGCGAATGTGAGGCGGATTATGTGCAATTGATTTATATTACTCAGCAATCCATGTGACATAACCGGCACAAGATCCCGACTACTCAAGCCATCATTTGCGACCACATACCTTTAATGTCTCTCCGAGGGCAAAGACTGCAGGTTGTCGATGGCATCAGATATTTCCGTAGTTCCATCGGCATGTGTTGGCTTAAAGAGCTGAAAAACCTAATGATGTTCAATGCGAGTAACTTATGTTCATGTTATAGACGCTAGGGTATCTGAAGTTAAAATAAAATAGAGAAACTGACAGGATATCTGTAGTACTCGTCGGCCCACGTAAAAATGGCTGATTAAGATAGAGCCCTCCTGACGTGCCAGCATCTTATTTGCCAACTAGTAATGAGTCTTGAATTGAAAAGCGATTTCGCCTTGCTTGGACGTGGCTAAGAGAGCATGTTTAGTGCGAATATGGAATAAGCTGTATGCACACATCTTTAAAATTGGTGGTGGAGAATCGCTCGTGCATTATGGAGGCAAGAATATTTAGGGCTAGAAAGGACCACTTCGAATTGCAGGCCATATCATTCATGTTTCGTGGCCAAGCTCAAGCCCTGTGACATAAGTAACACCAATCCTGCAAAATGAATTTTGTCGAAAAGGATGTTAAGCATGAATGAGGTTGATTTGTTCGTTCTCACAGATAGGAAGAATTGTTGGGAACGTGATGGTAGCTGTTGCTATATGCGCCCACCTACTATAAATGATATCAAAGCCAGATCTAACCACCCATTGGCGTTGCATTTTATTTACTTTATTGCTACTGAAAAAAGAATTTACTTTGTTTCCAGTTCCATCTTCGCTCGCACCATTCTTTATCAGTGCCTATTGAAATGAGGAATTTGTGTGCCATGTATAGGGTATGTGAGTATTCACGTGTGAATTTAATTCTCCATAAGCTAAAACACAAAATATGACGACGCACACTTGCATAAGGCAGACTTTAGTGAAAATGGAAACAATAAATTAGCTTCTGTGCAGGACATTTGCTTAGCAGCGACCCCGACCAGGGGTGCGAAACATCGAGCCAATTTGCCACTGGCCGGCGGTAGCTGTTTGTGACCAGAGAAATATTTTGTTCCGATCAAAAGCTTAGCAGACAAGATGAGAGGTATGCTCAGTTCTGCAGCTCTTAGATAAATGGCCATCGAGGAATAACACGAAACGAGAAAAGATGCGTAGCCAACCACCGAAACCCTTGCAAAAAGATGCAGACCAAATTTGTGGTGCCATTGATGCGGCAGCAAGCACTGCCATCAACAACTTGGATGAACTTTGCTCCCCGTTAATGCAGATCATCAACGGCGCGAGATGATGTTGGAACGTGTTCCTAGAACGTGTTCGATTCGCGAAGAACAAATCGTGTCAAGTACAATGAGAGCACCAGAAGGCGAGACCTATTTAGCCGAAACTTCCATTTACGTATCCTTCACTACACTGGTCCACATATCTTCTTTTGCGATTCCATCTTCGATTTCTTCTGCTCTCCTATTTGTGGATCCGCTCGCTTCCAATGCCGTTTCGCCATCTGCTAGATCTAGTCTCTCCACTCAGGCCAGCAGTCATCAGCAAACACGCACACCTTTATCTAATCAGTAGCAAGTAATTAGGCATTTTGATGCGTGCCCACATTTGTCGCCAGCTTCTAAGGCTGATTTACCATCTGCAAAGCACTGAGTGCTCGAAAGTCTATCACTTTTGCACATTAAGAATGACCATTCGATGAAGAACCATTATTCTGTAAAAGGGACTCTCCAAGTTGGACACGAAGGTTTTGGTCAGTTCTTAGCACCTTATTAAAATTGATATTTTGTTAAAGCAAGCGTTAGAGAAGCCCTTTAGGTGCTTCACTTATAACGCAGACTCACATCGGGCGACTGACATTCCAGCATGGATAAATTGGTGATTGGGTTTATTAGCAACGCAACAGGCATTTCAAATTGTAATCAGATCTGTGCTCTTCCGTGCTTTGGATCGACTCAACAGGTGACCGCTGTTTGTTTTTGAGAGTAAAATCCAGTTTAAAAAAAGTTATAAATTCTGCCATTTGTCCACATGGTGATGAGTGCAATTTATTTAGCCATTTGTACACAATTAGGTAGATCTTGGTTAATTGGAATGCTTTTAACTATAAGTAAAAATACTCAACACAGGCTTGACAGCATGGCTGGTTGCGTTCAGCAAATACGATGTTGCACGGCCTCTTTAGCCATTATCAAGTCATCTCGCAAAAGCAAATTCGTTACTACCGTTTGAAGTTCGCTTTCATGCCACAGAAAGGGCTCTTATGTTACGATTTTCGCATATAGTTAAAAGTCAGCTATTGCCGAAGTCTTAGGAAGCGCAACTTCCATTCTACCTGCTACCGAAGTCAATGATCTCTGGGCAGCTCCATATTGAACGTGGCAATGTAAATCAAGTTAGATGCTACTTGTCCGATTCAATCGGCTGAATCTGAATGCATCACTGGCCTTGCAGCATCATCATGTAATTTTGTAACCGGAGGTTGTGTACTTAAAAACCCACAGTATGCCATGTGCGTCGCACCAGTAGGTGTGTATATTTTCTGTGAGACTAGAGTTGAATTAGAGACGCCCCGCGCGGGATCAGATCCTGCTCTCGACGCCAACTTTACGTATGGAATGGCTGTTCAGTCTGACTCCACCTCTCAGTCACATGCACACCAATGCGGGGTGGGTGGCACTACCCTACCTCTCAACGCGCCACTAAGCATCACGGACTTACAGCATCACGTTTAGCAATGAAGCCAGCGAGATCGCAGATTTCAAAAGAGAGTAACTAGCAATCACATGCTGTTGTTGTAAGCGCAACTCGAACTGCAAAGAAATTTACTAACAAATTCGTAGTTCTTTGCCCTGTTCATGCAGTCGTTACGACGTCTTACAAATCCTCCATTCCCATTGGCGTCACCACGCCTGGATGATGCTACTGCCTTATACTAAGCCACTAAGTAGATATTCAATGAAGTCGTAGAATCCAAGCTAAGAGTCCGGCTCCCATATTAATGGGAAATACTTGTCACTAAATATAAGCCACTTCTCTCAAGGGGTAACTCATTGCTGTGGCAAGTACTCACGAAATTCCTCAATTTCTTTCGCAGTTACGCTAGCCGTTCAAGCTAGAATGCCATCCTTGCTGCTTATCCTTGTGTGGTCCTTTTTCAAACTGTAAATTAGAACCCGCGAGGTTTGGTGAACTAGCACTTAAACAGTAGCATCAGTGAATGTTTCACACGACGAAAATGCAACCGGACTGAAAGGCATTAGAAGTAAGTTTTGTTCCATTTGCCACTCTTGTAAGAAAGCAAATTTCTGCTTTCACTGTAATGACTTTGACCTTTCCATGCAATTTGGTAAAAACATGATGGAGGAGATAGAATTTTTGGCAAAATACAATTCCATCTCCGGATATCCAATATCAATGTCAACGCGATCAAACAGCATTAAAAACAAACGATGAGACAGACGCCACGTTGGGGAGAAACTGGATGGCTATCAGAACTGTGACTTATGCAGAACGTCTACGAGCTGGATAAGTGACATTATAAAGGCGATCAACTTTTCACGTTGCCTAAATAAATCCATTCACCAGGAGGTTGGAGAAAAACAGTACGCAGCACCGTCAGGCAGCCAATTGAATGCCTACTCGGCACAAGTGAGGGGATGATGGGCTATCATTTGAGGGTCCCGGTGTTCCTTCTGAGGTGTTATAAAAACCCAAAGGAGGAGCGATGGATGCTGCCGGTTGCCAATGTTGGGTGATGGAACCACAGTTGTCGACAATGCATTAAGCCTTCAAAAAGGAAGCCTTACTGCCAAGAGGTGTGCGGTGTGTTGCCCAGGGGTCGTGGTGCCATCGAATTGAGCACAAAATTTGGGGGTACAAGAGCCAAATTTGAGAAAATCACAACCCACCGTTACAGCGGGTGCATTGGAGGTTTCATTGCTCTCATGTACAGTTCTTCGTTCTGCATTTGGTCTGGTCTTACTTCAGTCCGGTCATGCCACTTTACCTTCCCATTAAATAATGAAACAGCTGCACATTGTGGTCTGTCAAACAAAAGCGCCATCGATAGAGGTTAAGGGCAGCGAATGATGCATGGACGAATGCTGGAGAAATTCGAAATAGCCCATTCTTAGCTCATGTTCCGCCGACAGTGAACGTGCTCCCAACTGCGTGTCTGCATTGACCATAACACAATCAGACGAGACTAATGCAAGGTTTTAGCACTTGGCATATTTAATTCCAACACATGTGTCCAACGCACCATCTCACCGTGCGTTTGCACCAACTGCAATGCAACCTAATGTACGCCGGACAGTATTTGAGCGAAAAGTCAAATAAGACGCAGGGTTGAGGGATGAAATGCTTTAACGTCAATATGAATGACACGACGCATCAACTAGGTGGACGCTCCATTTTCTGTGCATTAGAGCGGTAATTTACCTTGTCCAGTGGACAGTTGTTAATGTGTAGTGAACTGCTCTCTGCCGCTGAGTCTTTTGAACTTGTCTCTTTCGACTTTCCTGCTAGGTCATCAGAGAAGGCTGGTGGAAGAATTCTGTCAATCTTGCATCTGCAACACAGCCAAGCGTTTGTGACATGGAGAGAAATATGTTATCAACCGACTCATGAAACATCGGCCTCATCCAAAGCTTAATAGTACTGAGAGCTACCAATCGCAACAAGTGTCCCAACACACAACAACACTGCTCAAGTGAAGCCCTCCAGTAAACGGTGGTGGTATGTTGTCGAGGCCAGGACACGGGTGCAGAGCGATGGTGGCAATGCTCATGAATGGTTCTACAGCTGAATCAGATTGCGAGCAAAATGGTGAAGACGAGGTTGTGAAGGCATATGTAAGTTTGGGAAAGCCACTTTTTCGCTTTCTTAATGAAGCGTCTGCATGCTCCGATGGCAGCTTCTTTTTAGACCTCGCATTTTTTTCCAATAAGTAAATAGATTGATGCCGTGTCGAAAGATACTCTCGTGGTGGGCTGTGCAACAAGTTGAAATTGGCTACAATGCATGGCTTCGAAGCCACATTAAGTTCAGCGGTCATATTTTATGGCATGCTTTTTGTCTCGCCACCAATTTGATGCTTGAGTTCGATATCTGTGGATTAATGGAAGTTCATTTTGGCAAGTGTCATGCACTGGTGATGGGGGTGGTGTTTGTGCATCTGTGTCTAACCCCACTAATCGGTTTGGTGGTTGTGAATTTGTTGCTACAACTCTTTCATCCAACATTACGGATTACTGTAGCTATTCTCTTGCGTCTTCATCGACTTCTGCACCCTTGGAAGGTAGGGTAGACGCTGGTGACACAATGCGTGATAACAAGCGATTGGGGAAGTTGGAAGAAGGAACAATACCACCGCTACTTTTCTTTGCTGGCTGCCGCGCGAATTTAGCGTCCAATGGAATTGCGACTCAGCAGAGTGAATGCGCACTGCCATGGCCAGAACCCTATTCTTCACTTCTTTCTCGAAGTCGCTTTCCATGTTGGTTTCTTTTCATTCTTACCACAACACGCCTCATGGGGAACTGCTACCCTCCGAGATTTGTGGTTCAATATAACTTACACATGAGTAGCTAAAATGCGCAGCATACCTTATTAAGCTCCAATTCAAATAACGTTTGCTTTATTTGGGCAATGTCGCATGGAGTTGGTTGGACGGTGCATCAAGTAAACTAGTGGGTAAAAGTGGGGAACCTAAGGACCACGGATGTTTGAATCGATTTGTTTGGGTTGAACGAGCTGATAAGTCGTGACTAATTAGAGTAGGATGTGATCGGTGGGAAGAGGAAGTTGGGGAACAAATGCGGGTGGCAGGCATGAGCAATGAAGGGGCGAATGGGGCGGTTGCGATGGCATGGACTAGCAGGTTGAAGGAATGAGAAGCGTTTACATGGAGAGTAAATGGATTAGGAAATGTCAAATGAGCGGATTTTAGGTGCATACAAAGAAAAAAATAAAAGACCTCATATGCGTAGAGAAAACGGTTATCATAGTGAACGAGCAGTGAAAATGCTGATGGAGTGGATGATGCATGAATAACGGGATTTGGGCCATGTAATTGGGCATAGAGTGTGAGGAATACATGAAACAATAGAAAATTCAAAGATTAATAGAAGCGAATCGAACAATTTTTAGGATAGTTTAACAGTTTTGATCAAAAGAAGGCACCGTGTTTGGGACATGCAAATGAGCAGCATTTGAGTCTGGAAATGTGCAGCACAAATTAAACTAAGTATGTCAAAAATGTGAGCAATGTGTGTACAAATTAAAAATGAGTGGGTACAGTTGGGGATGGGGAAAATGGAATGCGGAGAGAACGATCTAGTCATCATTGGATGGCTGATTCAGAAATGCATGAAGGCATGACAGAGAGGCACGAAACAGCCATTCTTGAAGGACTGGATAGCCATATGCGGACGGAACCGAGTGATTGGAGAAATCAGGAATGATCCAGGGTGTCAGGCATCAGGCGAGTCACATAATAGAGAATGAGTATATCTAGAACCGTTAGTGAGCTACGAGCTCCAAACCCCGCGAATGGGTCGCGAGAGACGGAGGAGATCTTAAATGAGTGAACAGAGATTGAATGAGTTGATATGGGAATCCCCACTGCATGATCTACTGACCAAACGAAGAGGTGGTGTGTGGAGAAGGCGGAGATGGGTAGGTGGGTAAGTAATGAGTTAAGGAATTGGGAAATAAAGTATAAGGAGGCGTTGACTTGAATAAAGAAATGGGGAGGTGCGGATGGATCGAGAGGGGCACATCGTGCTAGAGAAGGCACGTCGCCGACTGACTGTTAACTGATAGTTGTGTTCCATTCCCAATGGTCCTTTTACCTGATCGAATAGATTTTTAGCTAAGGCGCGGTTTTAAATTGCATAAAATGCGCTATCCAGAGCCTACGCTACTTGCCACCCTCCAGCCTGCAGCCACTTGCCACCCTCCAGCCTGCAGCCACTTGCCCCACCACAGTCGCAAATAAGGGCCCTGCATCAACATCAAAATCTCTCCTGCCATGTTACAACTGCCGCATTCTTATACATCTATTTGACCCTCTTTCTTTCACGCGCCCACACACACATGATTCGTGCGATTTCCACAAGCTGTGTGTCTTTAAAAGCGTTCCTCACAACCCTGATATACCCTTCCTCTGGAAACCCCATCAGGATAAAGAAAATGAAACAGCCAAACACAAATCAGGTGAATCAGCACGCACGAGCACGCTGAAGGTGGGCAGAAGACACACTGAGTGGAGGGGTACATTCGATGACTGTCCATCGACGCTTGCGTGGTGCTGTTCTGCATTCCTGTCGACTTTTCCACTGCCAGTGCATAGAGAATGCTATTTTAATCGACTTTTAAGGTAACGAGAAACCTATACTCACTGCGTGGTACCGATGGGAAACCAGACACAGTTAAAGCACCCACAAAGTGATTGTCACACATCTTCGCAAGTTCGGCTCCAAAAATCTTTGAATTAGTTATCATCGGTTGCCCGGATGGGTGTGTTGAGTTCAATCATAGTGCGCCTAATCCTCGAAATGCGCGTCAATCCACCTACCAATAATACCTCCTCGATGTCGGCCTTCTTCATCTTTTCATCGGTCAACGCTATCTTTACTGCATCCAACGTCCTACTGAAGAGGATCGAGCACTGCTCCAGTCGGGCCCGTGTGAAGGAAGCCCTGAAATTGGGGCAACCGAGCAGAGAAACTGCTCCCATTTTTGTGCTCTCAGCTGAGCTCAACATGCTCAACTGACAGACTTTAAGATCAGCGCAACTTCAATTTTATTTGTGGTACCACGGCGCATCGGAAGCATCACTAAATACGCAAAGATGATTGCGGAATGAGCAGCGTCGAGGACAGTCAAATCAGTCTGATTCAAACGAGGAAGGCTTTGGCTTTGGATGGCGATTGTCTGAGCCACAGGCACATCTTGACAAGTAGCCATTTGTGTAGCAAACGCATTTGATATTGCTCATTCCTACTGCTGAACCTTGGAGGGTTAATGGCATTCGTGGGTAAATCCTCCTTACGAAAGCACGGAACTCGAAGTCATTGAAGGATGGGAGGAGGAGGAGGAACAGGAGCAGGAGGTTGCTGAGAGAGGCGAATGGGAGTGCGTGCTGCATCGCCGTCGTCGCCATCGGTGAGATGCGAAATGCTAAAGCAAAAATCCTACCCTGAGAAGAGCATTTTATAAGTTATGCGTCCTTTTAAGAAATAAACGATTTCGATTCTTCTTAGTACTTGATTGGGAGTCATTTTCTTACTACTAAGTCCCTTTTATTCCTTTCTCCTTCTTCATCCATTTATATTTCTACCTTATTTCCAATGGTAAACACTAAAGCAATGATTGCACTCACTGTCTGTGCAGTGCTTTCAGTGACTGATCGACTAGAAGCAGCGGTTGTATGCATTAAAATGGCATTAGCCAACCTCCTGCGGTTCAGTGCTACTTCGGCCGGGCTTGATTTGACACCTGATCCACCAAGGCGTTAACTCTGCCAATTGATGTCCGTCGATGTTGTCTATCATTGTGCAATTTCATCCTTATGCGGCCTCTCACCCGGTCCAGATGTCTGTTCTTGTGTAGTTTGGTGGTGATGTTCGACTGGGACATTGGGATTTGTGCATGTGTTTTAAAATTATATGCTGCGATCAGTCAATTTGTTGGTGGGGTAGAATGAGGAAGGATTGCCGGTTGTCGATGTCTCAGGTAAATGAGGTCTGCAATGGAACAGCCCACACGTTTGTGAAGTGAACTTTCAACTGCAATGCACGGGCAGGTGGAGTAGTTGCAGATGGGCACGGTCTTACGGGACCATCCACGCCATCACCAGGACTTGTGGAAGCGGGTGGGGCTACTGTGGTCACGAAAGCGAGGCAAATTATGATGATAAAGTTAAATAGAACAGTGAGAAGCAATCATTCATGCCGATGGGGTTAATGTTAGGCAGCTCAAGTGTCAGCATGGGACATGCAGTCGTGGATGAATGGAGAACACTTGGGCAGAAGGAGGCAGGCGAGCGGGTGCTGGTCAACAGCGATGCATGCATGCTGTGCAACGCTAGCTTAAGATCATCGCACTTATTTGAATTGAGGCTCAGGTTGGTGCAGACCGTCACTCTCGTTGTGGTCATTCCCCACCCTTTAGTCCCTATTCAAATCAGGATGGCCCTGATGGTAGAGCAAATAGTGAGACGAGGTGCAGATTTGAGGAATGGGGCACCTAGTTGGGCAGAGTTCACTATCATGTCTTACACGCCACCGGCTTGATCCTTAGTGCCTTAGGAATAATGATCCAAATCAGCCTATTCAGGTTAGGCACTACAGATATTACTGAAGGTGGCTGAAGAACCATCAAAAAGAATTTGGAGCAACACCCTAACAGCACTTCCGTCCTAGCTATTAACTGAAGCACTTTTGTTTCATAGGTTCAAGCTCGCTTAGATGAGCCGCTCACGATAAGCCCGGTGTTTTTCTTTTTTTACTTTTTTACCTGCTCCTGCACTTTTTCCAGCCGTTAAGTAAAGTACCTTCATTTAGAGGCTCAAACTCGTTGAACTGAGTCCCCTTAACAAGGAAGACGTCTTTACTTGCTGCCTCTCTACCTCTTCTTGCTCTACTTACCTTCCCACAACCAACTACACTCATCCCGTGTGGTGGTGGCCATACTATCAGCGATGAATTAACATTTGTGAGCATGCCACAAGGCCTGTCTTTACCCGAGGCTTTGCGATCATGGCTCATGTGGCAAATTCATCGCGAGTCGCGTTGGCAACCAAACATTTAGACAACTGACTGCAAGAGAATGATGTGCGGTAGGAAGACGTGCAAGGGGGACATTCTTTTCTGCACTGCAATCAAGGCGTCTTTGGCCTCAATGGCCCTCATTGCGCACTTAACAAAGGATGTTACTCCTCCTTATTTAATGTGCCAGGAGCCGATGCACCTCTTCTTGCTGCCAATTTTGATGGTCGCCAGGGCAAGTACAAGCGATGGCAATGGTTGGCCTCAAGCGTTAATTAAAATGGCATCATTAAGACGAAGTTGGCCAGGTATCTTGTTTGCCATTTTGATTACAAAACCGATGTGCAGCTCCATTTGATTTGCTCTGCATCTCTTTCTTCTACCCGCTTATACAGATATCCTTCCGCCCCTATAAGGTGTATAGACACAAATGCTTTTAGCATGGAGCTATTGAGAAGATAAGTCCCTTCCCGTGAGCATATAGTTATGAGGGATTTGGACGACGCAGCCAGGGTGGAGGGCAGGTGGAGAGGAAAAATGGCCTGCGATTGAGGACACCAGTTTCAGTCGTGGTTTTGAAGATCGAAATCTGCTCAGATACATGCACATGAGTAAAAGCTTCAAGGGGCAGGGAGATGGCTCAATGATGTAGAAAAGCTTTGGCATTCTTCGAAGTCGCTTCTGACATGTAGGCGTTGCGACAAGATCTAAGGCTAAAAGCACGCAACCGCCCATGCGCCATGTACACTAGTCTCATTAGCACAGAAAAGGCGTGCCTCAAATCTGCGTCTCGAGGATTGGGCTCAAAGTTCGTCAATTCGGTAAATCACTAATGCCCACTAAGTGTACTGCTGGGATTCATAATGCATTCGAACACAGAGACAAGTGCTCGTTGAACTTCTCCCCTTTGCCACAAACAGTGCCAATTAACCAGGCATGAGGCATCTCGCAATCATCACAATGGCACTTTAACACAACCCACCTTACCGTGTCTCTCGCGTTAAATACGAAGGTTTACGGACTCTGGCCGCATTAAAATTTATAAAGTGTAGTTAAACTCGTAAAAAGATTCCTTTAATTAAAGGTTTTGAAATGACAACTGCGTTTTCCTTTCGCACATCTGACTGTCTTGTACGCCTCCATCATGTCAGATTTTATCCCGGTTATGGAGACTGCCAGCCGCACAATCATGGGGTGTTAGCAGGAAGTTTGCAGCCTGCAGACAATTTTGAAAAACACTTACGTATGACACAAAATAAGCTTCTCTGCCAAGATAGCAATTCAAAAGTAGTTCACCAGATGGAAACAAATGCAGAGCATGCGGTGGCAGTAAAGAGAATTGCCACAATCGTGCTTGTGGCCAAAATTTTAGCCGTTGCGAAGCGCATAGGCAATTGCATTTGTTCATTAATGGAAGTGGTAAATGGGGAGGGACAAGGCAAATGAAAAGGCCACGGCTGTAAACATCAGCCACAGTGGGCTGCAATATGGATGGTAGTGTAGCCAGCAAAATGCTGCCAACGTGGCCGCCACAAGTCAAGACTACAGATCTCAGCTAATAGCTCGACAACCAATGGAAATCCTGCATAAATGTGTGCAGCAGCATGTGTTGGAAAGTAAAATTTGGGGATGAGGAAGGTCTAATGCCTGGTAATGGCCTCACTTGTTTGAAGTATTTGGGAACGCGTTGAAGAGCACACAAAGCATCAGAGATATTGAGATAAGCAATGGCATTGCGGCCAAAATGTCTGCATCGTTGACATTTGTAAATCACCATTGTCTTGTATAAATCACAATGGGAAGTAATTCGGGTAAATGATGACCTATGCAGCGGTCGCACGCCTATTGCACAATAAGCCTCATCCTTGGTGCCCCTCCACCAAGAAATGCATTCATCTGAGGTGCAAGTCCTATGGCCTATAGGGATTAACGAGTTCATTGCACAACTCTGGCGTATAACTCGGTTAAATGCTGCACTTCTTGACTTCTAGCGTTCCTTCTCTGTCAGCCGTCAACCATCACAAAGTACCGATTGATCAATGTAACCGTAGCTTTGCACAACACTAATGAGATTTGCAGCATCACTGACAGCCATCGCAAGTTGGCGAATCTCTCGTCCGCTACCATGCGGCGCGCAAACTCAAGTGAGCAGTCAGGTCATGCAATGCGATGATGGTGGAGTGGATGCCAAACACGTTTTGGCACTGGCCGCTATAACTGCAGTCTTCTCTTCTAATGTGCATTGGTGTTTAACAAAACTAAGTGAATTGGTTGACGTCCTCCATCCACCCCCTCATTATTATTTTGATGCTTCGGTCGTACGGACTAAGCCAGAAGGCCGATCAGCAAGCTCATAAGACGGCTGTGTCTGTGCTTGCAACTAATTACGGATGGTGACTGGAATCATATGACCAACAACTTGATGACTGCTATGGTGGCGTTTGGGAAGCCACTGTGAGGTCTAGCCTTTCTCACTCTGAGTGAGGTCCATGCCTGGAAAGTAAATGGCACAGAGCGTAGTGACTTCAACTGACTTTTTAGAATGGACAATCTTTTGCTTTTACGACCCGACATCAGGGCTTTGTGGATTTTCGCTTAGTAAAGAAAAAGGCTGTTAGTAATGCCAGTAACTTAAAGTCTAGAGAACTGGAGCAAAGCGGTGTTGGTGCTATTGGCCAACATCACTCCGGTGCAATCTAATCAACTGATAGTGTAATTTTAATAGAGGTCAAGAGTGAGGAGAGTTCACCTTAACTGAAGACTCCATTCGCTAGATCAAATGGAACGCTTTTACTGTCAGTTAGGTAAGTAGTAGCTGCCCTAAAATGCATGAGCTTGAGGTTAGAATTCACTACTATCTCAAGAACAGCGCTGATATGGCTCAAAGCCACAGTGTGTAGATGCCTAAGAGACACGCTACAAATTCTTCTTCACTATCATGAAATTGTGAAGCCCTGTCACTCATCTGAGCGGAGACGGATGGAGATGTGTGAACAAGGGAACGTGCGTAATGCTCCTGAGTTGTGTACTATAGGAAATTCACTGTTCTACTTAAGTAGGCAAAAATTTGAAAACGTCCGCAACTACGGTAATGGTGGCTTCGATGTGACTGATCCACACCAACTTTGACTATCTTCTCGACTGCGCTGGCACTGCGTGATGCAGGTTAGCTTAAGATATTTTCCTGACCATGGGGGCAAGTGCTGATGGACAGACGCGTCCTAACCAACCACTCAAAGTTGCTAGATACCAATTAAAGCAGGGTACCGACGACTACAGGTGTTTGTTGATCAACGAGAATTTGCTATTGAAGATGATGCCATATCTTTCTTACGTTTATTGTTTAATACGCATCGCTTGATTGGGTATCGAAGTTTCTCCACTAGGCAGGCCTCAGTGGGACGCATGGGCTACGCACACCTCGCCGGATTGACGGAGATGAGGAGCAGCTATTTGTGGAGCCAATCAGAAAGCGAGGTATCTAGAATGCTTGCTTAAATGCTCCTCTCAGAGATCAAGTGACAAGTAAGCAAATGCCGATTGTCATAATAGCAAGTTCTGGTTTTAGCTCTGAATTCAATGAACTGTTGGCAACATGTGACCCTGTCTAGTCAGTTTGCTAGTTCAAAGGATATAAAGGTCAAGGATGGGAAGACTACTCCCATCTCTTCATCACTTGAAACGCTGGCATTTATGTTAAGCACAAAATAATGAAGCAAACTATCTCTGTAAATCACTATTATAGGCGACATTTATTTGTAGAAATTCAAACTTTGGCACGTGCAAAGGAAAGCGGCATCAGAGGCGGCACCTGAACTCACTTTTAACTTATTTCTCTTCCCTCGATTTTATATGCAATAATATTTTGCATGGAGCTACTATAATCACACATCTACCCTGACAAGTGGGTTCGGTCCCATTTAGCAACAGCTTTTATTTATGCATTTGGTAGATGTTCGGTTACACGCTCGAATAATTCTAGCCTGCAGAGCGCCTATACCACGTGATTAGGATGCTAAATATGTGAGGACTAACTCCTACCCTATTGTTCGTGTGCTTGAGGCTCATGAATTTCGCCCAAGTACCAGCAAGGTATCTCGAAAGTGTGCGATGATAAAATATTTTGCCGTACATTTGTTTGTGTGAGATAGATCTTGCGCAATCATTCAAGCTAAAACTTATGAAAAAGCCTTAAGTAGCAAGGACTCAAGTCCTTAATGGGATGTAGGCAGGACTCGCAACCGCAAGTTTTCGAGTGGAAACGAGATGCGCTACCCATTACTCACCTGCAGCATTAAATAAAGCACACAAAGGGCACAGAAATTATGATTGAGGCAGCAAGATATCTAACATACGATATTATTATCAAAAGTGGACACAATAAAATACAGATGGATTATTTTCGGATGAAATTAATGAATCTAGACTAATGCAAATGCGGTCGAGTGGGTTAAAAAAACTAACTGCAGATGTTGAGGTTATTAAAAAAGTCAAAAATTGGGGAAGTTTTGGCCAATTGGTTAGGGTCTCTGACAGCGAATCGAACGACTGCGGATTAGCGTCTCGTCGATGCCACATACACGCTTTACAACTTTTAAAGCATGTAGGGACACTGCGCATGGCTTCTTTATAAGATTTTCACTACATTAATAATGCATGTCGGCTTCAGCAAATCGACCACAGCACGTGACATGTCATCCATAGCGGGAACAGTAATTCTGACCCACGTGGGACCTACAAATGACGTGATATGTTTCCTTCCGCTTCGAGATTGGATTTAGATCCACTCAATCCCTGCTATTACATGAGAGGACTCAACATGGTCAGAAATATGCTTGAGTTTGAAATGAATTTAACGACTCATGTAGTTGGTGTTTTACACTTTAACGTTTAGTCCTTGTCACAATACCTCTATTTGACTTGTAGTGAGAGGCATGAAGTGCAGCTACCAACGCTCATGCAAGTGATGGAAAAGGACCTTAGAGCAAGTTCTGAGTTTCCTTGCATTTTCCATACAACAGAACGCATTCGAATCATGCAGGACCACATTCCCGTAGGTCTAGTGGTCAAATTTGGAGATTTTAAAACAAAGTGTTAACTAGGTTTTCATCATCTGGTGGAGAAACATCCTCCTACTATGTTAACCTCTTTCATACAATCATCGCAAAGATGAGTTGATGCGAAAACTTTGTGCAATTCTATCATTTTGACATGCCCACACAAGTGATAGATGGTTACCTTCATCCGTTCGTACCGTGTGCGCTTGGTAAAGGAATTTGTCTACAGATCTCGTAGGACATAATGAGCGTGTAATGGTATTCATTTCGACAATAAACTAGGCAGCCTCTATGTAATTCTTACAAACCATCCCTCACCGAAAGTCAATTTAAACTGCTTCCGGGATCGAATCCAGTTCAATCAATGGAGAACATTCGTTGCTCATCTTAATGAAGGCAATCATAAGAATCTACCTTTGAGGCAAAACCTAGCTAAAGGATACTTTTTTATGTAGTCTGGATTTATTTTGCGTTTTGTCTTTTAAACCTGTCAAAATAAGGACTAGAATATTGCTTTTGGCAAAATTCACAGGAATGTTTTCTGCATGAATCGCAGTCCCTGCAACAATCAAGATTGCCGCTTAGACATGAAAAGGCAAAACCTAACTTTTGAAAAGCAGATTGCAGTTTGACCGCAAATTTTAACTTAGAATTCAGAGCTTGGCAAGCATTTAAGCATCCAAGCATGGTATTCACTTCACATAAATATGCATTGCCGGAAGATACTGCTCTACCCATGAGCAACCTGTTAACTACCCAAAAACTGCTAAGATTTGGAGGATTTTAAAGTGTAGCAAAGTTGGCAAACCAACGGCGCCTAAGATTAAAGTAATCATTTCCCACTTTAACAGAATGCATAAAAATGTCACATCGCCTTATAACATGGGAACGCTGGAATCGAATCCAATCCCATTTCGAGTCATAAGGAAATATTTTGTGTCATATGATGGACCGACTTGGGTGGACATCCAATTTTTTGCCTTTCGCTGACATGCTACAGCATTTGATAGACTTACAGGAGCCGCAACAAATTACTGATGCCTTGATTGCCTAGTCTGAAATAAACAAACGAGTCAGAGGCAAATATCTCACGTGATATTGCTGTCCACACGTTGTCAAAGTTTTGATTCACTCCATTATTTACAATTTTATGTGAGTTGGTCTATTGCTTTCAGTCGCGAATATATATCTGCGCCTTTGAGTCATGTCATGTAGTAATGCGGATTGATGGCAATTAAAGCCAATCTCGAGTCCAAAGCAATTATCTTGTGTAGGTTTTGCGAAAGTATGAAAATTCAACATTAAGTGCCTTGACTGGATATGCGATGCAATGGTCTTCGTGGGAACTAAGAAGCTATTTCCTGAGGAATCAAACATGTCGTGAGAAAAAAAATATTTAATGCCATTCACCATGTTTGAGCCGATGGAAAGCATGAGCATGAGCATTAGGCGAGGGATTCTAACATATCCCAACATAGGTATGAGCAGATAATCAGGTGTGCTACATCATTTGTCCTCCATAGACAAGGAACTAAGTTTACTTAGCCTTTGATTAAAAAAATGCAAATTATAAATTTTTTGGCTACCTGATATTAGGCCCGTATGAGAGCAAAGTTACAGCAGAGTAATAAAATTATCCACCCTTACTCCTACATCCCTAAACCGCGGGTCCTTTGTGAAGTGGGACAATATGTTGTCGAATTCGTTACCTGTTTTGCCCATCAAAACAACCGCTTGATCAAACTATGCATGCTAGTTGTGTAGTCCGATAACAGGTAGCTTGCACTCAATAGTGTTCTGTCTTGTGGGAGAAAGAGACATACCATTGGGTGAATGCAAGTAAGAAATTTTCTTCGACATTGAAATAGCTTTTTTTTACAAGGTCATCCTCCGCGTGAGCTGTGCAATGTATGAGGCACTGTGTTGTTGGCAGTTAGGAGCCTGGTATATCACTGAGTATCATGGATGGAAGTGATGAACGGGACGGAAGTAATGCGCATGGTTATGGGGATGGGATGTCGGTTGATAGAAAGTGGGCACATGGTGCGGACATAGCTGCTGAGGCCAGTAGTTTAAGGATTAGGAAGTTGGTAACGTGCGAATGGGATTAAGGGAAGGGTGCTGAGAACTGTGAGAGGTAGATGAATAATGAGGGGTGAGATGATGCAGGCTGACAATGAAAAACTAACAAAGGCAAGCCAGAATAAAATTAAGCGCTGGGGTGAAGAAAAGTAGAATATGGGAGAAAGTCGAGTTGGAACGTCAAGGAAGGGGGGAGATGAATGAAGGATTAGGTTTAGAAATGATGGATGGCACAAGCCCTGCCATGTCAATCGAGCAGTATAAACAAATAAGGCCCAACAATGACTCCTAGGGCTGAGAACAAACATGCAAACATTGCCGAGTGCGGTGTTATAGTCACGCGAGGACGAAACGAGTGCTGAATAGGTTGAATGAGATGTTGTTACCTTCTTGCATTTGTCAGCTTTGTCTAGCGTTTTCTCATCCAAGGTGTGAAGCTCAAATCGTCTTTACCGTGTTGGCGTGAGCTGAGGACCGCGTGAAATTGACGTGGGGCAATCGAAAGTGTAGTTGTGTTATAGGGTGTAGGTGGATAGTGCTACGCTGTATGGTATATTGGCATGTATAACTATCGCTTATCTAACGTTTGAGGCTTGGGAGGAGGCTCATGCAAAGGGGCGAATTCGATGACGCACATACCCGTAAGTGTTGCAGTACAGGAATGGCTTATTGTTTGGGTGTGATTAGTTTGTGAAGGAAGAACAAATTGTTTAACGACTGCATGTCTCACTTGCTTTTGCAGTTTCGTATCCGTACAGCTCGTGTGACATGAGATTGTACGATTTTTCGATCGTGTGTGTGCATGTGTGGCTGCCTATTGACGATAATCCGCCAGTTGGTGGTATTGGGTGCATTTTCGTTGCCTGAGCAAGGTAGCTAGGCCTGTCGCTGCACTTATGCCAAATGCCATTCGATTTAGGACAAGCAATCTCGACAATGCTTGATTGTTCGCACCGTTTCGTTCGCGTTGTTATGCTGTTAAATAAAGCTTGAAAGGTCGCGTTTGGTCCAGCTGCTCGTGGCCAGAGGAGATGGTAAGCGCATTGTGTAATTCTGGATGGAATGAGGTTGCAGCAAGGGGGTTGAGGAGACTGAGCGCAATCAACTTACCAGGGAGGGCAAGGCGAAGGTAACTGCGTAATGTTTCGGTGGCTGGTGGCATGGCGGATTTTGGTGGCGGATAGCATGGCAGATATTGGTGACAGGGCTGCTTAGTTGCGCCGTCGCTGTGCATTCGTGGAACAAATTTATGCGTGAAAAATATGGGTACGCAATCCATCCCAACACGACATTTCCTTGTTGTCTTTAAGTAGGGTAAAGTAAGCGGAGGGCGGGTGGGCTATACGAGTTTTGCCCTGTTCTTAGGTCTAAAATGTCCTGATGTTGTAGTTTTAGAACGCAGTACCTTCAAATAGACGTGGCGGTCAACGCCACCATGGAGGAGCTACATGGGGTTGAATGGCATGCTAAAGTAATGATCAGGTGAGGTGGAGGTTGCGCTAGGAGTGGGTAAGTTTAATGCCCTCTACCAGCATCTGTTATCTCGCATGTGATACTTAGCATCTTCGACTAATGCTGCTTTGGTCTACTTGTTGTCAAATGCTCTACCAAAAGAACAACGAAACCTCTTCCAGTTGCTGAATTCGGGGTTCAAGCATAACAAAGTTGCTTGACGCAAATTGTGGTACAAGTGTATGACAGGCCTTTGGGATCAGAAGTAAGCTAAAATGCTTTGCCGCAAGGCTGGACATGCGTCGCTTACTTGTCAAGACAAAGGTGAAGTTAGGCACGTACCAGATATAGAAGTGACGGCTCCGTTCACGGGTCTAAGAGTATGTTGGTATTTACCAAAGAATTTGGTAAGAAGACTTTTTTGTGAGACCTAATAATGAGTAGTTTGGGGAAAGAGGGGGATTATTCCTAAAGTGGATGCATAGCGTGGCATAATTGCATAGGCTGGATGCGTGCAAGCGGCGCTACGCAGTGTTTTCCTTGGGCGGCTCATTTCACCTTTTGTTCATTCTGCTTTAAAAGTTGAGGAGGCAACGACCTTGGAGGCATCATAATGCAACACTGACTGAAAAAAATGGCAAAGCAAATGCAGTTAACCGAGAGCGAACTGTGGAATGGAGGGTGGGATTCGAGTGCGTTGTGGACGTGAAAAACCTGAAGCCACAGCGATGGACGTTGATGAAGGGCGAAGTCGAAAAGTTGCGATATTTCGAACAATGCCTTGAATACCATTTGACAAACCCATACATACTTTATGCCACGATGGAAGTACGCAACGACCACATCTTCGACGAGGTCTGCCTCACTGTGCTTTTCTGCTACCGTATCCCTAAACCCTCTGCCCGCTGTTGTCTCCTCACTTCCAACCCTTATCTTCCAGCACTGCTTCTCATATGGCGTGATGATTGATGGCACGGGTAGTAAAAATATGTTGTGAATAAAGTCCCTTCTTCTGGCAACTGTGTTGCGTAATTTGGGCTAATAGTTCGATAATGATTGGCATGAATACTTTAACTCATATTTTTTTTCAAATTGATAGACTTTAAGGCCTCTTGTGTTGCTTGTTTGCAATTGGCAGTCGCAATATTTAAAGCTTTCGAAAATTACGGCCACTTTTAGTAAATGTGATCAGAATGTTTGATGTCTCCAGACCAACTGTTTAGCCCCGACAAAACAGACTAAACCGAACAGGCAAACATTAAGGAAGATTTTGCCATCGATTTCTTTGCTACTTTTATCTGTGTAGACCAATTTTAAGTCTTTGTATTTACGCAATTGAGACATGAGTGGAAATGCAAATGCTATGCAATCTTTAAATTTCGCATTGAACGCTGTGTCCCCATTTTCGCCACTCTGAAATGAGACCACTTTAATTTCCCAAGTACACAACACTTCCCTTTTTTGATCATTCAGAGCCTTGACTTCACCTCGAAACAACCGCATTTCTGCTTGTACAGGAAAGTTTTTTTCATTGAAGACACTAATTGAATTAGGAGACGCAAGCGTTTTCTTGGCTTCTTTGGGTGACGGACAAAACTAATCTCAAGACACTTGCGCCGACGAGAAGTTGGAGGAATGGTGGTGGGATAAAACTGCACAGAAAATTCCTAAGCCACTCTGTTACAGCGGCTCATGGTCAGTGACGAGTATGTGTTTGTTCAAAGGAAGTGTTTATCAGCAGGTTACTGATTGGTACGCAATCATCAACACGACGGACTGGCAGGAAAATTTGTCAACATGTGCATTCAGAAGCGAATGCGATTGGTTGAAGTTAGTAAACAAATTTTTGTCCTCAATCTACTCTTCAGTGGCAACTGGTGAATGATGAGCTTTACTGCTCTGACCAGATTCAGGCGGATGTCAGTCCGACCAACACAGAGCAAGACCGTAGACAAGCGCCGCAAAAGCTGGCAGAATGGCTGGCCATCGCTCGCAAAAATCGCGAGGCGCGCAAAGTTGGTGGAGGGTCGCGATTTCTTTCGCGTCCCCTGCGTTTTACACAGAATGCGAATGTGAGGCGGATTATGTGCAATTGATTTATATTACTCAGCAATCCATGTGACATAACCGGCACAAGATCCCGACTACTCAAGCCATCATTTGCGACCACATACCTTTAATGTCTCTCCGAGGGCAAAGACTGCAGGTTGTCGATGGCATCAGATATTTCCGTAGTTCCATCGGCATGTGTTGGCTTAAAGAGCTGAAAAACCTAATGATGTTCAATGCGAGTAACTTATGACCACGTTAGAGACGCTAGGGTATCTGATGTTGAAACAAAGTTGAGCCACTGACAGGATATATCTAGTACTCTTCGGCCCGCGTAAAGGGCGCCTATGTGTAGATAAAAATGGTTGATTAAGTTAGAGCCCTCCTGATGTGCCAGCATCTTATTTACCACCTAATAAAGGGTCTTGAATCGAAAAGTAATTTCGCCTTGCATGGATGTGGCTAGAAGAGCATGTTTATTGCGAAGATGGAATAAGCTGTAAGCACACCTCACCAAAATTGCTAGTAGAGAATCGCTTGTGCATTGCGGAAGCAAGAAAATTTGGGGCTAGCAAGGACCACTTCGAATTGCAGGCCATATCATGCATGTTTCGTGGTCAAGTTCAAGCCTTGTGACATAAGTAACACCAATCCTGCAAAATTAATTTTGTCGAAAAGGTTGTTAAGCATGGATGAGGTTGATTTGTTTATTCTCACAGATAGGAAGAATTGTTGGGAACGTGATGGTAGCTGTTGATATTTGCGCCCACCTACTATAAATGATATCAAAGCCAGATCTAACCACCCATTGGCGTTGCATTTTATTTACTTTATTGCCACCGAAAACGAATTTACTTTGCTTCTAGTTCCATCTTCGCTCGCACCATTCTTTGTCAGTGCCTATTGAAATGAGGAGTTTGTGTACCATGTATAGAGTATGTGAGTATTCACATGTGAATTTAATTCTCCATAAGCTAAAACACAAAATATAACGACACACACTTGCATGAGGCAGACTTTAATGAAAATGTAAACAACAAATTAGCTTCTGTGCGGGAGATGGATATAAGGGAAGCAAATATAATCGGATGTCCATTGCTCTGTACAGGTATTCCTAAGATTCGAGCGCAGTGGTCTTTCCCTAGTTAAAGCTAAATTTCTCACTTTGTATGAAATCCTTACACCGGTCCACATATCTTCTTTTGCGATCCCATCTTCGATTTCTTCTGCTCTCCAATTTGTGGTTTCGCTAGCTTCCAATGCTGTTTCGCCATCTGCTAGCTCTAGTCTCCCTACGCAGGCCAGCAGTCATCCGCAAACATGCACACCTTTTCTAATCAGTAGCAAGTATTTAGGCATTTTGATGCATGCATACCTTCGTCGCCAGATTCTATGGCAGATTTACCATCTGCAAAGCACTGAGTGCTCGAAAGTCCATCACTTTTTCATATTTCGAATGTCATCGCGATGAAGGACCATTATTCTTTAAAAGGGACTCTCCAAGTTGGACACGAAGGTTTGGGTCAGTTCATATCACCTCATTAAAATTAATATTTTGTTAAAGCAAGCGTTAGAGAAGCCGTTCAGGTGCTTCACTTGTATCGCGGACTCACATCAGGCGACTAACATTCCAGCATGTTTAAATCGGTCATTGAGCATGTCTGCCACGCAACAGGCATTTCAAACTGTAATCAGGTCTGTGCTCTTCCGTGCTTTTGATCGACACAACAGGTGACCGCTGTTTGTTTTGGAGGGTAAAATCCAATTTCAAAAGCTATAAATTTTGCCATTTGTCCACATGATGATGAGTTCAGTTTAATTAGCTCTTTATTATACAATTAGGTAGATTTTGGTTAATTGGAATGCTTTTAACTATAAATAAAAACACTCAACACAGGCTTGACATCATTGCCTTGCTGGTTAGTCGAATTCAACAAATACGATGCCCCACGGCCTATTTAGCCAAAATTAAGTTAATTTGTGAATGTAAATTCGTTACTACCGTTTGAAAAGCGCTTGCATGCCACAGAAAGGGTTCTTATGCTACGAGTTTCGCAGCTATTGCCGAAGTCTTAGGAAGCGCAACTTCCATTCTACCTGCCACTGAAGTCAATGATCTCTGGGCAGCTCCCTATTGAACGTGGTAAGGTAAATCAAGTAAGGCGCCACTTGTCCGATTCAATCGGCTGAATCTGAATGCATCACCGGCCTTTCAGCATCATCATGTAATTTGTAACCAGAGGTTGTGTACTTAAAAATCCACAGTATGCCATGTGCGTCGCACCAGTAGGTGTGCATATTTTCCGTGAGGCAGAATCACTTCTAATGCTCTGCCAGACATCACAGGTGTTCCACAGTCCGCTTTTGAAGAGCAGTGAATTCTGCTGGGCATTAGTTTGATTAAACGTGCATTGTTGATAAAAATGCGCCCATGATTAGGACAGAACGGAATTGTCCTAAATAGATTGCAGCGAGTGTGCATCTTCCGAATGAGTTAAAAGTTCTACCCTAAATTTGACAGGTAAGATTTAATCTGGCTAAACCGAAATCTAGAAGAAACCTCAGGATTTTGCAACCGCGAATGGCTCTGTCTCATTGTTGAGGACGCTTGCGTCCATGTTGGAATGCGAATGAAGGTGACTCGTCCAATAGCAAATTCAACTTTGCTGCCATTTATACTGATGCACGCAAATGAAGTAGAAAGGAAAGCAACCGTAGAAGATGGCGCAATGAGACGAGGAGGGTTGGTAGAGCAACTAACCTCAATTTCCGCGGCATTCATCGGCTTCAATCCTTTGGTCCTCAAGAATAGAAAAGTGAAAGTCTAAGACCGACGAGGAGATGAAGCTGGACACGATGGAAGTGGAAGACATGAAGAAGAGCTGAGGCAATGAGGGTACGCAGTATAGGGAGGGCATTGACACTGAACTGAATGGCGGGAGGTCTTCGTCAATCAAGGCAAATAAATACCCAGCAGAGTGTGTCTGAGAGCTGGCTGTGTGGTCGACCTCTTTGATTGTGGCCCGTGTAAGTCCACAAGTTGTATTATGAGGATTAGACGTCATTACTCGGTCGTTTGCTTTTCTGCCCCAAGCAATTTTCGTACATCATAGTGCAGCAAATGAGACGATGTCAGTGTGCTTCGAATAAATATGCAACCTTTAAGGTCGCCAATTCGGCATGTCCTTTTTGGTGCCATCCATTGAATTGACCACCCATTTGTACATTTAGTGCCTGTTTCAATAGGAATAAATACAAGCGCAACGGGTAGGGTAATTCGACCATGGGACGAGAACTGACAGACGAAACGATGGCTAAAGGATGGCATGTTGAAGAGGCATTTTCTACGAACCAACTCGCCTCGTATTGCTGCTCTTTTGCTAGTGTGCCCTGCCATCTTGTAGACATGCCCCAACCAAGTACATTTGTGGAAGTGCTACATGGGGGTTTTGCAAAATGATGCCTTTGTTGGCAGCTTTGACGACGCTCCATGTGCTACCACCAAAAGGCACTCATCCTGACTAACGCTGGGATGTGCTGGACTCTCAGAAGGATTCGATACATCGATGCAGTTGCGTTCGAATCTGTTAATCGGTGGCGCTTTCTATCCTTCTAATGAAATGTCCTTCGTTATTTGGGCACTCCAACTTGTCAGTGCAGTGCAGCGAGCATCACCTGGCAAAGCATCAGATCCCTGCTTCATCACAGAATTGTGTGCTCAATGGCCAACAGGGGTAAGCACTAAAAGCTTGCCCAATCCGTATGCCTAATCCCTACCTTCTGCCTGTCTGCCTGCGTGGCATAAATGTCCTCGCACGGAAAGGCTACGTGGGGAGAGGGTGAATGGGGACAATTTTATGTTATTCAACCAAACACCCTCCTCTGCAACTCACACTCACCCATCACTCTCCGATTCATCCTCAGGGCTAAGTAGTAATGGCTCTTCTTCCCTAGACTTCGCAGCTCTGTCTCTCTTGCCTATTCCAAGTAGCAAACAGAAACGAAGCCTCCGTCGATTTTAGGCGTTAGTGTTTTGCATTGGACGACACAGAGAAGAGTGGTGATGGAAGAGAGAAATGCAGAGTCCGGAGGGAAAGTGGGTGGCCACGCTATTGCCTTTCCATCCTCAAAAGGAAATGGGGCTCCCCATAATAAGAGAGAGCTATTCTCCTCATGCCCACACTAGCATCAGCAGACAACTCAGTCGATGAGACAAAAACACCCATCTACAGTGGACGTCAAATGATGGAAAGCTGAAGATTTTTGGCAAGCACAACTGACCAGGGATCCCTCCAACATGGGACCGAAAGTCAAGCTCTTCACCAGCACATTACTGTGGCTTGCGAATGTAAACGCTTCCTTGAAATGCTTCGACTAGCAGCTGCCACACAACCACATTCATTCATGCAAGCAACTTTGCTTCAGCAAAAGCTTTTTCATAAAACGTCAGCTGTTGGAAGGCAAATTTTCACCGCAAATTTACCCGTTTCTCTAGCAACCTTATAGTCATCACAAGGAAGGAAAAGTGGTGCAGACAAGTGACCTTCAGACAACATGATGAGTAGATGCATTCAATGATTGTTGCATGGGAATCGTTCCTATTCGTTGCCTGCTACCGCGCTATAACCGACAAGATTCTGCCTCATAGGCCAGCGCGGCAGCTGGTTACGCATGGATGGAAAGAGTAAGGCGGCTCCACGCGCGGATCTCATGCAAGTATGAGTCGGAGTCACTTTGAGTGAGACCAGAAGAAGGCTGCTTTACCTCGTTGGGTGATTGGCATGCTTCTTCTATTCCTAGGGCTTAAAGGAGTGAATAAGTTGCAAGTAAGACCGAAGGGTGGGCTTCACTGAATCAGACCGCCTGTTCTTCAACTCAATGCCGCACCTTACGACTTGCTGAGCCATGGAATAGACCTGATTTGGGCAGCAGCAAAACGTACCCAAAGGTTAAAAGAGCAACTATTGACACCAGCCAGAGCGACGGAACAAATGAAGCTGATTATGTCCAGCTGGCGTCAGTCAGCAGCGCCGGGGTAGTCTGGAGGGGCATTTGTGGACATAGAGCTCGTGAAAATGAGGACTCCACCGTAATGTACATTAAAAGAGACACCGAGGCAACGCCAACTGCCACTGCCAACTTCTCCACAAGCAATCCACTGCAATAGGATGACCAAATATCATCGCCTTTGGTAGCTCAAATCAACAGTGTTCCAATACGCCTTTGAAGACCGTCGCGGCGGTTCTCCATCATTCAGCATAGACGCATTCTTAGATTACAGGATCTGATGCCCTGGGCTTGGCAAACATTCTTCAAACAACAAAAAATTGGATCCGTAAGTACTGACTAATGGCAAGAATGAGCGGTGGAGTAAATGAAGTGATTCTCATTGCAGGATTATCCAAAAACGCATGACAAGGCGGAGCAAAAGGAGGCATGCGAAAACGCATAATGATGGAATTTAGTCAAGAAGATACAACAGTGCCTTGACAGCCATAAGTGTGGGAATATGAATGGAAAGGCAAGGAAATTTGTAGAAACCAACTACCATTGATGCAAGAATTGCATTGGGTTACAGCAGTCTCGACGGAAGAGGGGCCCATCCACCCACCACCGGTGGCCCCACACAAACGGAATGCAGTCGTATTCAAGCGACTATTGTTGCTGGCGGCAGGAAAACCAGCAACCACCTCAATTTGCCATCACTAGATCAACCAGATCTTCAGACACGTAGACTGAGCAGTGCTACTGGCCAGCTGTAGAGTAGAAGCATAATTCGTGTTCATTATTTCACATCCATCTAAAGCTGCTGCGTAAGAGTTCATATGAGCTCCGCAGTTAAATGAAACAACTTTGACGCATGAACTCTACGTGAGAGATTCTGTTTAGCCAACTGACAAAAAACTCGTATCATACACAACCCCACACTTCATTGATTCTTTAGGTTGTACCACCCGATATGTGACTGACGAAGACTCCTCTATTTGTTGAACTAGAATGCAATCTACTACCACAGACCTTCAACTCACAATTGCTTTAACGTCAGCGCCTGCTTTGTCACCAGCTGTGCTTATTGGAGGCCGTTCATCCAATCACAATTCGCCACAGCTTCATGCTTCTCATTTTATTGGCCTGCAGCATCTGACCTCAGTTTGACTGTGCTAACCAATATGCAGTGAATTCGGAGGTGAGGACGACCGATTTGCCCGTGGCACCCACATGGAAATCCCCTTGAACACTTTGTAAAAGGCCGTTATTTAGTCACCTACACATGCAACCACTGCTCGGTTTCTATAATCAATGCGCCTCTACATTTGTTCATCACATCCATCAGTGAAGTCTAGCAAAATAGTAGGGTGGACCGAAGTGAATGCGCAAAATCGCCGACCCACCCCCTAAAGTGACACTCTGAATATGCGGATTACTTGATGTGGAGGATTTGGTAAGTGTTTGCAGCACCATTCCCAGCTGGCAACGGATCATTTACACGCATCTTCCATCCTTTCCCACTTCCTTTTCCTTTCTACTTACTCCCATCAGTCAGAATCAAACACCCTCCCATGTCCTGAACACCAAGCATAAACCTTTTCATGCCAGGTCATCACGTGCTTTCCACGCTTGGAGGAGAAGGTAATCCTTATCACACTACAGCCTGTACTTTATCCCTTACTCTTGGACTGAATGCAACGTTGTTTATGCTGCCCATCGAGCACTTAAATTCGTTGCTCTGATTAAACCCCATGGTCTGGAAAATATCATAGGCTAACCTGCATCACGCAGTGCCAGCGCAGTCGAGAAGATAGTCAAAGTTGGTGTGGATCAGTCGCATCAAAGCCACCATTACCGTATTGTGGACGTTTTCAAACTTCTGCCTACATAAGTAGAATCAGTGAATTTCCTATAGTACACAACTCAGGAGCATTACGCACGTTCCCTTGTTCACACATCTCCATCCGTCTCCGCTCAGATGAGTGACAGGGCTTCACAATTTCATGATAGTGAAGAAGAATTTGTAGCGTGTCTCTTAGGCATCTACACACTGTGGCTTTGAGCCATATCAGCGCTGTTCTTGAGATAGTAGTGAATTCTAACCTCAAGCTCATGCATTTTAGGGCAGCTACTACTTACCTAACTGACAGTAAAAGCGTTCCATTTGATCTAGCGAATGGAGTCTTCAGTTAAGGTGAACTCTCCTCACTCTTGACCTCTATTAAAATTACACTATCAGTTGATTAGATTGCACCGGAGTGATGTTGGCCAATAGCACCAACACCGCTTTGCTCCAGTTCTCTAGACTTTAAGTTACTGGCATTACTAACAGCCTTTTTCTTTACTAAGCGAAAATCCACAAAGCCCTGATGTCGGGTCGTAAAAGCAAAAGATTGTCCATTCTAAAAAGTCAGTTGAAGTCACTACGCTCTGTGCCATTTACTTTCCAGGCATGGACCTCACTCAGAGTGAGAAAGGCTAGACCTCACAGTGGCTTCCCAAACGCCACCATAGCAGTCATCAAGTTGTTGGTCATATGATTCCAGTCACCATCCGTAATTAGTTGCAAGCACAGACACAGCCGTCTTATGAGCTTGCTGATCGGCCTTCTGGCTTAGTCCGTACGACCGAAGCATCAAAATAATAATGAGGGGGTGGATGGAGGACGTCAACCAATTCACTTAGTTTTGTTAAACACCAATGCACATTAGAAGAGAAGACTGCAGTTATAGCGGCCAGTGCCAAAACGTGTTTGGCATCCACTCCACCATCATCGCATTGCATGACCTGACTGCTCACTTGAGTTTGCGCGCCGCATGGTAGCGGACGAGAGATTCGCCAACTTGCGATGGCTGTCAGTGATGCTGCAAATCTCATTAGTGTTGTGCAAAGCTACGGTTACATTGATCAATCGGTACTTTGTGATGGTTGACGGCTGACAGAGAAGGAACGCTAGAAGTCAAGAAGTGCAGCATTTAACCGAGTTATACGCCAGAGTTGTGCAATGAACTCGTTAATCCCTATAGGCCATAGGACTTGCACCTCAGATGAATGCATTTCTTGGTGGAGGGGCACCAAGGATGAGGCTTATTGTGCAATAGGCGTGCGACCGCTGCATAGGTCATCATTTACCCGAATTACTTCCCATTGTGATTTATACAAGACAATGGTGATTTACAAATGTCAACGATGCAGACATTTTGGCCGCAATGCCATTGCTTATCTCAATATCTCTGATGCTTTGTGTGCTCTTCAACGCGTTCCCAAATACTTCAAACAAGTGAGGCCATTACCAGGCATTAGACCTTCCTCATCCCCAAATTTTACTTTCCAACACATGCTGCTGCACACATTTATGCAGGATTTCCATTGGTTGTCGAGCTATTAGCTGAGATCTGTAGTCTTGACTTGTGGCGGCCACGTTGGCAGCATTTTGCTGGCTACACTACCATCCATATTGCAGCCCACTGTGGCTGATGTTTACAGCCGTGGCCTTTTCATTTGCCTTGTCCCTCCCCATTTACCACTTCCATTAATGAACAAATGCAATTGCCTATGCGCTTCGCAACGGCTAAAATTTTGGCCACAAGCACGATTGTGGCAATTCTCTTTACTGCCACCGCATGCTCTGCATTTGTTTCCATCTGGTGAACTACTTTTGAATTGCTATCTTGGCAGAGAAGCTTATTTTGTGTCATACGTAAGTGTTTTTCAAAATTGTCTGCAGGCTGCAAACTTCCTGCTAACACCCCATGATTGTGCGGCTGGCAGTCTCCATAACCGGGATAAAATCTGACATGATGGAGGCGTACAAGACAGTCAGATGTGCGAAAGGAAAACGCAGTTGTCATTTCAAAACCTTTAATTAAAGGAATCTTTTTACGAGTTTAACTACACTTTATAAATTTTAATGCGGCCAGAGTCCGTAAACCTTCGTATTTAACGCGAGAGACACGGTAAGGTGGGTTGTGTTAAAGTGCCATTGTGATGATTGCGAGATGCCTCATGCCTGGTTAATTGGCACTGTTTGTGGCAAAGGGGAGAAGTTCAACGAGCACTTGTCTCTGTGTTCGAATGCATTATGAATCCCAGCAGTACACTTAGTGGGCATTAGTGATTTACCGAATTGACGAACTTTGAGCCCAATCCTCGAGACGCAGATTTGAGGCACGCCTTTTCTGTGCTAATGAGACTAGTGTACATGGCGCATGGGCGGTTGCGTGCTTTTAGCCTTAGATCTTGTCGCAACGCCTACATGTCAGAAGCGACTTCGAAGAATGCCAAAGCTTTTCTACATCATTGAGCCATCTCCCTGCCCCTTGAAGCTTTTACTCATGTGCATGTATCTGAGCAGATTTCGATCTTCAAAACCACGACTGAAACTGGTGTCCTCAATCGCAGGCCATTTTTCCTCTCCACCTGCCCTCCACCCTGGCTGCGTCGTCCAAATCCCTCATAACTATATGCTCACGGGAAGGGACTTATCTTCTCAATAGCTCCATGCTAAAAGCATTTGTGTCTATACACCTTATAGGGGCGGAAGGATATCTGTATAAGCGGGTAGAAGAAAGAGATGCAGAGCAAATCAAATGGAGCTGCACATCGGTTTTGTAATCAAAATGGCAAACAAGATACCTGGCCAACTTCGTCTTAATGATGCCATTTTAATTAACGCTTGAGGCCAACCATTGCCATCGCTTGTACTTGCCCTGGCGACCATCAAAATTGGCAGCAAGAAGAGGTGCATCGGCTCCTGGCACATTAAATAAGGAGGAGTAACATCCTTTGTTAAGTGCGCAATGAGGGCCATTGAGGCCAAAGACGCCTTGATTGCAGTGCAGAAAAGAATGTCCCCCTTGCACGTCTTCCTACCGCACATCATTCTCTTGCAGTCAGTTGTCTAAATGTTTGGTTGCCAACGCGACTCGCGATGAATTTGCCACATGAGCCATGATCGCAAAGCCTCGGGTAAAGACAGGCCTTGTGGCATGCTCACAAATGTTAATTCATCGCTGATAGTATGGCCACCACCACACGGGATGAGTGTAGTTGGTTGTGGGAAGGTAAGTAGAGCAAGAAGAGGTAGAGAGGCAGCAAGTAAAGACGTCTTCCTTGTTAAGGGGACTCAGTTCAACGAGTTTGAGCCTCTAAATGAAGGTACTTTACTTAACGGCTGGAAAAAGTGCAGGAGCAGGTAAAAAAGTAAAAAAAGAAAAACACCGGGCTTATCGTGAGCGGCTCATCTAAGCGAGCTTGAACCTATGAAACAAAAGTGCTTCAGTTAATAGCTAGGACGGAAGTGCTGTTAGGGTGTTGCTCCAAATTCTTTTTGATGGTTCTTCAGCCACCTTCAGTAATATCTGTAGTGCCTAACCTGAATAGGCTGATTTGGATCATTATTCCTAAGGCACTAAGGATCAAGCCGGTGGCGTGTAAGACATGATAGTGAACTCTGCCCAACTAGGTGCCCCATTCCTCAAATCTGCACCTCGTCTCACTATTTGCTCTACCATCAGGGCCATCCTGATTTGAATAGGGACTAAAGGGTGGGGAATGACCACAACGAGAGTGACGGTCTGCACCAACCTGAGCCTCAATTCAAATAAGTGCGATGATCTTAAGCTAGCGTTGCACAGCATGCATGCATCGCTGTTGACCAGCACCCGCTCGCCTGCCTCCTTCTGCCCAAGTGTTCTCCATTCATCCACGACTGCATGTCCCATGCTGACACTTGAGCTGCCTAACATTAACCCCATCGGCATGAATGATTGCTTCTCACTGTTCTATTTAACTTTATCATCATAATTTGCCTCGCTTTCGTGACCACAGTAGCCCCACCCGCTTCCACAAGTCCTGGTGATGGCGTGGATGGTCCCGTAAGACCGTGCCCATCTGCAACTACTCCACCTGCCCGTGCATTGCAGTTGAAAGTTCACTTCACAAACGTGTGGGCTGTTCCATTGCAGACCTCATTTACCTGAGACATCGACAACCGGCAATCCTTCCTCATTCTACCCCACCAACAAATTGACTGATCGCAGCATATAATTTTAAAACACATGCACAAATCCCAATGTCCCAGTCGAACATCACCACCAAACTACACAAGAACAGACATCTGGACCGGGTGAGAGGCCGCATAAGGATGAAATTGCACAATGATAGACAACATCGACGGACATCAATTGGCAGAGTTAACGCCTTGGTGGATCAGGTGTCAAATCAAGCCCGGCCGAAGTAGCACTGAACCGCAGGAGGTTGGCTAATGCCATTTTAATGCATACAACCGCTGCTTCTAGTCGATCAGTCACTGAAAGCACTGCACAGACAGTGAGTGCAATCATTGCTTTAGTGTTTACCATTGGAAATAAGGTAGAAATATAAATGGATGAAGAAGGAGAAAGGAATAAAAGGGACTTAGTAGTAAGAAAATGACTCCCAATCAAGTACTAAGAAGAATCGAAATCGTTTATTTCTTAAAAGGACGCATAACTTATAAAATGCTCTTCTCAGGGTAGGATTTTTGCTTTAGCATTTCGCATCTCACCGATGGCGACGACGGCGATGCAGCACGCACTCCCATTCGCCTCTCTCAGCAACCTCCTGCTCCTGTTCCTCCTCCTCCTCCCATCCTTCAATGACTTCGAGTTCCGTGCTTTCGTAAGGAGGATTTACCCACGAATGCCATTAACCCTCCAAGGTTCAGCAGTAGGAATGAGCAATATCAAATGCGTTTGCTACACAAATGGCTACTTGTCAAGATGTGCCTGTGGCTCAGACAATCGCCATCCAAAGCCAAAGCCTTCCTCGTTTGAATCAGACTGATTTGACTGTCCTCGACGCTGCTCATTCCGCAATCATCTTTGCGTATTTAGTGATGCTTCCGATGCGCCGTGGTACCACAAATAAAATTGAAGTTGCGCTGATCTTAAAGTCTGTCAGTTGAGCATGTTGAGCTCAGCTGAGAGCACAAAAATGGGAGCAGTTTCTCTGCTCGGTTGCCCCAATTTCAGGGCTTCCTTCACACGGGCCCGACTGGAGCAGTGCTCGATCCTCTTCAGTAGGACGTTGGATGCAGTAAAGATAGCGTTGACCGATGAAAAGATGAAGAAGGCCGACATCGAGGAGGTATTATTGGTAGGTGGATTGACGCGCATTTCGAGGATTAGGCGCACTATGATTGAACTCAACACACCCATCCGGGCAACCGATGATAACTAATTCAAAGATTTTTGGAGCCGAACTTGCGAAGATGTGTGACAATCACTTTGTGGGTGCTTTAACTGTGTCTGGTTTCCCATCGGTACCACGCAGTGAGTATAGGTTTCTCGTTACCTTAAAAGTCGATTAAAATAGCATTCTCTATGCACTGGCAGTGGAAAAGTCGACAGGAATGCAGAACAGCACCACGCAAGCGTCGATGGACAGTCATCGAATGTACCCCTCCACTCAGTGTGTCTTCTGCCCACCTTCAGCGTGCTCGTGCGTGCTGATTCACCTGATTTGTGTTTGGCTGTTTCATTTTCTTTATCCTGATGGGGTTTCCAGAGGAAGGGTATATCAGGGTTGTGAGGAACGCTTTTAAAGACACACAGCTTGTGGAAATCGCACGAATCATGTGTGTGTGGGCGCGTGAAAGAAAGAGGGTCAAATAGATGTATAAGAATGCGGCAGTTGTAACATGGCAGGAGAGATTTTGATGTTGATGCAGGGCCCTTATTTGCGACTGTGGTGGGGCAAGTGGCTGCAGGCTGGAGGGTGGCAAGTGGCTGCAGGCTGGAGGGTGGCAAGTAGCGTAGGCTCTGGATAGCGCATTTTATGCAATTTAAAACCGCGCCTTAGCTAAAAATCTATTCGATCAGGTAAAAGGACCATTGGGAATGGAACACAACTATCAGTTAACAGTCAGTCGGCGACGTGCCTTCTCTAGCACGATGTGCCCCTCTCGATCCATCCGCACCTCCCCATTTCTTTATTCAAGTCAACGCCTCCTTATACTTTATTTCCCAATTCCTTAACTCATTACTTACCCACCTACCCATCTCCGCCTTCTCCACACACCACCTCTTCGTTTGGTCAGTAGATCATGCAGTGGGGATTCCCATATCAACTCATTCAATCTCTGTTCACTCATTTAAGATCTCCTCCGTCTCTCGCGACCCATTCGCGGGGTTTGGAGCTCGTAGCTCACTAACGGTTCTAGATATACTCATTCTCTATTATGTGACTCGCCTGATGCCTGACACCCTGGATCATTCCTGATTTCTCCAATCACTCGGTTCCGTCCGCATATGGCTATCCAGTCCTTCAAGAATGGCTGTTTCGTGCCTCTCTGTCATGCCTTCATGCATTTCTGAATCAGCCATCCAATGATGACTAGATCGTTCTCTCCGCATTCCATTTTCCCCATCCCCAACTGTACCCACTCATTTTTAATTTGTACACACATTGCTCACATTTTTGACATACTTAGTTTAATTTGTGCTGCACATTTCCAGACTCAAATGCTGCTCATTTGCATGTCCCAAACACGGTGCCTTCTTTTGATCAAAACTGTTAAACTATCCTAAAAATTGTTCGATTCGCTTCTATTAATCTTTGAATTTTCTATTGTTTCATGTATTCCTCACACTCTATGCCCAATTACATGGCCCAAATCCCGTTATTCATGCATCATCCACTCCATCAGCATTTTCACTGCTCGTTCACTATGATAACCGTTTTCTCTACGCATATGAGGTCTTTTATTTTTTTCTTTGTATGCACCTAAAATCCGCTCATTTGACATTTCCTAATCCATTTACTCTCCATGTAAACGCTTCTCATTCCTTCAACCTGCTAGTCCATGCCATCGCAACCGCCCCATTCGCCCCTTCATTGCTCATGCCTGCCACCCGCATTTGTTCCCCAACTTCCTCTTCCCACCGATCACATCCTACTCTAATTAGTCACGACTTATCAGCTCGTTCAACCCAAACAAATCGATTCAAACATCCGTGGTCCTTAGGTTCCCCACTTTTACCCACTAGTTTACTTGATGCACCGTCCAACCAACTCCATGCGACATTGCCCAAATAAAGCAAACGTTATTTGAATTGGAGCTTAATAAGGTATGCTGCGCATTTTAGCTACTCATGTGTAAGTTATATTGAACCACAAATCTCGGAGGGTAGCAGTTCCCCATGAGGCGTGTTGTGGTAAGAATGAAAAGAAACCAACATGGAAAGCGACTTCGAGAAAGAAGTGAAGAATAGGGTTCTGGCCATGGCAGTGCGCATTCACTCTGCTGAGTCGCAATTCCATTGGACGCTAAATTCGCGCGGCAGCCAGCAAAGAAAAGTAGCGGTGGTATTGTTCCTTCTTCCAACTTCCCCAATCGCTTGTTATCACGCATTGTGTCACCAGCGTCTACCCTACCTTCCAAGGGTGCAGAAGTCGATGAAGACGCAAGAGAATAGCTACAGTTGCCATGCTACCCCTCATGCCTATCTCATCGTTAACGCCACCGCATTTCGCAACGTCAGCAACAGCGGGGGCGGTAGTAGTGATGAGTAGCGACCACGCAACGCCTCCTCCTCACTTTGCATCTCAATCTCCTCTATGCTTCCGTCCTCCATACCATGTTGTGTTGATCACAACCCCAGAGCCAGCTGTTGTCTGTGAAGAGAGGAACACCCCATCAAACTGACAATTGGCACACCAGATACTCAGCACCCAATGCGGCAAGCGGTGGGGAGAAATTGCTGCTACACCCGATTACCAAATACATCACCAAAAGCATCTTAATGTGGTATGAACTAAATGCACTAATAGCAGTAATAGTAAGCAGAGGAACAAATTTAATTAAGCCATTTATTCCACTCTCTGAGGATGACACCATATCACCAACGGACCGGCTGGTTCCTTTTATTCTCTCCCACCTCCTTCTCTGCCTTTGAGTCGCACATTCCATGGCCTCTCCCTCTACCCTCCCATCCTCCTGCCACTGTTGCTGATGCGGCACATGCCTTCACCGCTAAAGCACGTCTCATATCGTCGGCATCTGTGGAGAAACAACACAAGTTGGCATAAATGAATGGGTAAATTCAGTCTCGCCAACCACCGTCAAACATCAAACAAATTCAAAAGAGAGAAATGAGAGCATAGCGTTCGCATTTCCACACACACACACACACACACACCACTCAACTAAGCGCACTTTATCCTTACCTACGCACTAGCCAAGGCTTTGCATTTCGGGGCCACAAACACCAGATTCACGGAAGTACCTCATGCAAACAATCACGTGTGAATTGCACACAAGCAGAGGCAAGTCATGCAGTAGTCGTTCCACGCGTCTGAGCATAAATATCCCCTCCTTTAGCAACCTTAATGCATAGAATTCGACTTCTGCTGCCTTCTAGGAAAACACTGCACAGTCCCAGGGAAGAGGCGCTTTTGCTTCTGGCTAAGACAACCAAATAACGAGAGCCAACTCATGTCGGAAGCGAACTCACAACCAGATGGTCAACACATAAAGAAAAAAGGCCATCAGAACATCGAGGACTATATTTCCTACCGGTAAGGCGAAAGTCAGTCCGCACGTCTTAAATGTACGGCCAGAATAACCGCAACCTACTGACCCAATTATTCCTCAGTATCGTACGAGTGTGTGCAATGGAAACGGATTGAGAGGAATCCGCACATACACTAAGCACTTGTTGGTGAGGAACTGACGAGTGAGTAGTGCTACTTAAAACACCTCCACCTAGTGGCCGGAAATGTTGTGTCAAATAATATAAACGCAGCTAGGTAGCAGAAAGGGGAAACACATATCCCCGACAGCTCGGCGACCATTTCTTAATCATTCACAATAGCAGTGCAAACGGACAGGGAAGGTGGACAACTATGCGTACACATGCGCAAGCGATGGGTTCCGAAATGCACATAATTGAAAAGGGCCAAACGCCCAGAAAGACTGCGGTTCTTCCTTCATAAATGCAGAATTATTCTTCATTCATCTTAATGTTGGATTCGTATTTCATAAATATACAGTGCGCTCATCAAGATTTATTAATCAGCCATTTTTGAATAAAGGAAGGTGTGCTGAAAGAAGCAGAGGGGTGAAGAAAACTGCGTCGCCCACATTGAGGGGGCTGCATGTGCAGTAATTTACTCTGCCCCTGCCTTGCTGATGAAGGTGCTAGCATAGGCGCCACGCGAGCTTGCCAATGCTTGACCAAACCTGCACCTTCATGCAAGTTCCTTGGATTAGAACTAACCATTTCCCATGAATTAAATTTTGCGGAAATTGTGCTCGCACTGACTGACTGGGCTTCTTATGGGGAGCAATTCTGTCGTTTCATTAAAACACACTGCCACTGCGATTGGGTTATTCATTTCTAATTTAGCAGAATGCATAAAAATGTCACATCGCCTCTAAACATGGATACGCTGGAATAGAATCCGATCCAATATTGAGTCAAAAGCAAATATTTTGTTTCATATGATGGGCCGACTTGGGTGGACACCCAATTTCCCGCCTTTAGCTGACATGTCACAGCATTTGATAGATTTGCAGGAGCTGCAACAAATTACTAATACCGTGATTGCCTAGTCTGAAATAAACAATCGAGTCAGAGGCAAATATTGCACGTAATATCACTGTTTACACTCTAGTATTTACAATTTAGATGGTTTGGTCCGCTGTTTTCGGTCGCGAATGTGTATGGGGACCTTTGGTAATATCATGTAGTCATGCGAGTTGACGGCAATTAAGGCCAACCTTGAGCCTAAAGCAATTATCTGGTGCAAGTTCTGCGTAATAAAGAATATTCAACATGGACAGCTTTGAAGCCGGACATGACTGGATATGCGATGCAAAGGTCTGTGTGGGATTAAGAAGCCATTTCGTGAGGACTCAAACATGTCGTGATTAAAAATTTTGATGCCGCACACCATGTTTGAGCCAATGAAAAGCATGTACATAATAAAAGATAAGGTTATTGGGAGAGGGGTTCCGACACATCCCAGGTGTGTTACATAATATGCCCTCCAGAGTCCAGGAACTAATTTTACTCAGCCTTAGATGAAAAAAGCTGCAAATTATCAGCCTTTGACTACCTGATACCATGCCCGTATGAGAGCAAAGTTACAGCTGAGTAATCAAATTATCCACCCTTACTCCTACATCCCTAAACTGCAGGTCAGTTGTGAAGTGAGACGGTGTGTTGTCGAATTCGACAATTGATTTGCCCGTCAAAACAACCGCTTGATCAAAACTATGCGTGCTAGGTATGCAGTCCGATAACAAGTAGCTTGCACTAAATAGTGTTCTGTCTTGTAAGAAAAAGAGACACACCAATAAGAGACTGTGGGTAAGAAATTTTCTTCGACATTATAAAGGCCTTTTCTACATGGTCATCCTCCGCGTGATCTGTGAAATGCATGAGGCACTGTGTTGTTGGCAGTTAGGAGCCTGGTATATCACTGAGTATCATGGATGGAAGTGATGAACGGGACGGAAGTAATGCGCATGGTTATGGGGATGGGATGTCGGTTGATAGAAAGTGGGCACATGGTGCGGACATAGCTGCTGAGGCCAGTAGTTTAAGGATTAGGAAGTTGGTAACGTGCGAATGGGATTAAGGGAAGGGTGCTGAGAACTGTGAGAGGTAGATGAATAATGAGGGGTGAGATGATGCAGGCTGACAATGAAAAACTAACAAAGGCAAGCCAGAATAAAATTAAGCGCTGGGGTGAAGAAAAGTAGAATATGGGAGAAAGTCGAGTTGGAACGTCAAGGAAGGGGGGAGATGAATGAAGGATTAGGTTTAGAAATGATGGATGGCACAAGCCCTGCCATGTCAATCGAGCAGTATAAACAAATAAGGCCCAACAATGACTCCTAGGGCTGAGAACAAACATGCAAACATTGCCGAGTGCGGTGTTATAGTCACGCGAGGACGAAACGAGTGCTGAATAGGTTGAATGAGATGTTGTTACCTTCTTGCATTTGTCAGCTTTGTCTAGCGTTTTCTCATCCAAGGTGTGAAGCTCAAATCGTCTTTACCGTGTTGGCGTGAGCTGAGGACCGCGTGAAATTGACGTGGGGCAATCGAAAGTGTAGTTGTGTTATAGGGTGTAGGTGGATAGTGCTACGCTGTATGGTATATTGGCATGTATAACTATCGCTTATCTAACGTTTGAGGCTTGGGAGGAGGCTCATGCAAAGGGGCGAATTCGATGACGCACATACCCGTAAGTGTTGCAGTACAGGAATGGCTTATTGTTTGGGTGTGATTAGTTTGTGAAGGAAGAACAAATTGTTTAACGACTGCATGTCTCACTTGCTTTTGCAGTTTCGTATCCGTACAGCTCGTGTGACATGAGATTGTACGATTTTTCGATCGTGTGTGTGCATGTGTGGCTGCCTATTGACGATAATCTGCCAGTTGGTGGTATTGGGTACATTTTCGTTGCCTGAGCAAGGTAGCTAGGCCTGTCGCTGCACTTATGCCAAATGCCATTCGATTTAGGACAAGCAATCTCGACAATGCTTGATTGTTCGCACCGTTTCGTTCGCGTTGTTATGCTGTTAAATAAAGCTTGAAAGGTCGCGTTTGGTCCAGCTGCTCGTGGCCAGAGGAGATGGTAAGCGCATTGTGTAATTCTGGATGGAATGAGGTTGCAGCAAGGGGGTTGAGGAGACTGAGCGCAATCAACTTACCAGGGAGGGCAAGGCGAAGGTAACTGCGTAATGTTTCGGTGGCTGGTGGCATGGCGGATTTTGGTGGCGGATAGCATGGCAGATATTGGTGACAGGGCTGCTTAGTTGCGCCGTCGCTGTGCATTCGTGGAACAAATTTATGCGTGAAAAATATGGGTACGCAATCCATCCCAACACGACATTTCCTTGTTGTCTTTAAGTAGGGTAAAGTAAGCGGAGGGCGGGTGGGCTATACGAGTTTTGCCCTGTTCTTAGGTCTAAAATGTCCTGATGTTGTAGTTTTAGAACGCAGTACCTTCAAATAGACGTGGCGGTCAACGCCACCATGGAGGAGCTACATGGGGTTGAATGGCATGCTAAAGTAATGATCAGGTGAGGTGGAGGTTGCGCTAGGAGTGGGTAAGTTTAATGCCCTCTACCAGCATCTGTTATCTCGCATGTGATACTTAGCATCTTCGACTAATGCTGCTTTGGTCTACTTGTTGTCAAATGCTCTACCAAAAGAACAACGAAACCTCTTCCAGTTGCTGAATTCGGGGTTCAAGCATAACAAAGTTGCTTGACGCAAATTGTGGTACAAGTGTATGACAGGCCTTTGGGATCAGAAGTAAGCTAAAATGCTTTGCCGCAAGGCTGGACATGCGTCGCTTACTTGTCAAGACAAAGGTGAAGTTAGGCACGTACCAGATATAGAAGTGACGGCTCCGTTCACGGGTCTAAGAGTATGTTGGTATTTACCAAAGAATTTGGTAAGAAGACTTTTTTGTGAGACCTAATAATGAGTAGTTTGGGGAAAGAGGGGGATTATTCCTAAAGTGGATGCATAGCGTGGCATAATTGCATAGGCTGGATGCGTGCAAGCGGCGCTACGCAGTGTTTTCCTTGGGCGGCTCATTTCACCTTTTGTTCATTCTGCTTTAAAAGTTGAGGAGGCAACGACCTTGGAGGCATCATAATGCAACACTGACTGAAAAAAATGGCAAAGCAAATGCAGTTAACCGAGAGCGAACTGTGGAATGGAGGGTGGGATTCGAGTGCGTTGTGGACGTGAAAAACCTGAAGCCACAGCGATGGACGTTGATGAAGGGCGAAGTCGAAAAGTTGCGATATTTCGAACAATGCCTTGAATACCATTTGACAAACCCATACATACTTTATGCCACGATGGAAGTACGCAACGACCACATCTTCGACGAGGTCTGCCTCACTGTGCTTTTCTGCTACCGTATCCCCAAACCCTCTGCCCGCTGTTGTCTCCTCACTTCCAACCCTTATCTTCCAGCACTGCTTCTCATATGGCGTGATGATTGATGGCACGGGTAGTAAAAATATGTTGTGAATAAAGTCCCTTCTTCTGGCAACTGTGTTGCGTAATTTGGGCTAATAGTTCGATAACGATTGGCATGAATACTTTAACTCATATTTTTTTTCAAATTGATAGACTTTAAGGCCTCTTGTGTTGCTTGTTTGCAATTGGCAGTCGCAATATTTAAAGCTTTCGAAAATTACGGCCACTTTTAGTAAATGTGATCAGAATGTTTGATGTCTCCAGACCAACTGTTTAGCCCCGACAAAACAGACTAAACCGAACAGGCAAACATTAAGGAAGATTTTGCCATCGATTTCTTTGCTACTTTTATCTGTGTAGACCAATTTTAAGTCTTTGTATTTACGCAATTGAGACATGAGTGGAAATGCAAATGCTATGCAATCTTTAAATTTCGCATTGAACGCTGTGTCCCCATTTTCGCCACTCTGAAATGAGACCACTTTAATTTCCCAAGTACACAACACTTCCCTTTTTTGATCATTCAGAGCCTTGACTTCACCTCGAAACAACCGCATTTCTGCTTGTACAGGAAAGTTTTTTTCATTGAAGACACTAATTGAATTAGGAGACGCAAGCGTTTTCTTGGCTTCTTTGGGTGACGGACAAAACTAATCTCAAGACACTTGCGCCGACGAGAAGTTGGAGGAATGGTGGTGGGATAAAACTGCACAGAAAATTCCTAAGCCACTCTGTTACAGCGGCTCATGGTCAGTGACGAGTATGTGTTTGTTCAAAGGAAGTGTTTATCAGCAGGTTACTGATTGGTACGCAATCATCAACACGACGGACTGGCAGGAAAATTTGTCAACATGTGCATTCAGAAGCGAATGCGATTGGTTGAAGTTAGTAAACAAATTTTTGTCCTCAATCTACTCTTCAGTGGCAACTGGTGAATGATGAGCTTTACTGCTCTGACCAGATTCAGGCGGATGTCAGTCCGACCAACACAGAGCAAGACCGTAGACAAGCGCCGCAAAAGCTGGCAGAATGGCTGGCCATCGCTCGCAAAAATCGCGAGGCGCGCAAAGTTGGTGGAGGGTCGCGATTTCTTTCGCGTCCCCTGCGTTTTACACAGAATGCGAATGTGAGGCGGATTATGTGCAATTGATTTATATTACTCAGCAATCCATGTGACATAACCGGCACAAGATCCCGACTACTCAAGCCATCATTTGCGACCACATACCTTTAATGTCTCTCCGAGGGCAAAGACTGCAGGTTGTCGATGGCATCAGATATTTCCGTAGTTCCATCGGCATGTGTTGGCTTAAAGAGCTGAAAAACCTAATGATGTTCAATGCGAGTAACTTATGACCACGTTAGAGACGCTAGGGTATCTGATGTTGAAACAAAGTTGAGCCACTGACAGGATATATCTAGTACTCTTCGGCCCGCGTAAAGGGCGCCTATGTGTAGATAAAAATGGTTGATTAAGTTAGAGCCCTCCTGATGTGCCAGCATCTTATTTACCACCTAATAAAGGGTCTTGAATCGAAAAGTAATTTCGCCTTGCATGGATGTGGCTAGAAGAGCATGTTTATTGCGAAGATGGAATAAGCTGTAAGCACACCTCACCAAAATTGCTAGTAGAGAATCGCTTGTGCATTGCGGAAGCAAGAAAATTTGGGGCTAGCAAGGACCACTTCGAATTGCAGGCCATATCATGCATGTTTCGTGGTCAAGTTCAAGCCTTGTGACATAAGTAACACCAATCCTGCAAAATTAATTTTGTCGAAAAGGTTGTTAAGCATGGATGAGGTTGATTTGTTTATTCTCACAGATAGGAAGAATTGTTGGGAACGTGATGGTAGCTGTTGATATTTGCGCCCACCTACTATAAATGATATCAAAGCCAGATCTAACCACCCATTGGCGTTGCATTTTATTTACTTTATTGCCACCGAAAACGAATTTACTTTGCTTCTAGTTCCATCTTCGCTCGCACCATTCTTTGTCAGTGCCTATTGAAATGAGGAGTTTGTGTACCATGTATAGAGTATGTGAGTATTCACATGTGAATTTAATTCTCCATAAGCTAAAACACAAAATATAACGACACACACTTGCATGAGGCAGACTTTAATGAAAATGTAAACAACAAATTAGCTTCTGTGCGGGAGATGGATATAAGGGAAGCAAATATAATCGGATGTCCATTGCTCTGTACAGGTATTCCTAAGATTCGAGCGCAGTGGTCTTTCCCTAGTTAAAGCTAAATTTCTCACTTTGTATGAAATCCTTACACCGGTCCACATATCTTCTTTTGCGATCCCATCTTCGATTTCTTCTGCTCTCCAATTTGTGGTTTCGCTAGCTTCCAATGCTGTTTCGCCATCTGCTAGCTCTAGTCTCCCTACGCAGGCCAGCAGTCATCCGCAAACATGCACACCTTTTCTAATCAGTAGCAAGTATTTAGGCATTTTGATGCATGCATACCTTCGTCGCCAGATTCTATGGCAGATTTACCATCTGCAAAGCACTGAGTGCTCGAAAGTCCATCACTTTTTCATATTTCGAATGTCATCGCGATGAAGGACCATTATTCTTTAAAAGGGACTCTCCAAGTTGGACACGAAGGTTTGGGTCAGTTCATATCACCTCATTAAAATTAATATTTTGTTAAAGCAAGCGTTAGAGAAGCCGTTCAGGTGCTTCACTTGTATCGCGGACTCACATCAGGCGACTAACATTCCAGCATGTTTAAATCGGTCATTGAGCATGTCTGCCACGCAACAGGCATTTCAAACTGTAATCAGGTCTGTGCTCTTCCGTGCTTTTGATCGACACAACAGGTGACCGCTGTTTGTTTTGGAGGGTAAAATCCAATTTCAAAAGCTATAAATTTTGCCATTTGTCCACATGATGATGAGTTCAGTTTAATTAGCTCTTTATTATACAATTAGGTAGATTTTGGTTAATTGGAATGCTTTTAACTATAAATAAAAACACTCAACACAGGCTTGACATCATTGCCTTGCTGGTTAGTCGAATTCAACAAATACGATGCCCCACGGCCTATTTAGCCAAAATTAAGTTAATTTGTGAATGTAAATTCGTTACTACCGTTTGAAAAGCGCTTGCATGCCACAGAAAGGGTTCTTATGCTACGAGTTTCGCAGCTATTGCCGAAGTCTTAGGAAGCGCAACTTCCATTCTACCTGCCACTGAAGTCAATGATCTCTGGGCAGCTCCCTATTGAACGTGGTAAGGTAAATCAAGTAAGGCGCCACTTGTCCGATTCAATCGGCTGAATCTGAATGCATCACCGGCCTTTCAGCATCATCATGTAATTTGTAACCAGAGGTTGTGTACTTAAAAATCCACAGTATGCCATGTGCGTCGCACCAGTAGGTGTGCATATTTTCCGTGAGGCAGAATCACTTCTAATGCTCTGCCAGACATCACAGGTGTTCCACAGTCCGCTTTTGAAGAGCAGTGAATTCTGCTGGGCATTAGTTTGATTAAACGTGCATTGTTGATAAAAATGCGCCCATGATTAGGACAGAACGGAATTGTCCTAAATAGATTGCAGCGAGTGTGCATCTTCCGAATGAGTTAAAAGTTCTACCCTAAATTTGACAGGTAAGATTTAATCTGGCTAAACCGAAATCTAGAAGAAACCTCAGGATTTTGCAACCGCGAATGGCTCTGTCTCATTGTTGAGGACGCTTGCGTCCATGTTGGAATGCGAATGAAGGTGACTCGTCCAATAGCAAATTCAACTTTGCTGCCATTTATACTGATGCACGCAAATGAAGTAGAAAGGAAAGCAACCGTAGAAGATGGCGCAATGAGACGAGGAGGGTTGGTAGAGCAACTAACCTCAATTTCCGCGGCATTCATCGGCTTCAATCCTTTGGTCCTCAAGAATAGAAAAGTGAAAGTCTAAGACCGACGAGGAGATGAAGCTGGACACGATGGAAGTGGAAGACATGAAGAAGAGCTGAGGCAATGAGGGTACGCAGTATAGGGAGGGCATTGACACTGAACTGAATGGCGGGAGGTCTTCGTCAATCAAGGCAAATAAATACCCAGCAGAGTGTGTCTGAGAGCTGGCTGTGTGGTCGACCTCTTTGATTGTGGCCCGTGTAAGTCCACAAGTTGTATTATGAGGATTAGACGTCATTACTCGGTCGTTTGCTTTTCTGCCCCAAGCAATTTTCGTACATCATAGTGCAGCAAATGAGACGATGTCAGTGTGCTTCGAATAAATATGCAACCTTTAAGGTCGCCAATTCGGCATGTCCTTTTTGGTGCCATCCATTGAATTGACCACCCATTTGTACATTTAGTGCCTGTTTCAATAGGAATAAATACAAGCGCAACGGGTAGGGTAATTCGACCATGGGACGAGAACTGACAGACGAAACGATGGCTAAAGGATGGCATGTTGAAGAGGCATTTTCTACGAACCAACTCGCCTCGTATTGCTGCTCTTTTGCTAGTGTGCCCTGCCATCTTGTAGACATGCCCCAACCAAGTACATTTGTGGAAGTGCTACATGGGGGTTTTGCAAAATGATGCCTTTGTTGGCAGCTTTGACGACGCTCCATGTGCTACCACCAAAAGGCACTCATCCTGACTAACGCTGGGATGTGCTGGACTCTCAGAAGGATTCGATACATCGATGCAGTTGCGTTCGAATCTGTTAATCGGTGGCGCTTTCTATCCTTCTAATGAAATGTCCTTCGTTATTTGGGCACTCCAACTTGTCAGTGCAGTGCAGCGAGCATCACCTGGCAAAGCATCAGATCCCTGCTTCATCACAGAATTGTGTGCTCAATGGCCAACAGGGGTAAGCACTAAAAGCTTGCCCAATCCGTATGCCTAATCCCTACCTTCTGCCTGTCTGCCTGCGTGGCATAAATGTCCTCGCACGGAAAGGCTACGTGGGGAGAGGGTGAATGGGGACAATTTTATGTTATTCAACCAAACACCCTCCTCTGCAACTCACACTCACCCATCACTCTCCGATTCATCCTCAGGGCTAAGTAGTAATGGCTCTTCTTCCCTAGACTTCGCAGCTCTGTCTCTCTTGCCTATTCCAAGTAGCAAACAGAAACGAAGCCTCCGTCGATTTTAGGCGTTAGTGTTTTGCATTGGACGACACAGAGAAGAGTGGTGATGGAAGAGAGAAATGCAGAGTCCGGAGGGAAAGTGGGTGGCCACGCTATTGCCTTTCCATCCTCAAAAGGAAATGGGGCTCCCCATAATAAGAGAGAGCTATTCTCCTCATGCCCACACTAGCATCAGCAGACAACTCAGTCGATGAGACAAAAACACCCATCTACAGTGGACGTCAAATGATGGAAAGCTGAAGATTTTTGGCAAGCACAACTGACCAGGGATCCCTCCAACATGGGACCGAAAGTCAAGCTCTTCACCAGCACATTACTGTGGCTTGCGAATGTAAACGCTTCCTTGAAATGCTTCGACTAGCAGCTGCCACACAACCACATTCATTCATGCAAGCAACTTTGCTTCAGCAAAAGCTTTTTCATAAAACGTCAGCTGTTGGAAGGCAAATTTTCACCGCAAATTTACCCGTTTCTCTAGCAACCTTATAGTCATCACAAGGAAGGAAAAGTGGTGCAGACAAGTGACCTTCAGACAACATGATGAGTAGATGCATTCAATGATTGTTGCATGGGAATCGTTCCTATTCGTTGCCTGCTACCGCGCTATAACCGACAAGATTCTGCCTCATAGGCCAGCGCGGCAGCTGGTTACGCATGGATGGAAAGAGTAAGGCGGCTCCACGCGCGGATCTCATGCAAGTATGAGTCGGAGTCACTTTGAGTGAGACCAGAAGAAGGCTGCTTTACCTCGTTGGGTGATTGGCATGCTTCTTCTATTCCTAGGGCTTAAAGGAGTGAATAAGTTGCAAGTAAGACCGAAGGGTGGGCTTCACTGAATCAGACCGCCTGTTCTTCAACTCAATGCCGCACCTTACGACTTGCTGAGCCATGGAATAGACCTGATTTGGGCAGCAGCAAAACGTACCCAAAGGTTAAAAGAGCAACTATTGACACCAGCCAGAGCGACGGAACAAATGAAGCTGATTATGTCCAGCTGGCGTCAGTCAGCAGCGCCGGGGTAGTCTGGAGGGGCATTTGTGGACATAGAGCTCGTGAAAATGAGGACTCCACCGTAATGTACATTAAAAGAGACACCGAGGCAACGCCAACTGCCACTGCCAACTTCTCCACAAGCAATCCACTGCAATAGGATGACCAAATATCATCGCCTTTGGTAGCTCAAATCAACAGTGTTCCAATACGCCTTTGAAGACCGTCGCGGCGGTTCTCCATCATTCAGCATAGACGCATTCTTAGATTACAGGATCTGATGCCCTGGGCTTGGCAAACATTCTTCAAACAACAAAAAATTGGATCCGTAAGTACTGACTAATGGCAAGAATGAGCGGTGGAGTAAATGAAGTGATTCTCATTGCAGGATTATCCAAAAACGCATGACAAGGCGGAGCAAAAGGAGGCATGCGAAAACGCATAATGATGGAATTTAGTCAAGAAGATACAACAGTGCCTTGACAGCCATAAGTGTGGGAATATGAATGGAAAGGCAAGGAAATTTGTAGAAACCAACTACCATTGATGCAAGAATTGCATTGGGTTACAGCAGTCTCGACGGAAGAGGGGCCCATCCACCCACCACCGGTGGCCCCACACAAACGGAATGCAGTCGTATTCAAGCGACTATTGTTGCTGGCGGCAGGAAAACCAGCAACCACCTCAATTTGCCATCACTAGATCAACCAGATCTTCAGACACGTAGACTGAGCAGTGCTACTGGCCAGCTGTAGAGTAGAAGCATAATTCGTGTTCATTATTTCACATCCATCTAAAGCTGCTGCGTAAGAGTTCATATGAGCTCCGCAGTTAAATGAAACAACTTTGACGCATGAACTCTACGTGAGAGATTCTGTTTAGCCAACTGACAAAAAACTCGTATCATACACAACCCCACACTTCATTGATTCTTTAGGTTGTACCACCCGATATGTGACTGACGAAGACTCCTCTATTTGTTGAACTAGAATGCAATCTACTACCACAGACCTTCAACTCACAATTGCTTTAACGTCAGCGCCTGCTTTGTCACCAGCTGTGCTTATTGGAGGCCGTTCATCCAATCACAATTCGCCACAGCTTCATGCTTCTCATTTTATTGGCCTGCAGCATCTGACCTCAGTTTGACTGTGCTAACCAATATGCAGTGAATTCGGAGGTGAGGACGACCGATTTGCCCGTGGCACCCACATGGAAATCCCCTTGAACACTTTGTAAAAGGCCGTTATTTAGTCACCTACACATGCAACCACTGCTCGGTTTCTATAATCAATGCGCCTCTACATTTGTTCATCACATCCATCAGTGAAGTCTAGCAAAATAGTAGGGTGGACCGAAGTGAATGCGCAAAATCGCCGACCCACCCCCTAAAGTGACACTCTGAATATGCGGATTACTTGATGTGGAGGATTTGGTAAGTGTTTGCAGCACCATTCCCAGCTGGCAACGGATCATTTACACGCATCTTCCATCCTTTCCCACTTCCTTTTCCTTTCTACTTACTCCCATCAGTCAGAATCAAACACCCTCCCATGTCCTGAACACCAAGCATAAACCTTTTCATGCCAGGTCATCACGTGCTTTCCACGCTTGGAGGAGAAGGTAATCCTTATCACACTACAGCCTGTACTTTATCCCTTACTCTTGGACTGAATGCAACGTTGTTTATGCTGCCCATCGAGCACTTAAATTCGTTGCTCTGATTAAACCCCATGGTCTGGAAAATATCATAGGCTAACCTGCATCACGCAGTGCCAGCGCAGTCGAGAAGATAGTCAAAGTTGGTGTGGATCAGTCGCATCAAAGCCACCATTACCGTATTGTGGACGTTTTCAAACTTCTGCCTACATAAGTAGAATCAGTGAATTTCCTATAGTACACAACTCAGGAGCATTACGCACGTTCCCTTGTTCACACATCTCCATCCGTCTCCGCTCAGATGAGTGACAGGGCTTCACAATTTCATGATAGTGAAGAAGAATTTGTAGCGTGTCTCTTAGGCATCTACACACTGTGGCTTTGAGCCATATCAGCGCTGTTCTTGAGATAGTAGTGAATTCTAACCTCAAGCTCATGCATTTTAGGGCAGCTACTACTTACCTAACTGACAGTAAAAGCGTTCCATTTGATCTAGCGAATGGAGTCTTCAGTTAAGGTGAACTCTCCTCACTCTTGACCTCTATTAAAATTACACTATCAGTTGATTAGATTGCACCGGAGTGATGTTGGCCAATAGCACCAACACCGCTTTGCTCCAGTTCTCTAGACTTTAAGTTACTGGCATTACTAACAGCCTTTTTCTTTACTAAGCGAAAATCCACAAAGCCCTGATGTCGGGTCGTAAAAGCAAAAGATTGTCCATTCTAAAAAGTCAGTTGAAGTCACTACGCTCTGTGCCATTTACTTTCCAGGCATGGACCTCACTCAGAGTGAGAAAGGCTAGACCTCACAGTGGCTTCCCAAACGCCACCATAGCAGTCATCAAGTTGTTGGTCATATGATTCCAGTCACCATCCGTAATTAGTTGCAAGCACAGACACAGCCGTCTTATGAGCTTGCTGATCGGCCTTCTGGCTTAGTCCGTACGACCGAAGCATCAAAATAATAATGAGGGGGTGGATGGAGGACGTCAACCAATTCACTTAGTTTTGTTAAACACCAATGCACATTAGAAGAGAAGACTGCAGTTATAGCGGCCAGTGCCAAAACGTGTTTGGCATCCACTCCACCATCATCGCATTGCATGACCTGACTGCTCACTTGAGTTTGCGCGCCGCATGGTAGCGGACGAGAGATTCGCCAACTTGCGATGGCTGTCAGTGATGCTGCAAATCTCATTAGTGTTGTGCAAAGCTACGGTTACATTGATCAATCGGTACTTTGTGATGGTTGACGGCTGACAGAGAAGGAACGCTAGAAGTCAAGAAGTGCAGCATTTAACCGAGTTATACGCCAGAGTTGTGCAATGAACTCGTTAATCCCTATAGGCCATAGGACTTGCACCTCAGATGAATGCATTTCTTGGTGGAGGGGCACCAAGGATGAGGCTTATTGTGCAATAGGCGTGCGACCGCTGCATAGGTCATCATTTACCCGAATTACTTCCCATTGTGATTTATACAAGACAATGGTGATTTACAAATGTCAACGATGCAGACATTTTGGCCGCAATGCCATTGCTTATCTCAATATCTCTGATGCTTTGTGTGCTCTTCAACGCGTTCCCAAATACTTCAAACAAGTGAGGCCATTACCAGGCATTAGACCTTCCTCATCCCCAAATTTTACTTTCCAACACATGCTGCTGCACACATTTATGCAGGATTTCCATTGGTTGTCGAGCTATTAGCTGAGATCTGTAGTCTTGACTTGTGGCGGCCACGTTGGCAGCATTTTGCTGGCTACACTACCATCCATATTGCAGCCCACTGTGGCTGATGTTTACAGCCGTGGCCTTTTCATTTGCCTTGTCCCTCCCCATTTACCACTTCCATTAATGAACAAATGCAATTGCCTATGCGCTTCGCAACGGCTAAAATTTTGGCCACAAGCACGATTGTGGCAATTCTCTTTACTGCCACCGCATGCTCTGCATTTGTTTCCATCTGGTGAACTACTTTTGAATTGCTATCTTGGCAGAGAAGCTTATTTTGTGTCATACGTAAGTGTTTTTCAAAATTGTCTGCAGGCTGCAAACTTCCTGCTAACACCCCATGATTGTGCGGCTGGCAGTCTCCATAACCGGGATAAAATCTGACATGATGGAGGCGTACAAGACAGTCAGATGTGCGAAAGGAAAACGCAGTTGTCATTTCAAAACCTTTAATTAAAGGAATCTTTTTACGAGTTTAACTACACTTTATAAATTTTAATGCGGCCAGAGTCCGTAAACCTTCGTATTTAACGCGAGAGACACGGTAAGGTGGGTTGTGTTAAAGTGCCATTGTGATGATTGCGAGATGCCTCATGCCTGGTTAATTGGCACTGTTTGTGGCAAAGGGGAGAAGTTCAACGAGCACTTGTCTCTGTGTTCGAATGCATTATGAATCCCAGCAGTACACTTAGTGGGCATTAGTGATTTACCGAATTGACGAACTTTGAGCCCAATCCTCGAGACGCAGATTTGAGGCACGCCTTTTCTGTGCTAATGAGACTAGTGTACATGGCGCATGGGCGGTTGCGTGCTTTTAGCCTTAGAGCTTGTCGCAACGCCTACATGTCAGAAGCGACTTCGAAGAATGCCATAGCTTTTCTACATCATTGAGCCATCTCCCTGCTCCTTGAAGCTTTTCCTTATGTGCATGTATCTGAGTTCAGCCGAATTTCCAATTTTGCCTATCTTATCAAGTCGACCTATCTGCACATATTAAGCATACCCTATATTGCCCTTGAAGTAGGCGCAGATGAAGTCTCTAATCCGTGTCATTTTTACTAATCCCTGCTTCATCATATCTTTGGTAAGTGTCTCCTTGGACTTTGACTGTGCTCACCATACTCAAGCATTGCATGCCCCATAATTTTTCAGTGCTTTTCCTCCATGCACCGAAGTTGACCTGCAGAGAAGCGCGATGCTTTGTCCTTCCTACTCCTTTACCTGGCTTAGCCTTCTCTCCCTTTTCCTTCATACCTGTGAACAATTCCCTGCTACCTCAAACAGCTTTTATTGGATAATAGCATTCTCTCTGTAAGCTCCTCTTTAACCCTCCATCAGTCCCACTCTGCACTAGGGCGTGCTCAATCGACGCAAAGATAAATGGCTTCTAGATCAGACCTGCTCAAATTCAAGGTTTGTTCACCATTTCTCTCCACCTCATTGAATTACCACCTGCTTTTCCTCCACCTTATCAGACGAGAGCAGAAGTGGGCGTATTTTTCCCACCGTATAATCTAGAACTGGTACAGCTATTTTGTCATTAGAGTGCATCTATCCTGCTCTCCATAATGGTAAGTAGAAATGAGCACTTTTAGCCCTTGATAGCCTTCTCGATTTCGCCGGATTGTGTAGGAGATAAGCAACGATGCCAATTTCGAGAGGATTGATTAGTTTGAGGCAACATTATTAGCTTCGACAAAGTAGTGAGAAAGAGCATTCATCGGTGTTGTAAGATGGCCTTTGTAGTCGTAGGCGCAACTTTCATCCATCTGCGACTCTAAGAGCCGTATTGCTAGTCCTATTGATCATACCTTCTGCTATTTTGTCCAAGACAATAAGGTTGCTACCTGCACTTGTCAAAGTCGCTCATAACCTAAACGGTCTTGTTAAACCGAGAAGGCTAACAAGTGCTGCAAGTGCACGTTTGCACCTGCTTTTGCAGAGCTCATGATTGAAGCAAATGATGAAATAGGTAGTGGGAATGATTGATGGATGTCGTACCAGTTTTAGGTAACCCGGTAGGAAAAATACGCCCATTTTTGCTCTTCTTTGGACGGGTGCAGGAAATGCAGATGGAAATTCCATGAGGTGTAGAGTAATGGTAAACAAGCCTTTAATTTAGGCAGATCTGATTTAAGGTTATTTGTCATTGCGTTATTTGATCATGCCCTAGTGCAGAATTGGTCTGGTGACGAGACAAATATGAACTCACAAAGAGGAAGCTGCAATCCCACAAGTAGGTTGGATGAGGTGGTAGGAAATTGTATATAGGTAAGAAGGATAGTTGAGTGAAAACTAAGATAGGCGAGAGGGAGAGAGCCATTCACTTGTTAGTGAAGAAGGCAAGTAACGACACAGAATCCGTTTCGTGTATGGGGAGAGAGACCTGTGGTGTAAACACGGTGGGAAATAATGGGACAGGAAATGCTGGAGAGCCTTGTGAGAGTGGTAGAGGCAAAGGAGACACTGACTATTGATATGTTGAAGTGGCGATTGATAAAACAGAAGTAGACTAAATGGCTCCTCCACGCCCATTTGCAAGACATCATCGGGTCTGATTCTTGTGAGCAGCCTAATTCTCAGCTCGTGTTATGTGGAGTTATGCCAACGTGAATGGGCGGGTAAACGTATTTCATTGGTTGTGTTTAATGGTGCCGTGAAGGACGACTCTGTGTAATGAGGTTTGCACGAGAAATCAAATCATCTGGACATAAACCAGACCCAATGATGGACTTAGAGGAGCCTTCTGGTCTGCGGCAAGTGCCTTCCTTGTCTTCAACTACGCCTACTAATCCCTCAACTGTGGCGTTTGCCATTACTTCTTATCGCATCAACTCCCCACAATCTGCATTCAACCAACAAGCAGAGTAGTTCTTTGGCTATTTTTATTCTATGCTGACACGTGAATTTCTCACTCCTCCGCTTGTTTTACCCTTCTCTCGATTTTCCTTGCTTCAAACCCATAACCAATTTCCCACCGCTTCATTTTTTTTATTTCATTGGATGACAGAGTCCCATATATATGTTCTTCTTCATCCCTTCACATGTTTTAATGACGAAGACTAATAGCCCAATTCAGATCTGCACAGAATAACATGGATTTGACCAAAACACTCTGTCCGAATTATAAGCCTGTTCCCAATTTCTTTCCATCTCTCACCCAAGTTTCTCCAACATCACCTACGTTGCATCTACTCCTCCTTCTCCACCTCACTTATCGAAATCTGCCCTATTGTTCCTACTTCGCAATTTTAAGCTTGTCTAACTTCCACCAATCCATCCCGCTGTTTATTTTATCTTGCTTTTGGAAAAGATAAATGCAACTGCCATGAGCAATTTATGGGTTCCAGAGCTATATTCAAAGTCCTGCCCTACCAAATTGTAATATTTGCATGACTTTCAGCACCTTTGGTCATGATCCATCATACTTTTGCCTGCAGAGGACAATCGCACCTAAAACTGAGCAAAAACGACAAGCGAAATAGAAATTTAAAGGGCAAAATCAATGACCACTGTTGGCCAGTGCGAAAAGTTATATACGCGAGGACATGCACAAGATCAGGATCTCACACTAGCAATCGCATAGTCGATGCAACATAATCTGCTATGATGACATCACCGATGGTCTCATTTCCGTTACGTAATTAGCACTCTTCGTGATGTTATGCAAAAGAAAATTTATTTTATTCTCTGCCGTGTTTGTCACACTACATGTTTAACGGGATACGATTCATTTACAGCATATTTAGGGTTTTATTTTGCTAAGTGGTGAAAATGTTGGTTCGTCAGATGCAACAAACAACATATCGCGCAGATGCACCCACACTCATGCATTTCCTAGTCGTATTATGCCACAAGGGTGAAGGCTTCAGCCAAACAGACATGGTTTGTCTCCTAAGTCGCAACAAGGATCACGCTGCTCGTGTGGGTGGGTGTAAAGTGCATCCGTCAATCAGTGATGCATTGCAAACAGCAAGCAGCAAACCAGATGGCAGACCTACATTTCGAAGGATGTGGGAGTCACAAATGAGGAGCTGTTGGAGAGGAAACGGAGTGAAGTTTGCTTGGTTGGCCTTAAAAAGGAGTCGGCACGGTCGGTTGTTTAATCGGTTACTCACCACCCTAAAAATTAGTGCGAAAGTAAAAGAGGCGAACTTCTGATGCCGATCTCTGTTCCATTCTCAGGCGAATCATTAAATTGCGTTGTGGATTGCGATGGCAGTGCATGTAATTCTCACGTAGTAAGAAAGTTACAGTAAATATTTGGCCAAGAAATGAGGAAAGGGTTTAGGCATAAACGAAGGGATGAAAAGCGGGTGAAGAGCCTTTGAAGTCGACATTATAGTGTGCTGTCCTCAGCAGATTCTTTCTTATCTGAGATGCTTTTTATCCCTAAACCGTTTGCTGAGGAACTACTATAAGGTAATTTTTGATGGCACGCTTAAATAAAGCAAATAGCTAAATTTCTAATCAGACCGAATGAGACGCATCTCTAATCCGGAGGTCTCCCAGCATTCCTAGCTAAAATAAACACTTTAGGCAACCCTCACACCTTTCATACGTATTTGAAGAAGGAAATCAGCCAACACCCCTCACATCAGAGAGCATTGTGCTGACTCTTTATTCTGAGCGATTTTGCAACAATATTTTGAAAAAAACGATATTCGCTCCAAACCCTTGGTCGTCCTGGTTCCGTCGCCGTCACTACCCTTCAGCCATGCCCGGCCTGTGAGTTTGTAAAGTGAGAACTGTTGCGAGAAATCTGGGAACGACTTATGCTATTTTTTGGAGGGTAATATCGCAGGATCTTGTGCCATCAAAATCTTTTTGATAAAATTACCAGAGTTTGTTACGAAAGTTTTTGGAAGTAATTCCAGAAATATAAGACATGCAAAGTTCTAAATTAAAAAAAATAACTTTTTCTTTCCTTTAAAGAGAATTCATTAATGTAAAACGGATCAAACTTCCCAGTTAAACCAGTCCAACTTATGGTGTAAATCCAACAGCCTTGAAATTGGCCACAGCACAATTGTGCACGAGATCTGTCGCATGTAACAACTGGGCTTCGTATTCTTGTGCGGTTTTATTTTTCGCCGAAGGAGGCTTCCTCAACAATAGGTAATATCCACATTTTGTTGAACAAAACGATGGGCATCACTGTCACTAGAGGTGGAAGATAGTACTGAGTATATGGCTGGCAGCTACGCACTTATGTTGCTTCATCATGGGCATTGCACTGCGGTCATTCCGGAATGCCAAATTTTGTCATTTAAACTGCCCTTCACTGCGACAGAAGCACCGAAACAATTGGCATTCGACCCTTATTAATTATGGTTTCGAGCACCGCATGGGCCTCTTCGCACAGTCGCAGGTCGAAGAGGTGTGAGTTTAAGAGAAGTTTGCCTTTTCAGTCTCGTAGCATGCCACTGGCAGACATCCTGTTGGGGTCAGTTTCGAATCCGAGTGAGAGGCATAGCATCCAGGCTAGTTTGCCATTGCTTTACTTCGGTGCTGTTCTATGCTCGCATCGGTCCAAGTCATGCGTCGAAACCCAACATCAAATAAGTTTTCTCCCCGCTGTTAAACAAAATGGGTAGCTTTCTCGCAGATTAGTCATTTTTAAATTACTAACTTCTAGCCATTAAAGATTTGAATCAGCCAGTCCTTTCAAACAGAGTCTAAAGACGTAAACATTTAAGCGACTTGCGTAAAACGAATTAGCTGCGCATAACCAACTCTAGCAAATGGATATTGTAGATTAATGCATGAGAGGCTTAACCAGAAACCGTAAAGAGCAGTTTGTTACTACCCAATTTGTGAACCAACAATTCCGACCGCGGAATTTCAGCTCATTATCCGTCGCCAAGACACCCATGCTTAGCTGCGTATCATTAGTCAGACGCATCGCATTCTTGTGTTAGCCGCATTCCTTGATGCTATCTTCACCAAGTAATCCCTGGTAATTAAGTTAGTCAAGATCCGCCGCAGCCGTTGCTGTGAAATTGCAGTGTAATGGCGGCTCCAATATGCCAAAGAGACGAAAAAAGTTCCCACTGGTGACTTTGAAAGTGTTGAGTAAAATGCTTTAACAAAAGACTTGTTTTAATTAGCAAAATATGTAAGCTGCAGCTAGCTCATGTCGTGGAACATACAGACACAATTTATGCTTATACGATTATATTTACATGCAGGTTTGTTTTTAATTAAGGCTGAATGTGAGGCTGAACATTTGATGCGCCAGACCAAGCAGGCGGCTGCATGACTCTTTTTGAGTAACATTTGTCGCCACTTATATCCGATAATTGATATTAGAAGGGAAATTATTCTTACTTGCCATTTTTTCCTTACATTCGGATAAGCTAAGTTACACCAATCCAAATTTCTCAAATACAGCCTCCCCCAGAATTAATAAACGGATCTTCTTCGCCAACTGTAGGTATGGGCTACATGGTTCGTCGCTTGCTGGTGTCATATGGCATGCCAGGCACCGTCTCACACAACACCTTCCGATGATACGGCACGATAAAATTCAATAACGGCCGAACTTTATTGAAGCGTTTACAAGTATTGCCATAGGATTTTTTGAGTTGACGAATTTTCGCACCTTTCTCTGATTATAAATTAGCAGCATCAACTTTGTGCGTTTTAAAACTTATAGGCTAATAAGCGTGAAGGGAACAAAAACCCGGTAATACTTTTGTTAAAAAATAGGGAAGATTCAATTCTGACGCCTTCAGCAACGGTTGGTTCAATGCTTCTACTAGTGAGAACTCAAACAACTTAATACGACCAGGAAGTGATTAAAACAGAAACTGATGTCCAGAACAGTGATGGTACTAGACGAGAAAAAGTAAAATCAGATAGAAACCGTGGCCTCATCAATGCTGGCAAACAACCCCCAAGCAGCAAAGCGCAGTAATAGGCAATGAGGATGGTTAGACAACACGTCTGGCTCAAACCATCAGCCAATTAACAAAAAGGAGGCAAATGGGGCAAACCTGTGCTGCGCCTCTGGTGTTATGACATCTTTCGCAGCGCCTAGATTGGCGTATGCAATCCAAAAGTGGTGTTGAGCACTAATGTGGAGGAGAAAATCTAGCTTCTATCATTAGCTATCGAGCAGTTGTTAACCTACTCGGTGTTAATTGTTTAGCACTGCTTAACTGTCGAGGGCTTTGAGTGTGACACCTATTCCTGGGTGGTGCAGAGTGCATACCTATGTGAAAAAGGAGCACTAAATTACAAAGGATGGAAAAAGACAACTTCCTGCCTTAACTGATGGTCAATTCGCATACTTGTTACCGCCGGTGGCAATAAAGTCGAATAAACTAGAACAGCGTTCCACTAAATGTCTACCAAAAGAAGGCAATAAATCTGTCAGGCCAGGTTGCAGGGGCATTGCGCCTTAAGTCCACAACCAGTGTCTGCCTATTTATACTACGAGCCCTCTGCGATAGCACTCTCTGGATAAACACACCACCTCGGATCGAGTTATCAAGTGGCGCAACTTCAGTTCATGGCCCCAAATGGACAGTCACCCTTTACCAGCACTAACTATGGTTTTGCCCCAGGAATTACGCTAGAAATCGATGCAATACAACAGAAAAGTTGGCTTCTGTCAGGACTGAGAAAGCCATAGCCTTAAAGTTTAAGAGAAATTTGAAAACGATGCGCGTCAAAGAAGTAATACGCTCGCCTTGATGTCCCGACCAATAGGACCGAAAATTGGCGTTCAACCGAACATCCTCCCAACTAGGCACGTCGACGATTGCGGCAGTCCATTAAGTCAAAGGCAAGCATATCGCTTACTGCAGGCAATTGTGCTGAGGGAGCATAAAGCAATTTTTCAAGATGAGCATTAAAGTTTGTTGGAATAGATTTGTTTGGGTAGGAAGCAAAAGCACTGTCACAACACTGGGCACCGTGTGCAGAAATGACGACAGATAAGAATCCCAATGGGATGGGGAAGAGACAATTGACGTCACTGGATCTGTAATACAAAAGAGCCTAAGACTTACCCATTCCCACCTTTGCGGCTTCAGATGGTACTCGGGTATCTTGGCGTATGTTGGTCGAAAGTGGATTGGAGACAGCATAATAATGAACTTGTATCGGCGCTACTTGGGACAAGGGACCACGCTGGCGAGCTTAGCATAATTTGATTCTCCATGGCACGTCACTCATTGTGTTAGTCCTCAAATCATGCAGCTACCATGGAAATTGAAAAAAATCAAATGCCAATTCTGTGATGTAGCCTAGAGTCAGTGGCAAGCCACCATCGGGGTAACGGTCTTGTCACCGTGAAACGTATAGGACTAGACCAAAAGAACATTATGTAATTTTTGAGAAGCACTTTATTCCAATTGCAGGTGTGGAGCATGCTGGAAGGAGAGACCGAAGAGGATAGGATGAATTTGGAAATTATTAGGCTTGAAGAGTTGGCAACAACTGTTATGTACTGGTGAAGTAATAATTGGCAGACGCGCAACCGGTCGACTCCTCAGACTCTTCATACAACAAATATTCAAGGTCCGATTGAAAACAGCTAGCTTTGAAAGTCTTTGCACAAAAGATCAACCCAGTCAGCAAGGCAGCAAAATCACCACTGCCAACGTTAGTTGGCACCTCTCACTCCCTTCTCATCGTTACCTATTGCATGTGCACAGATAAGTAGATTGGAAAACTACCTCATCAAGATCAAGTTCGTACCGCGTTCGTGATGGAAGCCAAATACAGACAACACCTCTCCCCTTCCTCATCATTCCTCATTGGTAGCGCACTCGGAATACGAGGTAATTCAAGTGTTTTTCCTTTTTAATGAATGCACAAAAGTCTTAAATCTCCACAAGCTAATCAGCACAAGCAGCTAATGGACAAGGTGGAGTGTACTGTTCCTGCGCAGAGAGAAGGAGACGTGATGCAGAACTGCAATCGCTTTTTGATTCTCCATGTCATAAGTGATGGGATGTGTTCCCTTTCTGCCCGATCTGAGCGACGAATTATCATAAACTGCGTCTGAATATCTGGCTGGATAACTCGTGAGGTGTGAAATGCATCTTGACTCCCTATTTCCGTCTGGTGGCGCCTGCACAGCCAAGTGAACGCCTTCAAGTTTCTTTCGGCAGCTGGCATGGTATGAAGGCCAAGGCAATGGGATTGAAGCTAATGGGCAGCGAATTATTGCAAACCCACAAATTTCATATTGCCATGACAAGCTGAAGGTGACGGTACTTTATGAAGACCTTGAAGCGGAAGGAAAAGCCTGCCACCTTCACAGTCGCTAGCCAATTGGCTCCCATCTGGCCAACTTCACCATTAGGCGTCTAGACTGTGTGAAAAGTGATTAGCTCTACGCTTCGGCGCAATTAAGTCTACTCAATCACTGGGACTCATTTGTCGGCCTGCCGCCCTGAATTCGTTCTAATTATGCGTTTTTAATAGGTGGATGAGCAGGTCGTTCATCCTCATCTTTCCTACACAATCCTCAGCTAAGCTCAACATTAGTGATAGCTGACAAGGTCAATTGCATCAAACTCCTCCCCCATTCCACACTTTCCGTTTGAGACTGGATGTGGGAATCACGTAGCAGGCATTGAACGATTGGCAGGAGTAGAAATAAGTCCACCAAGGCTGTGAACACTCTGCCCATAAATTCCACGTGTCCAGAGTAAATGCACAAACAAAATCCATTCTTGCACCATTTTGGGGTCCTTTGCTGGCTTCTGACGCTATTTCAAAGTTGACTAGCAGAGCGAACGACCAAATATTGCCTAATTTTTTTTTAAATCCTAGTCATTTAATTGAATTAATGTGAGCACATCACGAGGCACACACAGTCAGGCATACTCCGAGGAAGTATAAATTAAGGACTGCTTAGCTGTCTTCCTCTCGCTTTTGTCCTCGGTGGATCGTTGCCTTTAACACTCGTCCAGAATGAAAGGTGGAGGCTGCACAAAATCAGCCTCTGGAAGGCTCCTTTGAAAGTGGCAAACATTGACTACGTTGGGATTTCGGGGATTGAGGCGATAAGGTGCAGATGGTTCCCGTTATTGCGCTCAAATCAGATCGCCCTAAGCACGTGGTCCTGCATCCAAGCCCCCAGCTACCACTTGGTCATTTCGCTCGCAACTACTTAATCACTAAAGCGAATTCACTCGCTCACAAAGCAGGTAAGAAGTCGTTCTCCTTCGAGTTCTTTTCTGTTAGTAGCAGGCTTGGGTAAGAACCAACAAGTTCGTCAGCAATGGCTTACGTCTGTTATCTAAAACGTCGCTAAAATCACATTTGATCTTTCCTTATCGTGCAGCAGTTGGCATGAGTTGTAGGCTGTCACAAGTTATGCAAAGCGCACCAGTGGGAATCCTTGTCCAGATGCCACCAGTGCGACAATTAGCCTCCTGTCCTTTCCTTCTCCCACTTCAATTTTATGATCACCTTGTTTTCCTTTTTCTAAAAGCCAAGCCTCAATCCACAATCGAAAGGCGGCAAGCTGGAGTTCAGTTTCACGCAAGTTACTTAAATGGGAATGAAATATTTGGTGTCGTCTGCTTGGCATCCGCCCCTTACGGATGCCGCGCTTGTGGCTGGAGAATAAATCAAGTTGGCCACTTATTCTGTCTTAATTCTCTAACAATTGGGCGTGCTTTGAGGTGACCATTGTTAGTTGTGGTGATGCGAATGCACGATCCAATATAAAAGTCGTGTCCACTCCAAGAAGGTCACTATTAATCGCGAGATACTTACATGCGTGGGAGCCAATCTGTTCTTCTGTTCCTTCATCTTTTCTTCCTTATTGTTTGCCACAACCTGTGTCAGTTGCATGGTACAGGCAAAGTCTTTCATAGAGCAACACCTTTTCTTTACAAATCAAGTAGGTCAGATAACGAAGGAGGTGGTGTCACAGGGATCGGCAATAGGGGATTGTAGGTGACATGTACTGAGCTCCTCCATGGAATATGTTTTGGTTAACATGCTTATCGCGCATGAATCGGATCAATAGATTCAACGCTGAGATTGGCGCTAGGCAACTGTGTCAACTGCTGACGTGGATTCGATTGTACTTGCCTAGACCAGGTTGACTACATTGCAGTGGAGTAATGTAGCACCTAGTTTGAGGTGCGAAAACTACGGAGTCACTACTGGGGAAACATTGCTGACTCAGCCAGCCCATGATAACTCAGAGGGAAATGGGGCCTCTAGCTCACTGCAAAAGTCTATGACGAGCAAGGAGGCAAATAGTTTTCAGCTATTTCGTCCGGTCCTGTCTCTTTTCAGTAGTGGATCCCAAGATGGATTAGTGACTGAATTAGTACCTCCGCAGTTGCAACCCACACAAGAAAGCACAAACCGACTACGGAGACATAGCTGACTGGATCATCAAAAGGATGAGCTCAGTCGAAGAGTGCGATTATATGAGACTACAATAAGTAAATACCCAGTCCATCCCACATTGTAAAGATAATCTAGGCAGCTAAATTGGAAGAAGGGAACAAAATCAAGCAGTTTTGTTAGTTTTGTTAGCAAGCAGCAATTGGTTATATGGCTGATCTGCCATTTTGTGCAAGAAAGGAAACAGGTACAACATCATCGTGGATGCAATTTCTGAATGGCCTCGTTTCACAACGTCTGGGAGGTGCCTTCCATGGAGAGCAATGCTGCTGCAATATTAGCGGTGGTGTGTCGACACATTCGTAACGATGTGCTGTAGACTGCAGTAGACCATCATTTGCTCAAACGCGTAAATTTAGTACAGTTGTTCTGGTAAGGCCACCGCCCCTATGACTAGCGCTGCTGCGTCATTGCGCTGGCAGTGCTGGAACGGCTTCCTCACGTCACCATTCATGCAGTGAAGATGCCTGCCCGAGTAATGCTTAATGCTTGGCGAGAAGCATTTGACAAACATACCTCTGATCGATGAACCCTCATTAGCAGCCATCGAGAACGAAAGGCGCGCATTCGATCATCATCACCTAATTTTACTCTACTCTGTCTATGCAGGTGGTAAACGGAAAGAATTTCCGCTGGTGCATTATGATGTGCAAAAAAATACTCGGTGGTACCTCACTATGTTATTATGCTGAGCTGATTTCGGGAGCGCTACTCGCTCTCGGACGCGAGTGATGACCATTCCGATGCAGGAATGGTGGTCGTCGAATGCTTCTCCTCGTAGGACGAGGACTACTTAGTAAGGCATACATATATGCCTAATGCCGTGGTTGTGAGCGCAGCAGTAATAAATTCGGAAGTCGGTGTTGCTTTGCCGAAGAAAGACCAGTCTTGCACAGGTCACCTCATGCTTACTGGCTAATACGAAGGATCGCATTTTAGAGACGATGTGGAGGCCGCTGCTGCCAGGGCTTCGAGGGTTGCGCTGTCACGCACACATCTACTGAATCATTGTCGGTTGCAAGCTGATTATTTCAGGTGAAACTAATGACTACTCTAAACGAAGGAATATTCATTTGTGTTTCGTAGCGCTGCTTTGTGGTCTTCTTTAGATAGTGCTGATATGTCACTTCAATTTTACTTTCGAGTCATGTCGAGTTTAAATAGAGAAACAGATACTAAGCCTGTCGGTCATTCAATCACAGGTCAATCCGAGAGCGACTGTGACTCAGAACGTACACATCTTGAGCAGCTCTCAAATGACTTATTAAAATGGTTTTTGATTTAATTATCAGGTAGGTTCAGAACGCACGACCTCTGATGAGCTTCCGAGAATTGTCTCCACACCGGTTTTGGAGCGTGATCCGTATTTGGAGCTAGTAACCAAGGCGTCACTTGTGCATGCATGGTCTTTCTTCGAAAAACCATTGCCTCCGAATTCATAGATGCTGCACTTGCAACCACGAAGGCGGTGTGCTAATTAAGTGTTAGCTGCAAATTCGCGTGGTACCTCAAAAACGCGTATTTTGAATTGCCAGTGGTCAGGAACAGACAAGAGTTGGATTGTTCGTTAGTGTCTGTGTGCCTTGCGGAAAAAAACCGAAAATTTTTTCAACTGCCACTTAAAATGAGGCACAGAGTGCACGCCACGGTGATCTGACCATGACTTTTGCAGGATTTATTGTTTTCTGCATATCGTGCCACACATGTCAGATACCTGTTTGATTAAAATCTGATACCATACCTTACCTCGACTTCAGTGGAGATCGGGCTGCCGTTCGGGTTGGGTAGACGCATTTGGGTGAATCAAGGATTACACACTTTGGCTTTAACAGACAGCCTTTGCTCATGTCTTGTCGATCCCAGCTATAAGTCACAGTTTGGTCTCTCGACTTGACATTGTCGTGGACTCGTGCACCTGAGCGTGGGGCCATTTGCCTCAATTTTACACATAGCACCAGCAGCAAGATTTATTGTATGAGCTAGTGGGCTAGTGTATGTTAGTCTCTTAGTAGCTTGCAGCCCTCAAAAAATCAGCGGACTTGGCCGTCAGTTGGCAGGGTAGTGCAACTGCTGGTGCACTTTTGTGGCCATAGATTAAGCAGCACATCTGCGCTATTGTGAGCATTGTGGGCTCCTCCTTTTGTTCTTAAATGGGTGCAAGAGTATAAAAAGGTCCAGACACTTAAAACATGCAAGTAGAGTTTCTCTAAGCCAGACAGACAGTTAGGCATTGCGAGCTCAAGGGGCGATGATGTGGAAGAATAAATGTGGACCAGTGTAAAGGAAGCAAAAAATGCTGCGGCAAAGGCAGTAGCGCATTCACCATAAGTTGCAGAAAACGATCATATCAAATGTCACCATTGTTATCAACAAAATTGTGCTCGCCATCACTTCTGCTCTGTGATTTGAGCCTTTTCTTCCCATACTGAGGCCGTACTTTCACTGTTAAGTACACCGGTTTGGGCTGTGTTCTCGCAGTATCAGACCAGTGGCAGCATTTAGAATAGCTTTTCTTACGATTTGCGATTAAGTGCACTTTTTTGCCTTCCGCGATCATACTTTGGCTTCAACTCTTTAGACCTTCCACGAGGAGAGTTGTGGATTCTAAAGAGAGAAGCATTTGTGCGAGGTTTATCTCTCAAGAAATGAGAGGGATAGAAACTGCAATTCGAAGGCTGCATCCTTTAAGTAAGAGCACTTCGCGTTGTGCGAAATTCAGAGTGCGTAGTAGGCACCCTTGATAGGTTGGAAAGATCGCTCTCCCATCCATCCAACACAGCTCGTGTTGATTGATGGTTGTCGTGGCCAAAATCCTCTTGCTTCCGAGCCCTCGTTCGTGAATGTGCTTCAACAGATTACTGCAATTGTGGACGCAACAAATGCCAGCTGAGGGGTGGTGAACACCATCGCTCAGGCTTTTGCTGAAAATTAATTAAACAAGGCTGGACAATGTTACTGCTCCCTCGCACGCTTCTTTTCGACTCAACATTTGTCAAAATAATGAATTCGCACAATTTCGCCAAATTCGCCTTTAAAGTAGCGTCGAATTACCTGTTCTAAATGGTTTTAATGGTTAAAGGTAATTGCTTAATGTCATCCCAATCTATGCTTCTTTTGAAGTTTGGTAAGAATTGCGCCTTTGGAACTGCTCTGCATCATAATTGAAGGCTAGATGGTAAGTTCAGTAGAGTCGTTTTCTTTATGGCCTAATTGACATGCAATGGCGTAGTTTTAGATGCCATTTTATTTGCTTTTATGCTTGCTTTTTGATCATTTGTAATTGAATGCTTGGTGATGGCTAAGACCTCACGACTGCAGCTAGGCCGTATCTCATGCTTCTAAGCCAGATTTGCTCAGAGATGGAGTGCCACTAAGTTATTTCCTATTGCAGCTCCCGTAGCAGTTTTGGTTACAAAGTGTTCCAGTCTAGAGGCGGTTGATATTTGAGGAGTGTCTTGTTTTTGTAAATTCAAAAATTAATTTTTGATTCTGTTTGTGCCAAAGTTACGCATGAGAAGCTTGATGGGAAACCAAAAAGGGCGGTTTATTTTTGCCCCATTTGTGCGCTAAGCAATTCCGACGACAGAATTTCAGTTACTAAGGCACCAATGCATAGCTGCGTCTCATTATTCAGACGCTTCGCATTCTTGTAAAAGCCGCATTCCTTGCTGTTATCTTCGCCGAGCAATTCTTGGTAATCAAGTTAGGTCCCTAAATTGCATGACCTCACTTTGCCATTGCTTTTAAATTGTAGTGTGACAACGAATTTTGTATGCCAACGAGATGAGAAGCAGCTACCGCTGGCGACCCTGAAAGTGACGAGTAAACAGCTTCAACAAAAGAATTGACTTAATTAGCACAATATATAAGCTGGAGCTAGCTTATGTCGTGAAACATACAGACAAAATTTATGCCTATGCGATTACATTTACATGCAGAGTTGTTTTTAATTAACGCTGAATGTGAGGCTAATCATGAATTGACACTTTTTGAGTAACGTCAACCACTAATTATATTCAATACTTGCTAGTAGACTGGAATTTGTGCTTATTTGCTATTTTTCCTTGCCCTCGGATAAGCTAAGGTTCACCAATCCCATTTTCTCAAATACGGCCTCACCTCAGAATTAATAAATGGATCCCCTCGCCAACTGTAGGTATCAGATACGTTGTTCGTCATTTGCTGGTGTCATAGCGCATGCCAGGCACTGCTTTACACAAAAACTTCGAATGACACGACACGATTAAATGTAATCACCGTTCACACGCAATGCATGGCTTTGGTTGGTCTGACTAATTTTCGCGCCTTACTTTGGTATCTAGGTAAATAACTTCAAATCTATGCATGTTAAACCTTCTAGGGTAATGAGTTTTAAGCCATAACTAGTGTCTGCCTATCTGTACTACGAGCCCTCTACGATGGCGCTCGTTGGCTAATCACACCGCCTCAGATGGAGTAATCAAGTGGCTCAACTCCAACTCATAGCCCAGAAAAGACAATCACCCTTTACCAACGTTACCGCTGAACAAAAAAGATCTATTTCGCCAACTATGGTTTTGCCGAAGAGAAACATGTTGTAAAGAGATGTCGCGCAATAGGAAAGGTGGCTTCTATCAGTACTGAGAAAGCCATATACTCGACGTTTAAGATAAATCTAAAAAAAGGTCGGCGTCAGAGAAATAACACACCCGCCTTTTGCCTCAAGGTTGCCTGAACCGCAATTCTGACTGATTGCGTTTCTGCGCACGACTTTAGCGTAAGATTCTACAACCCAGCATTTCGGCCTGCTGGCAATAGGTGGGGGAACATTAACAAAACTGCAAGTAAAAGAACTACGAAAACGCTAAAATATACGCACAAATGGGGTGAGAGGTAAATAAGTTCAGCCCACCTTCAAACCTAAGCAGTGTTTACCCTCTGGGGTCGGGTCGAAACTGCATATCTTTTCACACATTTCCAACAGACCCAAAGAGCATGTAACACCACATGAATTACCCATTTACATGAGCATCAGCCACGACTTGCTGCCATCGACTATAAAAAGAACCCCGGCCCACAAAAGCGATGGGACTGTCTAGGTGACAGTAACCGGATGTCAACTGGTGCCTAGTTGTAGTGCCTCTCATCCTCAATAAGTTTCATGCATCAACCATCAGGAAGAGGAGAGCCGTAAGACATTTCGAGACAACCATGATGATCTTCAATTTTCCACAAAATAAAGGAGACGCTGGAGTGAACCCAGACCTACTAACCTACTATCACGTAGTAGGCCTTACTGGCTTTTACATGTTGTCAATTTTGGCGAAATGAAATCCTTTCTTGCATAAATTCTGGCATCCTTTAAGCAGTGACGAATCCAATGTGCTAAGCTAACGAAGGCAGTTGCAACAGCGACTTATCGTCTGCCCTGCTGACCAGAATTACAAATACGCCACGGATCAAATCATGCTCTCAAATCAACAACAGCACTAGTCAATGCGATATGGTTCGCTATACGGACAGTAACGATGTCCTAACCCCCGTGTGCATCGTTCCCCTAGATTCTGTTAAACAGCCATCACATGCATGCAGGCCCCTTAATGAATGGAGAAATTGGATTCGAAGCTTACGTATAGGGCTGGTGATGGCAAAATGTGGGTGGAGAGCACGCGTTGACAACGGTAAACTTAAAGGTCGCTTTTCTAAAATGCTGCAAACTTCTGTACCAAAAACTAGGCTTAAGAATTTTTGACTAACCTCACGCCAAAGCATCAGCATCTACCAGTGAATGACATTAACTCTTGCCAATTTATATGCCATTCGCATCATTGCAGAAGAGGACCTCACAACCAAACACCGGCGTTGCAAAAGTAGGCGCGTTGAAGACGATCAAATATTACTGAGCAAAAGGCGTTAACGAGAGATCACACTCCCATCCATATTTTTGCTAAAGTCTAGTGCCGTCGTCAATTTCATTGTTATTTGCCATGCCTTGAGGAGACGGACACGCTGATCACCGTGGAGTTGTACTACAATGTTGGCCACAACATCGACTGATAACGCTGACGTTCCTCTGCCCTGTTTTCGTCATAGAGTCAAGTCAGACTCAGTTTTCGCTTAATTAAAAATATTCTGTTTTAGGCTCTTTAACTACGAACTCGAAAAACTCTTATCACCGTTTCAGCCTGGGAACCACGATGGCGATTGAAGCATTACACTTTGCCACAGCCACCAGGCTGCATCACTGAATCGGCATTGCATTTTCCCATCCCTGTGGTAGTTGTATAAGTTAAAAGCCAGCACAATGAGTGCACTACTTCCTGCGCCACTCCGCTACCGCTGTCACCTTGTACTTGTTCTGATTATTCGTTGGTTTATTACCTCAAGCTTTACCCATTTTCTACATTTCCTCACGCAGAACTTTAGTTCAAGGTGAGCAAGTCCCTATTTTCATTTTACTTAAATGGTCGTGGAGATGATGATTGACCTCTAACGCTGACTCTACCCTACCCAGTCCTTTGACGGAGCACGAAGTTGGTTCATCAGTTCGCAGGGGCAATCGTTGATCCCCCATCCTTGTAAACACTCTCCCCATAATTCCCCCGTGTCCAGCGTATACGCACAAACACAACCCACCGTTGCGCTATCCGGAGCAGCTCAATGATTCTTCATGCTGTTCTAAACTTGGTCGTTAAAAGAAATGATGAAATGCATCCAACTTTTTCACTTTAGATATTAGATAACCTTGATGTAGGCGCGTAGTAACGCACACAAATTCAGGCATACACGAAGGAAGTATAAACAAGGAACAGTCTAATTGTCTTCTTCTCAGTTCTGTTCTCGACGTCTCGTTGCTTTTGGCATTGTTCTACGATGAAAGACGGGTGCTGAGCACAATCAGCCTCTAAATGGTTTCTCTGAAAGTGGAAAGCAATGGCAATGACCTGCCACTGTGCACTCTTGCTCGATGATCAGCTGCCTTCATTCGCTACTGCCTCTCATACGAAAATACAAGGGATGCCTGGAGGACATGGGTAAATGTCTTTATCCTTCTGCCTCTATGCTCGCCACCGAACTAATCTCGAGGCTATGGAGGCAAAAGTTGACATTTATCCATGTCACTGCAGACGTCGGTTTCATTTGCATGCATACACAATGGCAAATGAAGGCCCGGCAATAATAGGCTCATTCAGATCTCCGACAACGTGCTGTGTCGAAGATTCCATTGCCACTTTGTCGGCATTATGGCTGTGATCAAAGCCGGTGCAAGTAGACACACACATATTGAAACACCGCAGATCAACGTTCTAACATTCGCGATCGTGTGACCGCTTTCGGTCACTTTATTTTCAGCTCCACCACTTGGCCTCCATCTTCTTGAAATTGGTGGAGCAAACGCATGTAGACCTCACTTTCTCTCCTTGTGGCCTCACTGATGGAATGGAGAAGTAAAAAGCGGCCACCACCCCAGCTGCTGATTAGAACGCATCTCCATACCCTTCTGCAGGTCCGCGTACTTGCTATACATACGCTTCGCTAAGTGCTCCTCTGTGTCAGGTGAGATGCATTCCATGAACCTTCTTCTTACTAGGGAGTCGTAATTACCTCCCTTCAAAAGAAGAACAGGCACGAGCCCAATCACTCCACCTTCTCAACACCACCGATGAAAAGTGCTCGCCATTTGCTTTCACTCTACTAATTGCAAGGAAAGTTGGTAGAGCAAAGCTTAATCGGAATACCTTTCTGGGGCAGAACAAACCGATTCTGCCATTCTAGTCTTCTCTGCGATTGAATACCATGCATGCTTTTGTACAGTTCTTTTACTAAAGCCAATAACGCCCATCCTGGCAAATGCGCTTGTCAAGTTCTTGGATTATATGCGCGTCGACTCACAATCAAAAACCACTCACATTGGCACATTTCGTGCTAGCTGCGCTTGGACCAGAAGACAGGCCTTATCACTCTCCATTCCGTACCTTATGCCTCGCCCTTATGTCGAATGCAATGCTGCTCAATGCTGCCCATAGAGTAGCAAAGGCAGATATTCTGGCTAAACCACGTGGCCTGAGAAATGTGGTAGATTGACCTTCACCGTATTCTGGCAGCGCAGTCACGTAGATAGTCAAAGTGGGAGTAGAGTGGTTACATTGCAGCTGCTGCCGACGTAGATGTGGATCTTTTTCTAATTTCTGCCTGGAGCACAATACCCCACTTCCATTCCTCCATTCAATTCCGCTGTGGTGAGTGACGGCATTCACCGTTTTTTATGATATTGGAGACGGATTTGTGGCGTTTAATAAATGCAGCTACAGACAGCGGCTTTGAGCCATATCTGCACTGTCCTCAAGAAGGTGCTGAATTATGGTCTCCAGCTCATGCGTTATTAGGGCAGCTGCCACTGACCTAACCGAGGATAAAAGCGTTCTATTTGATCTATCGAATCAAAGGTCTTTAGTTAAGGTGAACTCTCCTCAGCCTAAACACCCGTTAAAATTACACTGTCAGTTGATTGGGTTGGATCGCACCGAAGTGATAGTGGCCAATAGTATCATCACCATTTTACCTCAAGTTTCCCAGCCTTTGAACTACTGGCACCATTAGCAGCTTGTTACCTTACTAAATGACCACTTACAAGTTCCAGAGGTTGAATTGTGAATGCAAACGGCAGTCCATCCCTCAAAATTATTTTACTCACTACGCTCTGCATTATTCACTTGCCGTGAATGAACTTTACTTAAAGTGAGAAGGGCGAGACATTCAGCGTAGGTACTCACAGCACCACCGCTACGGTCATCAGTGTGCCGGCCGTACCATTCCAATCATCATCCATAATTCGACACAAGCATACACGCAGTTGTCCGTTGGGCTTACCGTCTGGCCTTTTGCCGGACTCCTTTTGGCCGAGGTGCCGAACCATAATGGGGTGGTGAGTGGCGCATGCAAACCACTTCACTTACGTTTACTAAGCACCTATGCACATTCGTAGGAGAGAAGACCGCAGTTGTACCAGACGGTGTCATTCTTTGTTACGTAAGCTCTAGCGGATAAACGTGTTTGGTATCCACTCCAACATCATCACGTGTCATGACCAGATTGCTCGCATGAGGTCGTACTCCACACCGTAACGAATGAGAAGTTTGTCAACTCGTGATGCCTGGCAGTTATGCAGCAAAGCTCGCTACCCTCACGCAAAGCTACGGTTGCATTGACCATTCGGGAATTTGTGGTAGTTGACAGCTGATGGACGAGGAACGCCAGAAGCCAATTACAGCATTTAACTGGCGTTGAGTCCCAGTAGTGCAATGAATCCATTCATTCTTGTGAACCATACAAAGTGCATCTCATATAAATTCACAGTTGTTAGGTGAACATTGTTTTTCAAGGCCATTCTGAATTGATGGTTTACAACCCTCAAAGATGCGCGCATTCAAGCCACAACAATGCTTGTTTTTTTTTCATCCAGTGCCATCGCAACTTTCAATTTTGCTGTTCTTTTTTGTGCCCTTTTACGTGTGCTCAAAGGCTCCAGACTGTCGGCCGCTTATCCAAGCGGTAGGCCTCCCTCATCCTAAAACGTTTGTTCTCCACTAGATGTTGCTGCACACACTAATGCAGGATAACCATCATCCGTTATGTTGTCAGCCAAGACCTGCGGCATTTACTTTTGGCCTTACGTTCGCACCATCTTGATGGCAAAACCACCATTCCCAGCCATATGCGAGAATTAGGGCATGATGACAAGTGGATTAAACAGCGGTTAAATTAATCATTGCGTTACGATCTATAACCTGCCAGAGTACTTAGACGATTTTGTCTTGCTCGCTCAGCCACACTGAGACAAATGAAGAACGAACTAGACTTTACCCCGAAAATTTCATACGCGCAGTTGTCCGAAGGAGAAAGTCCCTAAAACATAAGGACAACTCACTCCCCTTCTTCCCTTTCGTCTTTGGATGGCAAACGAGTTCGACGCATTATGATGCATAAGTATTTCTGCATGCCTTTCCTTTAGGTATAATATTCAGGAAGGAATGATCAAAATAATTTTCGTTAATCTCATTTAGCTCTAGATGTAGGGTGGGATGCAATCCTGGCCCATAAGTACCCGGAGCATCTTTGTTAGACTTTGCCGATCGTCATAACCGCATCATGTAATTCTACAACCTGGAAATCAACGGGAAAGAGATTATCAATCCTTCGACCATTTTAAAACAGCGCAACAAGCGTTTGTAAGAAAGCAGATGACGATGATAAGCATTTGAAGATGGCAGCCGACTAGATACTACTTTGCAATTTGATAAAGTTTGCTTAATCGTTAAATAATAAAGAAATAATCAAACGTACGAAATTGGAACTCGTGAATCGTGTCAGTGACAGAGAAACAAAGTTAAAACGAAATAGACGGATTAGTTTAAGTCTCAATAATACGCGATGAAAGAAGGTGCGTTGACACATAGTCGTAGCGCGTAGAAGGAAATATAAGAGGAATCTAGAGGGCAGCGAAAATTAACTTATTCTTTCATAAATTGTTGTTGAAATGAGGGCTTATAGAAGCCTATAGAGCATAGGGACTGCTCATCCTTTGATGAGTCAAAGGTGTCACCTGCCTGTACCCCTTCAGTACAACTTGGCATTTAAATACTAGAAGAAGAAGGCCTTATTTGAGCTCGGCATTTGTCCAATTAATTTAATGAGGTGGTTAGCTGGCCTAGAGTGTTGCCATTTGAATGCAGACATAAAGGGCTGCTCGGAAGGCAGACCACTTAGTCCTGTTGTGTCCAGCCAGGTCAAGCTTGACTTGCCTGATTCTTCCCCTCTTATCAGTAACTTCACAATATATAGGCGGTACCAAACAAATGCGAGTCCTATGTTAGAAGGCTTACTTCCATAAGGAGAAGCAGTCTCGGATTTTTTGCATTTTTTAACTTAATTCATCATATTCGGTTATGCTTTTGACGGGTACGACCAAACACCTGGTGGGATTTTCACCATCAGGCACCAATTTGGGTCGCATGTCGACGGTGATTCTCTACGGCTGCGTCGTTGACAAAAGGGTCGTAAGAACTAAAATGCTAGCTGGCATTTGGCTAAAGGATCTGTTTCATAAAAATGTTACTATTGATGCCTATCTTTAATCATCTGCCTCTAATATACGCGAAGTTAGGTGGATAACGAACGGCTCGACAACCACAGTCTGGAGTGCATTGCAAAGACTCAAACGCAGGGTTGTAACGATGAAAATTTAAAACACAAGTTTGTGCAAAAAAGATATCTTGAAAGGCATGTAAAAACGACGTTCATTTCGTGGTACCCACATTGGGTAATTAAAGAAAAAAACGGTATTACCGAGAAGAAGGTTGTATGAGCTAATGCGTTCGGCTGTTAATCAAAATGTTGGTGGTTTGAGTCGCTTTCGAGTCCACCCGAGGGTAATAGTATAATTTGTGGAGCCTCATGCGTGGCATGCACCAGCATGTCACATTGTAGCAGGGTGTGTGAAAGTTGTGCAGCTCCTGGTCGCGCTAAGCAGTGGATTACTAGTCAAATCCACTACACCCCAAAGATATGCTGGATGGAATTTACAGGTGGGATCATATGTAAAGTTTCATTTTAAACTAGGTCATGGCGTCAACAGCAATGAAGAATGAGTCACGTGGCTTGCACTGATAAACAAGGAATTAAATGAATCTGAATTTGCCATTAGAGGTGGGCAGACCTGTTTGTCCAAATTTGCGTATTTTGCATAAATTATGAAAAATGACCTTACTGGCATTGCACTTTGCCATTAGGATGCATTCGTGCACCTAGTTAGTGAGTTCTGGAGATCAGCTCTCTATTTTTTTAGAGTCACAGGCGAGGCAGGAATAGAAGTCGCTCTATTGGGTTGGTTGTTAATCCAAAGAGATGGAACAAGGAGACGATTACAGGAGGGAGGGAGGGTGAGAGAAAAAAAAGCAGTGGTAGGGAGAAGGAAGTGAAGAATGCAGGGACTGCGCGCGCGGTGGTAATAAACGGCCTTGAAGTCGACGGCAGTAGGGGTACACTCGGTTGATGTTGTTGTTGTTGTTGTTGTTGTTGTTATTTACAACCCAAGGCGACAAGACATGGCCATAAGGTGTCCAATATGGTGATTGTTAAGGTTTAAGACTGTATGTTACCTACAAATCAAAAATATCGTTTTACGCAGCAAACTGGCTTACTTTCGAGGTATTTACATAGCGGGCTGTAACAACTTACTTTTAAGTCTAGGTCAATGCGTTTTAAAAGCGACTGCTGATTTTCGTTTAACTCAACCGCATCTAGCATTTCTTCATCAATTGTTTGGGATTCATTTGGTCGGATAGGCTGCAGTTTCTTTAAGCTCTGCGATAATCCTCCACACTCTCGTTTTCCAGCTGCATTAATGAGTTGTACTACAGGTATGGCTAACCTTGTACGCATGCTCACCCTACTAAATGGCAGGTTGGCTCAGTCTAATTGCAGATCCGTAATGTGCTTAACAATGGAAGTGCGAATCCCCAGCGCTTACAGAGGCTTCAGCATGATGCACTCGGTGCTCTGGCAGTACCGAATTCCTCTTTCATCGCGCACTTGGCTTCGTAGCCTTCCTTGATGTTTCGTATGCCCGATGGCCAATTGCCTAGTGGTTTTGGTGCCCACTTCAGGGAGATCACCATGCCGTAACATATATTTTGACTCGTCTCGGAATTTCTTTTGCACGGCAGACAGAAAAAAAAAAAGAGTTTGCCTTCGGAAACGACCCTCTAGACCTGCAAACCAACTGTTTTATTGACTTGTACATTTTTCATGTTGCAGATACCTTATTAGTGAAGACAGTTGGTCAAAAGCCGTCGGCTAACAATGCACACAGACGCGAAGCGACTCGCAGTGCCGCTTCATTTCCGTGCGTCTATTTGCCTTATCTCCTTGTTCTCGCCAACATTTGGGAGAGGAGGTGTCACCTAGTGCACTTCTTGCCGGCACGACTCACCATCGTCAGCCGCGGTGTCAAGGGGAATGTGCGGTTATTAGGCCAATCAAATCATTCTCTGTCCAGAACATTGAATCCCCGATTTCCGCGTCGGGATGTTTGGGTTGGACATAAGATTCTCTCAGGGATGTGTATTGGTGGGTGACTGCTTTTATTTAACAGAACCTATTCGACATGACGTGGTATGAATGCAAACTGTGGCCGCACGGGGCGAAATGCGAACTGCTCATGCTATAAGACAATCAGGCGAGACTCATGCAAGCATTTGACACTCAACATATTTCATTCCAACACACGTGTCCAACGCACCAACTGCAATGCAACCAAATGTACGCCAGACAGTATTTAAGACAAAAGACAAAGCAGATGCAGGGTTGAGGGGTGAAATGCTTTAACGCGATAGGCTGCGTCAATATGAATGGCACGTCGCACCAACTTGATGGAAACTCAGGTTGCTGCGCATTAGCGTGATAATTGACGTTGGTTGGTAGACAATAGTTAGTGTGTTGGAAATTGCTCTCTGCCGCTGAGTATTTTGAACTCGTCTCTTTTGACTTTCCTGCTAGGTCATCAGAGAAGGCTGGCGGAAGTTTTCTGGTAATCTGGCAGCTGCAACACAGCCAAACGCTTGTGATATTGAGAGAAGTATCTCATCAACCCACTCATGAAACATCGGCCTAATCAAAAGCTTGGGAAATGCTCAGAGGTTCCAATCGTAACGACTGTCCCAACAAACCGTAAAACTGCTGGAAGGAAGTTCTTCAATAAACGGTGGTGGTATGCTGTCGAGGCCTATTACAGGGATGCAGAGCGATAGTGGCAATGCTCAAAAACGGGTTTGCAGCTGAATCAGATTACAAGCGAAATAATGAAGAAGAGGTTGTGAAGGCATATGTAGGGTTGAGAAAGCCACTTACCCGCTTCCTCTATGAAGCGTCTGCTAAATGAACTTAGCCGCCTCTTGTGGAGTGATTCGGTGCTTGTGTTCTGCGGTCTTAACTGTTTTGCGGTTGTCATCGCATGCTTCGATGGCAGCCCCCTTTGTAGACCTTGCATTTTTACAATGAGTAAGTAAATTAATGCCTTATCTAGAGATACCATCTAGGAGGGCTGAGCAACAAGTTGGAATCCGCTACCATGGGTGGCTTTGAAGAACCATCAAATTAAGCGTTCATATTCCATGACACACTTTGTGCCTTGTCATCGATTTGATGCCTATGTTCGATATCTGTGGTTTAATGAAAGCACAATTTGGTAAGCGTCATGCACTGGTGATGGGGCAGCGTTTGTGTGCGCCTGTGTCCATCCCCAGTGCTCGGTTCAGTGGTTCTAGGTTCGCTGCTGCGGCCCTTTCACACAACATTACGGATTACTGTGCCTATTCTCTTGCGTCTACATCGACCTCTACATCCTTGGAAGGCAGAGTAGACGCTGGTGACACTGCGTGATAACAAAGATTGGAGAGGTGGGAAGAGGGCAACCACCACCATGCCTTTGCTTCACTGGCTGCCGTGCGCATTTAGCATCCAATCGAATTACAACTGCTTTATTTAAAGCGATGCTGCATGGAGTTAGTTGAATGGTGCATCAAAGAAGTTAATAAGTCGAAGTCGTCGATCTAACCCTTACCCTAACCACCCTTTCCGCAGTTGGACACGAATCTCATTGCCATCACACAGCTCAGTGCTACTTCGATTGACCCCACCCCTATCCAAAGCACTGATTATTTGGTGCTAAACGAACTTAGTAATAGCAAGTGAAGGGGCGCGAGAAAGTGATGGGAAGACCAAGGTGAAGCGGCAAAGTTCTGCCAAGAGGGCAAATGCCACAGTGCTTCAGCTGCCATGTTTACATTACTGGAAGGGTGAAAAACATGAGACTCAAAGCCTGGAACGCATTTCACGTGTCCTCAATGCCCACTTTCTTTCTCAGCTAATCCAACAATCGACTGCAGATGCCCGAGCACGAGGTGCTTCTCATCTCAGTCGATGAGACTGCCACAGCAGAAAACTAATATGTTATGCTCTATTGTCACTGCTATTCACCCACAGACAATATGCTTCGAGAGCATGTGATGTGAGATTACATTATGCTGTAATTAAATTATGGATGCTGCTCAGGCCAGCAGTCTTAGGAGGAGTAAAGTTCAACTGGTGGCCAATGCACACCCATTCCCTCTCCCACTGCTATTATCAAGTTAAGCTATTTACAGACTTCAGTTAAATGAGTATGAATGAGTGATAGCATGCTATTTTGGCGTCCTTTTTTGGATGTAAGATGGGTAACAGCAAGGTTTTAAGGATGATTTTAGGCAGACGTGTTCAGAAAGCTACAAATAACGCAAGAAAAGAGGGGAGGAGGCTGACTTAAGGGAGCTGGGTTCGCTCTCTGTAAAACGATTTGCGGTCATAAGGAAGTAACGGTTTTTGTTGGCAGGCAGATGGCTGCTCTTCAATCCTTTCTTTCGGCACGCATAAAGTGGACGTCATTTAACTTCGTTTGGAATTCAGGTGCCAAAATAACTAGTATTTGGTCAGTTACACCAACCAACTGTCGCCTTAACGCCCTTTCCACGTGCACGTAGCTAGCTTTTTTGAGAACCGTAAAACAGGATTTCATTGGTCAATTGAAACTTATGGGGAAACCGGCGATTTTGGTACACAAGCAAAGGGAGGAGCCATTGCACGGCGAAGTCACCGGAGTGAAGTGCGGATAAAGTAGACGGGGTGTCGAAAGCACCCTTACCGTCGGCGGAACACAGGCTAAGAATGAGCAACACGCCGCACACCTCTTGGCAGTAAAGCTTCTTTTTTGGGGGCCTAATGCACTGTCGACCACTGTAATTCTATCTATTAACACTGGTAACCGGCAGCACCCACGGCTTCCTCCTGTGGGTTTCTATAGCACATCACGGGGAACACTGGGACCCTCAAATGACAGCCCCTCACAGCCTAACTAGTGCCGAGTACGCATTCCATTGGCCGCCTGACGCAGCTGTGCATTGTTTTTCTCCAACGTCCTGGTGAATGGATTTATATAAGCAGCTCATCGACGTTCTGCATGAGTCACAGTGCTAACAGCCACCGAGTTTCTCCCCGATGTGGGATCGGTGGGTTAGTAGAAAACAAGGAGTATTAACGGTAGTCAAAGCTCTGGACAGCGCATTTTATGCAACTAGGAATGGCGCCTTAGCGACAAAACTCTATTTTGTCAGGTAAAAGGACCATTGGTAATGGTACGCTACTATCAGTTAATAGTTGAGAGTTTCAAAAACTGGCTAATCTACATCAGCCAGTGACATGCCATCTGCAACACAATGTGCCCTCTCTTGATCCATTCGCACCTCCTAATTTCTTCATTTTAGTCCATACCAACTCAACCCTTAATTTCCCCAACTCCCTCGTTCATCACTCACTCTCTTTATTTGGCCAGTAGATCATGCAGTAGGGATTCCCACATCCACTCATTCAATCTCTGCTCACTCATCCAAGATCACCTCAATCCCTCGCGACCCATTCGCGGAGCTCCAAACTCTTCGCTCACTGACGGTTCTAGATCTACTTATTGTCTATTCTGTGCCTCGCTTGATGCCTGACACCTTCGATCACGCCTGATCACTCCAGTCACTCGGTCCCCTCCGCACATTGCTATCCATTCCTTCGAGAATGGCTATTTCGTGCCTCTTTGCCGTGCCTTCATGCATTTCTGAATCAGACATCCATTAATGACTCGATCATTCGCCCCGCATTTAGTTGTCTCCATCTCCAACATTTTTCACCCATTTCGAGTTTGTCTACACATTTGCCCACATTGTTGAACGTTTTGATTTATCCTGTACTGCGCGTCTTCAGCTCCGAGTGCTTCATATGCGCACGACTATATCATTCCATACGATGCCTCCTTTGAATCATAACTGTTTATTCATCCATTGCTCATCTATTAATTTCCAATCCTTTTACGCACTGCCCATTCTCTGCCAATTTAAACACCCGAATCCCTTCAGTCATGCATCTCCCACTCCTTCAGCATTTTTACCACTCTTTCATTGTGACAACCCCTTTCCTTTACTACAAGTAGTTATGCATTTTGATCTATGCTGCGATCCAAATTTACCGATTCCGGAGTTCCCAATTCAACCACTCTCCATGTAAACACTTCCGATGCCTTCAACCTACTAGTCGCAACCGATTTGTCCCTTTCACTATTCCTGCCTGCCGCCTGCACTCATTCTCTGACATCCTCTTCCCACCGTTCAAATTCCACTCTACTTAGTCACGACTCATCTGCTCGTCCATCGCGAACAAGTCGATGCAAGCAGCCATGATCCTTAGATCGACGACTTCGACTTATTAACTTCTTTGATGCACCATTCAACTAACTCCATGCAGCATCGCTTTAAATAAAGCAGTTGTAATTCGATTGGATGCTAAATGCGCACGGCAGCCAGTGAAGCAAAGGCATGGTGGTGGTTGCCCTCTTCCCACCTCTCCAATCTTTGTTATCACGCAGTGTCACCAGCGTCTACTCTGCCTTCCAAGGATGTAGAGGTCGATGTAGACGCAAGAGAATAGGCACAGTAATCCGTAATGTTGTGTGAAAGGGCCGCAGCAGCGAACCTAGAACCACTGAACCGAGCACTGGGGATGGACACAGGCGCACACAAACGCTGCCCCATCACCAGTGCATGACGCTTACCAAATTGTGCTTTCATTAAACCACAGATATCGAACATAGGCATCAAATCGATGACAAGGCACAAAGTGTGTCATGGAATATGAACGCTTAATTTGATGGTTCTTCAAAGCCACCCATGGTAGCGGATTCCAACTTGTTGCTCAGCCCTCCTAGATGGTATCTCTAGATAAGGCATTAATTTACTTACTCATTGTAAAAATGCAAGGTCTACAAAGGGGGCTGCCATCGAAGCATGCGATGACAACCGCAAAACAGTTAAGACCGCAGAACACAAGCACCGAATCACTCCACAAGAGGCGGCTAAGTTCATTTAGCAGACGCTTCATAGAGGAAGCGGGTAAGTGGCTTTCTCAACCCTACATATGCCTTCACAACCTCTTCTTCATTATTTCGCTTGTAATCTGATTCAGCTGCAAACCCGTTTTTGAGCATTGCCACTATCGCTCTGCATCCCTGTAATAGGCCTCGACAGCATACCACCACCGTTTATTGAAGAACTTCCTTCCAGCAGTTTTACGGTTTGTTGGGACAGTCGTTACGATTGGAACCTCTGAGCATTTCCCAAGCTTTTGATTAGGCCGATGTTTCATGAGTGGGTTGATGAGATACTTCTCTCAATATCACAAGCGTTTGGCTGTGTTGCAGCTGCCAGATTACCAGAAAACTTCCGCCAGCCTTCTCTGATGACCTAGCAGGAAAGTCAAAAGAGACGAGTTCAAAATACTCAGCGGCAGAGAGCAATTTCCAACACACTAACTATTGTCTACCAACCAACGTCAATTATCACGCTAATGCGCAGCAACCTGAGTTTCCATCAAGTTGGTGCGACGTGCCATTCATATTGACGCAGCCTATCGCGTTAAAGCATTTCACCCCTCAACCCTGCATCTGCTTTGTCTTTTGTCTTAAATACTGTCTGGCGTACATTTGGTTGCATTGCAGTTGGTGCGTTGGACACGTGTGTTGGAATGAAATATGTTGAGTGTCAAATGCTTGCATGAGTCTCGCCTGATTGTCTTATAGCATGAGCAGTTCGCATTTCGCCCCGTGCGGCCACAGTTTGCATTCATACCACGTCATGTCGAATAGGTTCTGTTAAATAAAAGCAGTCACCCACCAATACACATCCCTGAGAGAATCTTATGTCCAACCCAAACATCCCGACGCGGAAATCGGGGATTCAATGTTCTGGACAGAGAATGATTTGATTGGCCTAATAACCGCACATTCCCCTTGACACCGCGGCTGACGATGGTGAGTCGTGCCGGCAAGAAGTGCACTAGGTGACACCTCCTCTCCCAAATGTTGGCGAGAACAAGGAGATAAGGCAAATAGACGCACGGAAATGAAGCGGCACTGCGAGTCGCTTCGCGTCTGTGTGCATTGTTAGCCGACGGCTTTTGACCAACTGTCTTCACTAATAAGGTATCTGCAACATGAAAAATGTACAAGTCAATAAAACAGTTGGTTTGCAGGTCTAGAGGGTCGTTTCCGAAGGCAAACTCTTTTTTTTTTCTGTCTGCCGTGCAAAAGAAATTCCGAGACGAGTCAAAATATATGTTACGGCATGGTGATCTCCCTGAAGTGGGCACCAAAACCACTAGGCAATTGGCCATCGGGCATACGAAACATCAAGGAAGGCTACGAAGCCAAGTGCGCGATGAAAGAGGAATTCGGTACTGCCAGAGCACCGAGTGCATCATGCTGAAGCCTCTGTAAGCGCTGGGGATTCGCACTTCCATTGTTAAGCACATTACGGATCTGCAATTAGACTGAGCCAACCTGCCATTTAGTAGGGTGAGCATGCGTACAAGGTTAGCCATACCTGTAGTACAACTCATTAATGCAGCTGGAAAACGAGAGTGTGGAGGATTATCGCAGAGCTTAAAGAAACTGCAGCCTATCCGACCAAATGAATCCCAAACAATTGATGAAGAAATGCTAGATGCGGTTGAGTTAAACGAAAATCAGCAGTCGCTTTTAAAACGCATTGACCTAGACTTAAAAGTAAGTTGTTACAGCCCGCTATGTAAATACCTCGAAAGTAAGCCAGTTTGCTGCGTAAAACGATATTTTTGATTTGTAGGTAACATACAGTCTTAAACCTTAACAATCACCATATTGGACACCTTATGGCCATGTCTGCGGAACTGAAAGGCAAGCATTCTTTCTCATATCATTTCCTTAACTTCCACCCTACACTACCACCTACGTCACAAAGTTCACACCCATCTGCAGGATGGCACATTAGACAAGAGCCTTTCCATGTATCAATGGTGCAGCCATAGGTACGAGCTGTTTGTTTCCCAGAATCGTTCGACGTCGAAACGGGAAGACAAACGCAGATGGAGGTGGTTGTGTTTATTGCCACATTAATGCACGCTAATCGTTTTAGCGTCTGCCCATGCTAGTTGCTACATGAGGCTGCAAACAATACAATTCCACGAAGACCTAGAATGGAGAAGTTGAAGGCCTCTTTTCTCATTCTAATTCGCGCCAATTAACGTTTATTTGGTCAATTTCGCCTTCGTTTGCCTGAACTGGAACACGAATTAGATCTACAAAGGGTAATGAGCCCTACAACTAATTGACCCTGACGGCACCTGAACAGCGCAGAATCAGCTGTCAGATCTGCTGCCTTTTTCTTGACTTGTTTCCTCTGAGGGCAGCCAGCCACTTCACTGACCCAAACGAGGATTAATGTCGGTGCGCACTGTGGAGAACTGACGAATGTAGGTGTCCTGGATGCCTCTGGTAATTGAAACACTTAAGCCAAATGGCAGTCATTGTCAGCTGTGCACACGTCCAACCTGCTGTTCTTTGCATCAATAGAATAAATATTTTTCATTATTGCTCAGTCATACTGTCTGATGCAGTGCGCAGATGCAAAAGTTGGGGTTAATCCAGTTAGGGCCAAGTAAGCTTCATCGGACTAGTACAGCGATGCAATGGTCGTGTGGGCGAGAACAAATGACGAGCAGGCCAGTATTCCATCCGATGCTGTTGTCGTTTCACTGCAATACGATTACTGCGCTGCAGACGACTCGTCGCTTCTAAGCTTTGATGCAGAAACTAATAATGGATTTAATTGAGTCTATTTGTCCACCTGTGTGGACGTCGAAGCGCACGACCTTAGCAATCTTAAAACTATCCTCGGCAGTTGGCGATGAAATGGTGGGGTTGGAGGCGTCAGCAATGTTTTCTCTGTGGTAGTTCCCCAGTTTCCTTGCTTCAAACTAGGAGCTTCATCACTCAACCAAGTTTATTTGCCCCAAGCTTAATAAGTGCAGCTAAGTCCATGCCAGCTCTGCAGGCAGTCGCACTGCACATGTCCCAAGCTCGTGTCGGCCTAGACTTCGACAGCAAATAAAAGTGGGTGCAGTTTCACTTTTCGGCCTTTGCTTTATCAATGTCCATCAAGCCGACCCGTTTGCCAGAATACATGCCGCCCAAAACATACTTCAATTAGGTACTCGCTACATTCCGCCTTCATTTCCCCATCCACTAAAGCTTGCGGCACTATCTCCTACCTGATCTGCCTGAGATGATTGGTAAACAAAAGGTGATGGTGGGTGTTAGACTATGCCTGCACCGTTAAACTGTAGCAGGGAGTGACAAAAAGAGGTAGGAGGGGTTGTGGATCAGCAGAGCAGAGTGACCCCTATCCATCAAAGTGGCTCATGGTTAACAATGCTTAAGCATTGTAATCGTGTAAGGCTTTGTGCTGCAGGTACTTAAATCAGATAACATGAATGGTAAAAGTGACGGTTGGCCAACGTCTCTGTCATCTACACTCATTGGTATCCCTAGCCTACACGGCTGATGCGATAATGCGTTCGAGTGCTCAAGTTGATGGTTTATTGACAGAAGAAGACGCAGGGATGGGAGAAAGAGGAGAGTGATGCGAGTCTGCAATCGCACCCACACGATTCAAGTGGTCAACGCATTTGCCATGATTCCAGAAATACGGCGCATTACTCTCTTTTGCCAATCGCGATTGCATGCGTTCAGGCCAAAATTGTGGTGTGGATTTTAGTGACACTTAGTAGCCTCCGAAGAAATTATCAAATGTTTTGTCGGAAGTTATTATTTTGCATTTTTTAAATCTTCTTAAGTGCGAATTGCATTGTCCCGCCTTGGGCATGACTTCCTGACTGATCTGGTGCCTTTATAATATCCCTCCACAAACTCTAATTGTACGTACTTTTGCATGGCAATCGCTGCCAGCCATAAAATCATCAACCTCAACATCTAAGAAGAGGCAGAACAAAATTGAAAACTATTTGTTCTAACTTCGAGTTCTGCATCATCGTCGCATACATAAAAAGGCCAGTAGAACTAAATAGTAACATTCTCACTAAAGCAGGCTCATGGTAACACATTCAGGAAATACATGCGCGGATTTTCGAAACGCTCAAAAGTGCGGTGTGAGCCAAAACCTGTGCTAATGAATTGCAACAAATAAGAAGTTGATAGGGATTTTGGGGACACACATTACTGAGGTATGCACATGCCACCATCTGTAAATATTGCTAGCTGCTCAGCTGTTCGTATAAATAGGCCATTAATTAATTTTATCATTAATTTTATTATCTTTCCTCCAGGTTATTAATTCTGAGGTGCGGCTTTTCACAGCCAGGCAGAGAAATAGCCCGTGCCTACAGACAAAGTGCAGTCAAGAAATTCAAGCCAAATGCCACACACTGGGAATGTTGCAGGCGCTTCACTCGTTCATATAATTAAGCCATTAGGTGCAAGCAATTGGAAGACTTCGCACTCGAAATTGCACCCCATGCAGCCAGAAAGACAGCCCTCGATAGCAGACTGCTGCAGATGTCGAATAATTTATTAAGCGGATGTGAGCGATAATCAGGCAAAATAGCTTTCATTGCGTGTTCAAAGCAAGAAAAGTAGAAGAGGGCGTACACACCGTCGATCAGCTCCTTCACCTCCATCACCTGCAGAGGCTTCTTCACGAGCGCCGGTGTAAGCGCGACCTCAGTCGTAATTGCTGCTTACCACCATTGCTGCGACCACCCCCACGGCTGCCCACACGGCGACCATTCACACGGCGACCACCATTGCGGCTTCTGCACAGCCCACAATGCCCACTTCTGCCCATATTGGGAGCCCTTCGCGAACTCACCCCACGGTGCCCACTTCCACGGGTACGAACACGGCCAACCTCCCCACTCCATTTGTCTGCTTGGCTCTGCTTTCTCTGAAACTGACTTGTGTGTTTGGATGTGTCCTTATATACTAGTCGTCTGTTCTCCAGTTCTTCCGTGTGACACCCGTGCTCACTGCCCTTTTAGTGCTGCACTCGTGCTTGCCGATTCTCAACACTGATCTCGTCATTCCGACTACTTCAGGGTTTTTGGAGCACAGATATTGACCAGTAAAATGCGTGAGCTTTGGGCCCAATTTGGTCTATGGTATGAAATTCGCCTGCAATTATAGTGCCTAGGATTTCGTCAGCCATTTCTACCTGAATATTGCCGCTGACGAGCAATTCACCATTCATGCAAAGCAAAAACGCAGTAAATGCCTGCTTGGAAAAGGAAATGGAATGCGAGGAAAACGATGCAAAAGCCCAGAAGCCTGTAACTGCCATGGGCAGAAATATCTGGCTTTCGTTCCGCAATCGAATACGCGCTACGTCAGTCAAGACTAGTGCCTGCACGAGTGGTGGTTGCGGGAAGTCCAGGGTTACTTGCCTGCCCAATTGCATGAAACTCAGCCACTCACTTTGCAGCATGCGATTTCTTGTCGCTCTAAGCTGCATCACTGAGCCCTGCATCTGAAGTACAGGCTAGGGTCATGCTACTGCGGCGGTCTATGTGATGCAAGGTGCATATCCGTACCAATAGTTTGAGGATGTTGAATTTCAAAAGGCATGGATGGCTTATTTCGCGGCAAATACAAGACTGGGACACACAGCCTAATTACAGGGTGCTCAACTTGCGGTCAAAGTCGTCGGTCGTCGGACTGTGACCAATGATTAAGCTGCTGGTAAAGTGAACTTAAAAGCTGCAGATATGGCCTCACCCATCAGTCCCTAAGGTCAGGTCACTGCCTTAACAACTTAACTACCAACTTTTCTACCCTTTCTGAATTATTTAAATTCATTCTAGGAATAACTGAATGCTAATAGGGTATGATTTTCCTTAAATTTGATTCCTTACGACATTGATTTCATTTTTGCCTCGAATGATTTGGCAAATGGTCGTAGGCTAAGTCCAGTGAAATTTTAAACCATGTAACTTTGGGCTGATGACATTAAATTACCTCCTCAAGGGGTGGGATATGCAATTAGTGCCAGGAAATATGACGCCTTTATTGTTGCTTATGAGATACCAGCACGCCGACTATAATCCAATGCGCTGCAGTCGTGACATCGCTAACTTAGGGTTGATAGTCAAGTCCCCGACACCCCTAATGTATCTTAAATGTAATTCACAGGTACGATCATAGGCTTGGTTTAACCTAAAACTAGGTCATGTGTCAGCAGCAGTGGAGATGTATGGCGTCACAAGAGTCAAGGAGAGCAATAACACTTGAGTGAAACGGCCTGCATTAGCATTATGGTAAGCGCTAACCTATCGCATGGCTTTAATGCGAGGATTGTTTGTTCACGAATTGCCCACAGAATTAGGCATAAAAGCCACCGGTCCAAGCATTCTATTCAGTTTCAAAACCTTTTCAGGTCACTAATGCAGTGGGTATTTGTGGCAGATCTCCGCGTCAACAAAGTAGTGCCTTTTCCCCATACTGCTTGTTGCTGTCTTCAACCATGCTTGTGAGCAAAACGAAACTACTCCAATATGTCTGTTGGTTATCCTCTCCTTCTACCACAAACTCGTGCGAACTAAGCTAAGTGGATGAGCGCTTAGCGGTACTGACCACTGTACAAAGTTTGATTTTAAATTAAATCGGAATCATAAACCCAACAGCTAATCCGAATTTTGACGCAAGGTGTCTGACGGCCAATACACTAAGCATCTTTGTGTCTGAACTTGAACGTGCAAGCAAAATTAAAAAGCTGCATGTTAACAATTCTGGTTGATGTGGTGCTTTGCCCTCCTGAACACAAAATCGCACAGGAATGCAATAAGGGCAATCGTTTACTTTTATTAACAAAATTAACAACCTGAGCCCGTGGCCAATCTAACAGAAGCGTTAAATCGTTATCGCGGGATATAATCATACCATCATTGACATCATTCCATCCATAATTACGCGATTCAAAATCCCTACCATTGTTTCAAATTTTTGGTGCATCATATTTTATGCTTATTCATGCCCAAACACTCAGCTGAGAAGGCAGCTGGAAGCATGGCTTAAGGTTGTCCTGCATGTTGCGATGACAGTCAGCCAGCCATTATAGATGGCCAAAGAAGTTTGGTGTTGCACAGCATCCTATTGAGGTGCTGACATTTTCTTTTCACACTTCCCGCACTCCTGCAGGGTAATCTATCAACCGTGGGCGCGGTGCTGTTCGCGGCATGCTCAACCCTTAACGTAGACTTGGACCCTCCAGAAAAATAATCCAAGCATGCTTTCATAAACAGCCCATGCAACACATGTTGCGGGGTCGCAGAGCTTAAGTTGGTGCGCTATTCGTAAGGGTATGTATGCATCGTGACTGCAGAACCGTAGAACCTAGCTTGATTCGCGCAACGGTTTTTGGATCTGAGCTTTTTCGTGTATAAGCGGGATGTTAAGGTAATTGCATCGACTGTTTTCGCTGCAGTGATTAGTTTATCACTTTTACATCAAGGCCGACACAGCGTTCTTTACAATGAAGTGTTGTTAGTAGTTATCTTCCCTGGAAGCTATTGATTGTACTGGAAATGGTTATTGTTTAAAATAAATTGCGAGCCCTAATTTGCATCAGCCTTGAGTAGTTTTGTGTTCCCACAAAACCAAAGACTCTGATACGAAAAATAAACTGACGGAAGTAGCTCAAACTCACATCGTAAACCAGCAGCCTCTAATGGATCCGATGTCCTCATACCTGAATGGTGACTGTAGCGTATTGTTTGTTTGGGCTGTTGGTTGGTCGGACACATTAGTGGCGGCCACCTTGAACTTGCTACCTGGGCTGGCCTGCCGGCCATGCCAGCAGTTCCCTTACTTTCCATCTAGAATGCAAGTGTTCTGACCTACACCTGGCCTTCTTTCCTTCTTTTAGGGATGCTCGGGGCACTACAGTGACAACGCTTCGGGAAGTATTTAAACGCGTCCGTAGCGCGTTTAACAGAACTTAATGGCAGGAAATAAAACAATTTCCAAAAGGCTAAAGCGCAGGACCTTCTGAAGGATATGTAATGCTCGTGTGGACTTTAATGCTTTAAAATGCCGCAAGGAATCGACTCAGCATAGGTAACAAGGGTTGGTGACTACACCACACGAGGGTGCAGCATTTTTTCCCGATCTATGCGACTCAACCCACCTTGACGATGCAAGTTAGACACAAATCAAAAATATTGGCATTATGTCAGCACACGCACTAGCAGAGTAGTCAGGCTAATGAAGCAGCATGCTTTCCATGACCGAACTCCAGTCCAGCCATGTTTTACACTTGAAAGCACCGATTAATAACTTCGAGCGAGCTTCTTCCAAACCATGCTGCAGACCTATAGCTTCATTTCGCCGGTGTAAGTTCCATCAGTATCATGAGCTAATGGTACGAATGGCAACAATAAGGCACTACTTTTGCCTCGTCCTTCCATCAACACTGCTTGAGACCCTCGGCATTCGGCTCGACAGTTAGCACTCCTCATTCAAGCAGCGTAGTCACGAAAATGACAAGTGGTTACGACACCGAATATTTGTATATTGAAACAATGCTTCAGCAGGGATAACTTATGATCCTAGCTGAAATTGTGAAAAGGACTGTGGCAGAGAGATGAGGATATACAAGCTCGTATCGCCAGCTACAACAATTGACGGAACTGGCTGACTTACTTTAGTCGTGCTCCAGTGTAGTCAATCTGGAGTGGTACAAAGTCAGCGTTTTCCTTCCTAATGCTTCTGCCTTGATTGCGTCTCACTTTTACAAAGTACAAGGACCGGCATTGACTTTAGCGAGATTGATTGCGAGCAATGTTCTTAGGCATCCATTATGAATCCGAAGGCCCATTTAAGATGTGTCTGGGGTGTTGCAGCATTCTACCATGTTGACGAGACCATAAATCCAATGACAACGAACTTTGACAGCTCGTTCGGGTAAACTCTGATGATGTAGGCTGTGCAGTGCGGCAATGTAATGGTCTTCATCCAGGGTGGAACGACCCGCAATATCTGATTGCATGTCAGCACAAGCCTGGGTACGTTCGCTTTGTCTACATTTACTCACAGTCTCAAATCCGCTACATGGCCTGGTGATTCTCGTCCTTCTAGGGGAAACTTCGTTGGACAAATGCCATACAGCTCCGACCGCAGTTGCATTCAGTGCCCAAGGGGATATTCGTACCACCGCAAACAGTGTGTAAGAAATTATAAGCTCGCTGATGTATACCCGACAACTAAAATCAAAAATGCCCGTGAAAGATCTGTGCCTGCATGTCTGCCAACCATCTACTATTCGGTTATTGAATATGGGTAAACCAGAGCTTTCCTCGTCAGGCATCATGTTAGTTGGTGTGGATTGAATGCTGCCTCCCAACTTCCGAGGTAGCACAAATAAAGCTTGTTTTCGTCTAGACTTGGCTAGGGTGTGTGAAGTGATGCATATTGCGTAATCGTGAGACGACTGGCAAGCTCGACCTTCATTAGTGCATCAGTAATTCCTGTGTGGAAGGATCAGTTCGGTTGCTTGATCATAAATCATCGACATCATTGGAAGTCGATGGGCTGGAGAATTTCAATTAGACGGGCGATAAGATGGGCCTGCAGTAGGAACCATCTTATGCTTGGGAAGGATAAATGTCCCACTGATAAGGCGATGCGCATCTGCAGCGGTCATTTGCTTCTAGCGCTGTCGTTTTTTAACTTGTCTTTTCTAGTTCTCTACGTTTTGAAAGGCGTCGGTCAACGCCAATGAAGCTGAAGTGATTCGAAGTATAAGTTAAGCGGAGGTGATAGAATTTTGGGCGCTGACTAAACTGTGTAAGGCCAATTTGACTTCGTAGCTGAATCGAAATGTCAAAATTTTTCTTTGGTAACAGAATCGGTATTTCAAAATCAGAGTGGTTTTTTGCACACAGAACGACTTAAATGACTTAACCATACTTACTGATGCTTTCCTATCCCTCTAGTGCGGCTATATTAGCTGGCTTTGGTTAAGCTACCTGTCTGTCTGCTGAGTTCAGCATTGCTACAGTATAGGCTGACTTCGATGAAGTGATTTGTGTAAGCCTGCTTGGCATTTTTCCAACCATGCATCAGTTCTCATTCCTTCGTCATTCCAGCTAGCGTGATGCTGGGAACGGTAAGGTTACCCGGCAAATACCTGCTATGGAATGAAATGTCGAATAGCCAACGAATGCAAAATTCGTTTGTGTTGGACTTTTTTATGAAACTGCTGCAAGCGATGCTGCAATGCGCTGGCTGTCCACTTGGGCCTCCACCGTTGCGCTATAGCTGTACAATATGCGCTTCAAGCCATGCCGCTGGCATCAATGCCCATGGCAGGCCAAACAAGCATTAAACATTTATGCTGCAGGATCAAGTTCGCGCTGCTAAGGGATTGAGTGGTTCGAAGAGTCTTGCTTTTTCCATTCTCCATAAATTTGAATAGCACAGTGAATTTGATTGATTTCGAAGTTTAATTTAATATTCCTATGTAATTACTGCCATGCGGTCGTACTTTCAGCAGTGATGCATTTGTGAGGACACCTAGCCCATTCAATGATATGGTGCAAAAGTGCTCATTGCATGGGCTTCTGCGTTAGCCAAGTGCAATCTAACATAATGCAGACTTTGTCAAGTCACCACGAAAGCTGTGGCGTTGCCTAGCAAATGCAGAAAGATTCCCAAACCTGCACGCAGTCTTCAGTGGCTGCAAAACAACATGGTGAGAGATCTGCACATGCGCATAGCGAGCTTAAAGCACAATGAACCTCGCTAATGATTGCGAATTGCATGAACGGCAATCGTGCAACTGAGGCGATACAACTGAAGGGTGCAGAATTGTTCATCAATGTTCATCATCATTATTCAATTTAGCCACCGATGCCAACCCACAGCATTTGACTCAAAGTAAATCCCTAGTGATATTCATTGGGCATATCTCATGATTAGGTGCAATATTGATACATTTTTGTTACTTTATTTTTAATTGCACTGTGGACCAGTCTCAGTGGATATTAGTTACGTTGTAATGGATATAACGCCTTCATTGGAAAATCCTATCGAATTTTGTCTAAGAGTGATAATGCGACCTAGCCCTATTAAAATGGAAACGATTTAATAGCGGTGAGAAAGCCTTTGCCAAGCCGTACAAAATGTATGTAGCTATGCCGATAAAATATGCATTCAAATGTGGATTTTTTGGAAAACGGCGGCTTTGCACATTAAATTAAGTGAACATAAGGGTTCTAGTACTGACCTTTAATACAGGTACAAAAGGTCTCAAGCCACCTGCGCGGAGATGGACACAGCAGTAGTCAGCAATAAAATTGAACAAAGTCTTGTTTTGGAGTCATTTAATGTTGCTTTGCAATTAGTGGCAGCTGAGCAAGTGTAAAGAGGCTCAATGATCATTTTCCAAGATTAGCAAGGAAACTTATCGATGTAGACTTACGTCGGCATCCTTTAGTGCTGGTGGCCCGGCAGGAATGGTTCCTAAACTGTAGTGTAGTCGGGGTGCCTTTGGCGAAATCTAAAACAGCTCGGGACCTGTGGAGAAAGTCGACGCCTAATATTGCATCCCAGACTAAATTGGGGCACATGATAAATGGGACCTTCTACGTTTCTGTGCCTAATGAGACCGTTAGCGAGGTCTCGCCCGGTACCTTAAGCTTTCGCCCTTCTGCCGAAAACAAGTTTATAGATGATCAATCCGAGCGAAGCTTAGCGTGCAGTTCCGGAAAGGCTTGGGGTTTCGCGAGTGACTTGGCTGCGCCTGAGTCAATGAGGAAGGAAGAGCAGTTGCCCTCTAACTTGCCCGGAACTCGCATTAAGTAAATTGGCGCCTTGCTGTCGTTGGTGCCCACGAGATCAGCACACTGAACATCCTCTTGCACCTCTACCGTTGTTAAGGCATAAGTAAATTAATTATGCTTTGTGAAATGGATGCATGCAAGCACCAGATGAGGGACATTTATTTCTTGCATTAGAAGACAATATCATCGTTCGGTCCGCATCCAGAGGCAAACGATGATACCTAAGCAGACCAGTCATTTGAAACCTTCTGCATCTCTCACCCATGCAGGCATGTGGATAGCTGCTAGCACAACCTTCGCTTTGCGTGTACACGGAATCCTTCTGCATCAAATCCGTACTAACCGTTTGTGAACTAAAAGCCACTGAGTTTGGCTTATCTTACAAAGACCTATGAATCCTACGAAAAATAAGTAAGGTAGTATAAGCTGCGGTGGAGTTGGTGATTTCATGAATGCAAAGCTGTGGCACAGCTAGAGACATCTCTTGTGGCTTTCGTTACTAAATCCATCTCCTTTTTTCGCGCGGCTAGTGCTGGCCTCGGGTACATCCCATGCAATCAACAACGCTCGTAATGCCGTGATTACTGAGAAGATCAGAGTTGGAGGTGGGCACAACGCATCTGCTGAAAAATAGTTCTCTTGTTAAGCGCATGCAAGTTTTATACGCACCAAAAATGAATTGCCTTCCCTTATTAGGCCAAACCGTAAATCTGCCAATTCATCAACTTTAGAGCAATTAAGACAAATTTGGCTATCAAATTGCCTTTAAGAATCTACCCTAACTTTCCATATTTCCTCTCATTTTCTGCAGCACAACACTTTGGGTCAAACTAAGGTATATGCTGGTGAAGTAGCAGTCCTAACCAATTTGCAGGCGGGTCATCGAAGCATATAAAAGACGAATGAAATCTCGACATCTTCAGAGGCATCAATGATTGAGAACTACCGTATTGCATTTATGCTAGTAAAAATAGTTTGAGGTGGCATTGCCCCAATTTTGCCCCTTCAGCCTGACAACTTATAAATTTCGTTGACGAAATTGACAATTCAAACAAATCATCCACATAACATTTTACGTAAATTCTAAATTTGCCTCATGTCCATCGAACCAGTTGTATCAGAGTGCTAAAACAGCTTTGAAAAGATTAACTAGTATCCTGCATGTAATAAAAATTCACAAATGCAAGCATGTTGCAGGGAGAACGACTTGAATCGTCAAGTACTGATTTAAAGCAAGATGGCTCTGTTGCACACAAAGTTGGCGTTCACTAGATGGACGCGGATTAAGAACTGGCATACACAAGATGAGCATTCTGACTTAGCTTGAGAGGACTCGTGTCTGTGACTGCGAATTCCGCTTGGCCACCTGTAGCCCAAATGCTTACTACCAGATTGGATAAATCCCAACGTGCCTTTCGACCCACTTGCGTGGGGTGCGCGAAAGTGGCCGAGTGCGACGATTAGCTAATGAAGGTGACGCCCCATGCCAGGTCGGAATTATAAACTCTTGAGCTCCAGCAAGACACGATAGTCGATGTTGGAATGGCGGATTCAAAATGCAGACCACGAATCACAGTTCACTTCAAATTCCGTGACCTAGTAATTAAGGCGGTGGCGCAGATAAATGTGTGTTTATGGACGAGTATCTGGCATGAGGATATCGATGAAGCTGCTTGTGGACAGTCCCAAGTACTTACCTAAGCGATTCTTAAATGTGGAGAGGAAGTTTTTGAAACACGATGCTTTACAATGTCACGGCCTGACCCAGTTGCGCGTTGGTCAGGGAATTCCTTCGCCATGTGTGTGCGCAACTGTGTAAGTAAGCAAATGCATGTCAAAGGGAAGAACGTCGGCAGCATTTGAAAATTTGTTATTGGAATCGTAGTCCACAGGATTTGCAATGCAAAACGAATGGCTTAAAGCATGCAAAGGAGGAAAAGAAGATGAGCATTAAGCACTATAACCTGTCGTGGAATCGAAAACGTGGTTGACGCAGAACGGCAAATGTTGATGGTAACCGTGACACACATGACATCAAAATTTATCTAAGAAGGTGTGTTATACATGCGTGCAAACTAGTATGGCCCAGAGATATCAAAAGCACTATGCTGTGCAGGCAAGAATAAGTAAGTGCTAAATGGCTGAGTGGCGATTCGATTAGGAGCATGCAAAACTGACCACATCCATTAAGATGCTGCAAGAGTTCGCCGAGGTCAGTCTAACAGCCGTAAGATTAAAGGCTTATCGAGATCCCGCGTGTGGTGGCTTAGAACAATGATCCTCATGGGGTTATGCCGGTGCAAAACCCAAGGCTAGACGGGACAAAACACAGCAACTAATGAATGTCAAAATCCTTTCTGTGTGTGATGGACTGTAAAACCGCTGGAATTCAATTAAATTTACCAGTAAGCATGGCATTACCCTTAGACGATTGTAATGCACAGATCAGAGATAGGTGCAAAGCGTCATCATCTAAAATGCAGTGTTCATTTGGTTGCACTCGGAGCACCGCTGTGTTTGGGCACCGATGCAGCACCCGATGAAGCTTAAATTGGTCTCCCCACCGGTTTGCTTTGGACGATATGAGCTAAAACCTGGGCACATTGACACATCACACTGTGCTCTGTCGGTTAACCACAATGCGGTCGATCATTGCACGTTTCTATACCTCTCTTTGCTTCACCTCAATTACACCACTACCTTTTCCAAATAAATGCCTTGCGTGAGTTCGCCTCCTTCCCAAATTTTATGAAAATCAAAGCACTTTCTATGCATTCCTATCAACTAATTTCTGATTTGTCAGAATAGGTCGAGGCATCGTGAATAATTCTAGCATTCACGAAATCGGGAACCTAGATGCGAAAGGCATAAGCTGCGTTGGATCGCACAGTAAGTATGGCAGTGGCTGCCAGCTGCGACCTGATTACCACCAGTCATGACCTGAGACAACATCAGATGGTGGTCACAAGTGCCTGACCTACCCTGTTTGAGCCATCTCACACCAACGTGAATTCGGCTTGACACCGGCAGAGAAGTTGGTGATAGGTCTCTCTCACTAAAGTAAGCCTCCACCTCCTATTTTCGCAATATTTTGTGCGAGGATTGGGCGCATTGTCCACTACATGCGACGACATCAACATTAGTGCAAATCACCATCAGATATTCGAAGGATGCTGTGGTCTCCTCTGTTACATAAAACAAAACCCTCTTTACTAACAATCCCTATGGAATTTATTCCGCCGGCTTCGCAGCTACTCACACTGACCTCTTGGAGGCAAGATCGAAAGTGTCGTTTGTCCTTGTGCACTACCAACCATCCGGTCTCCAGCCCCAACCCCTCATGCGTGAGCGATCGGGCGGCACATCAACTACGAAACGCAGTTGGAGTGGAGAACAAAACTGCCTACATTAATGCACATGCATGTGTGAGTGACCTTTTTTCTTGGAATCGACTTGTGGGATGCAAACTCTGAGTGTTAGACCTCTACTGTGCTCAATCCTTTCACTTTTGCTCTAACCTATGTGAATAGGCAAATCTGAACCTCCCAGTTTGACAACAAAATTTGTTGGAGCAATCGCGGTGACCACAACCTACAGTTCACTAGGCAGGCTGCATCACACCTGCTGCAACCTAGCATTTGCAATGCCTTAAAGGCATCAGGTGCCGTACCGCTCCGCGATGTTATCCGAGGAGAAGGATGACAGGTCTCACAAAGACAGCAGCTTTTATTAGCAAACTACTACCTATGACCTATTGTGGACGCTCGACCAGTGACCATATCTCGAAACATGTGACGAGGCTGCTGCAGGCAGATTATTTTAAGTTGAGTTTTAGCACAGACTAAAGGACATGCATTTTTTTAGGCAGATGCAACTGCATTGATGTGCAATATCATAGTGATAAGCAAACTTGAGCAACCGATGTTGATATCCTCCTCCAAGATGCTTTATAATTATTAGGGAATATTTCTTCGAATTGACGACTAAGTGAACCTAATCAAGGTCCTTCCATGACCGCCTCTCCTACTACCACTTTGTCAAAAGCACAACGCCAGGTTGCCTTCATGCAAAAATAGATGTGCTTTCATCATCTTCAAAACAGGCTGTCAAAACGAAATCCGCTGCAAGACAGTTTTGACAGGTGTTCTTGTGAATGTGTAGTTGTTGAAAGCTTTGACGAAAGTACCTTATGCGAATTTGTTCACATTCAACAGATATTCAATTTTTTCACCATTCCTAGAGATCCATTGGGTCTATTGAAGCAATGGAGGTGGTCGATTTGGTAGGCAATGAAATAACTGAGATGCCTAACGAGAGGAAGAAGAAAAGGTGCAGCTCTGAGAAATGAGGAGGTATAATGCGGTTACCAGGCGCCTACATGACCCTCTATATTGCCAAATCCAACCACCATATGCTCCAGTTGATGTCAAGTGAACACGAAATAGCGGAGAGAAAGGATAAAAGTAAAAAGATTATTAATGAGCTAGTTGCATTAGACACGAAATCTTCGCCATCTTCTCCCCGACGAATGCTACTCCGCCCCTCAATTTAGCTTACCGAATGTCTTCAAAATCGAAGAAAAACAAGCTCATTTCCTTCGCCCATGTGTATTTGAGCACTCCCGCGTTCAGCTGGAACTGAAGCCATCTGACCACCCATTCGTCGATTTGGCTATTGAAGCGGCAATGGGTGAATGGTGAATTTTGCCCAAAGTTGCCTCTTGATGCAAGAAGTTCAGTCATTCTCTCAATTGTATGACATTTCGATGAATAGTCATCAATGTCATTTCCAACAAAGTTAATTGCTAGCCATGCTGCAATGCCGTCATTGCTAATAACGGGGCTAGCGAGATTACGTTGCCATGGAGTAATTGATAAATCATAACGTTTTCGGTAAATTATGCCTGGGAATAAAGCAAACGTGGGCAGGGATTTATGAACAAAAAATTTCTGCAGCATTAAAACTGCATAACCAGATGCTCGACAAATCCGTCAGGCAGATTTCCACCATCAGGAAAGACGCTAATCCACCCAACGTCTCCAAGTCTAAGCCGTGTAGCACGACATGGCACCTCTTTGGACCGATCAGTATTGACTTGACTTTTCCCTGGCAGTGGTGAGGACAAATTGCATTACTATTAGGCAGCTCGACTGCCAGCCCGAAACGCATACGTGCCTCGCACATGCGTTGTCACCGGTAAATAAGTGCTTTTGACGCCCCCCCCCCCCAATGAAAAATGCATTTTGACTTCCGATGCCATTACACTGTCCATTCCTGCCTCAGTTACATATGTAATCTGCAGTGTTGGCATTGATAGGAAAAGCGCTAAGTCAGGGCTTAAGATCCACCACATCGTTTCAGATCCACGCATAAACTGGCATTGTGGGCCAAGTTATTTGTTTCCACAATTCCTGCAAACTGCACCTTGACCTTTGCTTAAAGATGACAGAAAGCAAAGTTGGATACCTTAAGTAAAATGTAAAGGCATTGCAATGCAGAGTACCTCCATGGTGAACATTGCCCAGATCCCAGTGGCAGACTAATACACCAAAATGGATTTGGGGTCCGCATCACCTAATCATTTGAGCACCTTTTCTCCTCTAAGGCTACTCTGTTTCCTCGCCTATTTAACAATGAACCAGAGATGACACATGAATGTGGCAGCAACTCTCACGTCAGGTAGATGCGAATTTGTAATTATGCTCCATTGCGTGAAGGAAGAAAGCTGCAACTACTCAAGCACTCGCACTCCTTCTGCATGCAGTCCGAATTCGTATGGACACGTAAGGGCCGTAACATTGTGCCTGTCTTAGCAAAATGTCTGATTGAGGGTGAGCATATTGTCTAGGCCGCTTAGGCATTTGCGAAGCCGACGTTCGAAGTCTGCCTTGTCAAGGTGTAAAATAGCATGACGCAGCCATAGTTACTCAGACGTGTCCTTTCTTCTTCCCCTCCGACTTCCTCAAAACACTCATATCTGTCCCCTTCAGTGGCATCCACTCCCCTCCGAAAATGGATCCCACTGTGTCGAAAAGTTGCAAACGTGCATCAAAACATCCAGGTGGAAACGAGTCGAGAAAACGAAAAACAGCAGTCGCGTGCAACTGCATGGCGTGGCGAACACACACGTAACTGGAGGTCGTGCACCAGCACGAAACACTTTTGGCGCAGGCATATCGTGACGTTCAAGGCGAATTGGAAAGTCTGCTTTGGTGGTCGTCAAAAAGGCCCCTGTCAGATGCTATCAAACCCACACTCTTCAGTACGACGCAAAAGTGTTTGGAAGAACGTGTGGGACCCTAACAGCACCGCGCACAATACACTCAAGTGTTCGTGCAATTCAATACTTTGGCCTGATTGTGCAAAAGCTGACCACCGCCTTTTATCAAATAAATCGACGCTGTGCAGCCGGTGCACACCCTCGTCAAAGCGCACCCATCTCGCACTACTTATGCATTTATAGTAGACTGCTTCATCCTCGCCCTCCACTCAACACGGACTCCGGTCCAATCTCTTCCCACCCCATTCTCCTACTGCTTTCACCGCACTAAATTATTTGCTTGCAATGATGCTCAGTCGCGACCACTTCGCTGCCCACTGCATCCCTACATACTATCCGCGTCATCCAACGAACAAATGCGCCAACTCATCTGGACGGTAAAAGACGTGGACAAATTGACAAAGCCTTCTGCAACACTGAGCTAGTGAAGTTCCTGCACTCTTTTTTTATTGTTAGATACGCGAATCACTTACCCGCCATGGCATTTAGTGAAAACGGTTGCAGTGTCCCAATTTGCAACCGTGTCACGCATTTGCGACGTCGTTCAGCCATGTGTTATTCGAAGTATAAAGCCACTACTTTCTTATTTGACAGGGTACACAGCTGTGTAATCACGCAATTTTACACTGCCTCCACCGTCTTCATGCACACCCGTGTGGTCATTACGTTCCCATCTGACGCCCACTCAGTGGAGGCACACGAACAGGAAAGTGAGGGATTTGAATGCAAAATGTTTGTGCCATTACCTTTCTTCTCATTGTGCTGACAAGAACCGTCAAAAGAGGGAAGCACTGCAGTGAAGGCTCTAATGCGCTCATGCAATCATGCTACAGGGTGAGCGAAATGAGCTCTAGGTAAGCGAAGGGACAGGAAGGAAAGAATCGGGACTAACTCTTAACCGCGGAGGGAGCAGAAGAAGCGTCTTTGTCTTCCACGACTGCTTCTGAGTGCGGGTTACCAGGTTAGTGCTTCGAATCCACAACGTCGCAAGAGTAGGTGCAGGGGAGATGAGAAGGTGGCAGTGCTAGGCAAGAAGAGAGAAGAGTGTTTCAGCACGAACAATTTACGGCGGCGTAGAGCGATACAATCGCACCACCACCGCCGCTGCAGCACTGCTCGGCTGCAACAAGGTTACAAGCCGTGCCTATATGGCTGACGACGAAAGCGGCAGACATGCTCATGCCAATGCTACTAGCTCGAACAAAAAAACTAGTTGCCTCCTGGATCGGTGCGACTGCTCCACTACTAGCCAGTTGGTTAGGGACGACGAAGAGCTACAGCATAGAAGCATGAATGAAGTCTTCCGCTAGGGCTGCGGAGTGAAATGAAAACAGTGACACTCACTTGAGTCGGTGTTAGTCACATGATGGCTGCTTTTAATGCAGCAGAGGCACCGCGAGGCTCGTCGCACCCTGCACCCGTGTCCATCAAGGTGCAGGGCGCCGCTGCTTTTATTACCAATTGCGTCTTCACAGAGACCTTTCAGTGTACCCTCCAGAAGGCGACCGTACCCCAGACCTTCGAGGCATCCCCGTCACTATTAAATCGACTGTGAGTGAAGAGGTAGGGGTCCATTAATGGCACACTCGTAGCTGTTAATGGTCTCCAACAGCTGAACTAGCTCCCAGAATACACACCACACTGCGCACTTCCCTCTCAGTCAACAGCATTATCACGTAAATGGAATGCCACAACTGCTTATGGATTGCGAATCTATCGGCCACCTGAAGCGGACCGTTTGACATTCGCGTGCAAGCACACATGATGACGTTCTATCAATCATCAAGGTGTCGTGGACAATCCGCGCAAAGGCAGGCATGGGCACAAGTGTTGGTGATTGCCTTAAAGAAGCCATCAACGACTGACAGGCAAGTCTATACTACTCGCCCGTCCCAAGTCTCTCCACTAATGCTGGTCAAAGCTAAACCGTTTCGCTCCTTTAATTGTCTATGCCGTAGGTCGAGCACATGTTTCACAGTCATGGCATCAACCCCGCCTCCACGCTACATCGGGTCTAAAAGAGCTTCCAAGAATTGTCTTCACATTTCGGTTTCGGAGTATGATCCGTATTTAGAGCCAGTAAACTAGGTGGCCCCTTTGCATGTTGAGCTTTTCTTCGAAAAACTGTTGTCTCCAAAATTCATCGATACCACACTCACGACTACGAAGCCGTTGTCAATACGCAGCCCATTCCGAGCTAGGGAGGATCCAGCTGCGATTTCGCGTACTGCTCTTCTGCAATGCTTTGTTCTGCGAAATCTGGCCAGTAGTCATAAACGGACATGGGTCGGATTGTTCGTTAGTGCTGGTGCGTCTTGTGGAACATTACTGAGGATTATTCCTACTGGCGCACACTATGGTGGGCGGAGTGTGGCTGAGGGCTGACAAAAAATTCTGGTTTATTGCCCACTCTCGATCGTGCTACATATGTCAGATATCCGTTTGATTCTTTACAAAAGACTACCTGTTCAGTTTCTTGTATTTCGATGCGGATATAGACTGCACTTTGGTTCGGTAGGCGCATTTAGCGAATTCATTTTACGCTTTTGCTGTAACAGATAGCCCTCCCTTCCAACACACTTCTCCAACATATGGTCTGTTTGTAGCTTATCTTGCAAAATCTATTGCAAGAGGAAGTCACAATTGGGTCTCGTGTCAAAGACCATTTGAGATTGTAGGGAACAATATGTGAGCATTACCCGTGCTGCCCTTGCCACAGCGGAAATGCTGATTGGCGCGGTTGGAATGGATACACACACACACACACACACACCAGTGCAAGTGATCTTTCGTGCGCGAAGTCGGACTGGTTCGGAACGCAGAAAATAGTTGATTGGCTTTGCCTGTGCTCAGTTCCTTTCTTGCATCGACGAATGGCAGACGCGTTTCCCGTTTGCTCCTCCTCATTTGCACAAGCACAAAAACAATGGCATAGGGAGGACGGTAAACTTCACTATTTTAGTTGATGCCCTTTGTAGACTAAGTGTATTTGCTTAGGATGTGGGACGACAACTATTTTTCCAGTAAGTGATTAGCAAGGTAACCTATCGAAGAGCAGCATCCTTTAATTCTGCTGTAAACACTGCCGGCAATTGGTAGTTGTCTCGATACAATCCCTCCGCTTCTACTGGAGCTGTAGTGTTCTGTTTGTTTGGATGGTTGGTTGGTACAACACATTAGCGGCGGCCACCTTGAACCTAGCTGCGTGGGCTGGCCTGTAGGCCATGCCAGCACTCCACCTTCCTTTCCGCCTAGAATACAAGTATTCTGACCCACACCTAGCTTACTCTCCGTCTTCTAGGGATGCTCGGTGCGCTACAGGAGCTTTCTTCCAATTCAGTGGAATGCTTTTCCTGCTATTAACTTAAAGTGAGAGAAAGAAGACATCGACCCTCTTGGCGAAGACTGACCCCCTATTACCACCTGTAATCATGCTTAAATAAAGATGTCAAAGAGGATCCAACCTTCTTATGTTAAAGGTTGCCGGACAGAGGACAATAATAAAGACTACTGTGCTACGGCATCAGATGCTAATTTTTTGCTGGTTGCTTTTATATGGCCTTTACAGAATATTCTTTGATTCACAATATGGCTTCTAAGGTCTTCATGCAATGCAAAGTTCCCCTTATTGCTTAAGTGTAATAATTTCGCTTAATCAATTAGGTAAATATAAGCATTAAAAAAATTTATATAAGTTTAAACTGTAAAGCTTTCGTTAATTTGTCTATTTCGTGTTTTAACGTGCCGAAAGTTAATGTGGGCTGGATGTTTTCGAAACACCTGGGGTCCTTTTGTCATCGTATGGGAGTGGTAGCGGAGTGATCCTTGAGCTAGACATCTGATTTGGACAATAATCAGGTGGGTATAAGTCGCACCTTTTTGGGGTTGCGGTAACCTTTCGTGGACCCGGTATTAGTTTGTGCTAATTTTATGGGCATTGTTTCGATGCTCTTTGCGTGGGTTGTAAATTTTCTCTGGTCGCAAATTGTAAGGCAGTTTGTTTTCACTACAGATGTTAAACTTAACTAATCAAATTCGGTTGCACATCTTTTGGTTGCCTTGAGTGCAAGCTGTTCAGTGCCGTCAATAGCTTTTTATTAGTCAACATGAGCTTGAGTGGCGGCGTAGGCAGAACTGTCTGTTTGTCTCCGTTTCCATCATCAGGTTTTAAGTCGGCTAGTGTGTTTACCATGCATTGTCTTATGGGATTAATTTTCATTCCGTGTGGTATGTTTATTGCTAATATGTGTTCTCGAATGTCCGCAGTGGTTTCGTCTCATCTTTTTAAATCTGTTTCATTGTGTTGGCTTCTCTGCTTTGGATTGCATGGTTATTTTCTCCTGGCAAAGGTAATTCTGCACGTAATTAAGCAGGCGGAGAGGATCCTGTCCTATTTCAGCATACATTTTGCTTCCCTTGCCTATCTGGCAGTTTTATTTTGTTGCAGTTACTGTGACCATGGGTGCTAATATGAGTAATCGAATGTTATGACGAATTGTCAGCATTGTGGTCTTGTTTGCACTTGATGGTAGAACCGGGGTGCTCTTGTCATCGTGCGTGTTGGAAGAAGTTCCGTATGATGGTTAATTTGTTGCTTCTGATTTCAAGAACGCTATGTCGATGGGGGTCTGCATTAGCATTTTCCGTTATGCTCATATGATGGTGACCACTAATTGTAGGGCAAATTGTAAATCAGTCTGCTGCGGTGTCACTGCATCCTTTTTATGTTGCGCTTTAGCTACGTGTTTTGTCCTATAAGCTGTTTCGGGTTTGTGTGGGTTTGTATTTTGGGCTGTGGGTAGAATTGGAGTTGGATTCTGGATACATTTGCTTATCTTATTTCAGCACTTGGAAAAATTAATTGGGGTTAGTGCGTTGGGCTGGTGGGGTCCTTCTGGCTGCTTGGATGGCCTTGGATGAGTTCTGCTGCCTCATGTACAGATTATTTTGTTCTTCTCATCATATCGATTATGCCCGTGATGAGTAGTACATGCGCCAGGCGTATTCCTGCAGTTGTGCTTGCGCACGATTGATGAGGTAAATAAAAGGGAAGTAAGAGACAAGGGATAGTTGCGAGTGCCTCGCAGAAGCCCTTCCCTTTTCGCATCACTGTTACTAGTGTAGGTTTGGCTGGTGAAATGGTTGTGCGGAGGTGTGCAGATCTTGATGGAACTGCATTTGCCTTTTTGAGGATGAAATAGTACAGTTTGAGGCTTAGAAACTTGTTTATGTACAATAGCTACTGGCGGTGCTTGCATTGATAGTCCCATGAGAATCTGCTAAATTTGGGACTGCTTGAAATCTGGTAGGTGTAGGAAGGGCTTGTCGCGTTGTAGTCAAGCGTCTTTTTGATGACCATCACGGCTGTCTTGTGGCACTTAGTGGCTGGTGGTTGAGGCTCGCGGAAGAAGAGAGGTACTGCGTAAGGCTAGTTTGGTTGACTTTCGGTCTCTTTGGCAGCCACGTTGCATTAGTGGGGCAATGTTACTGCTCCTGTTGGATGAGAGCAGGCAACATGTGAATGACCATCACAGCTGTCATGTAGCACTCGGTGCTTCATGAACGCTGGTGGCTGAGACTCGTCGAAGAAGAGAGGGACCGCGTAATGCTTTATTTGGTTGGCATCCAATCTGGGTAGCCATGTTACCTTGGTCGGGCAACGCTACTGCCCCTGTTGGACGAGAGCAGGCAACGTATGCTAGCATAAGCCCACAGCTGCTATCCAGCTTCTTGGATGAGAGCGGATGTATTTCCTTGACGCAAATTTATTACCCAATTGATGGCGCATGTTCCTTTGTGACGATTAATAAATGTTTGAGGTGTGTGTATTTAGTATGTATTCATATCTGTCGTCATCTGTGTACACGTTATTCAGTGTTGCTGCAGTGCTTCTGTTCTCACAAATATTAAAAACACATTTTGAATGATTGCTTTATGCTGCCTTAATGCTTAATTACATTCGGTAGGTCGCATGCTTAATGTAGCTTGCCTTTTTAGGAAATGGAACCCTCCGACCGTCGTTGCGCTTAGTTAAGATGGCATATAATCATGCACTCAAGTAGTGTACAGCATCAGAATCAGTTGTGGTTGCGGTTCAGACGATCCTAGGTGAAGAGAAGGCATGAATGCAACCACCGCTGAAGGCGCTGAATCTTTGAGTCGGTTGGCCTGGACAATGTGTGAGTGCGTTATCTCTCTGACAGCGACCTTCTGCCGTTGACCCTACCACGTTGGATGGAACTACATTTGATGTTGTGTGGCAGGCATTTGTGATTTGTTGCCTAATTCAAAATCATGTCTAGCTAATTGACAATAAAGTTGGTAAAGGTTGATAGTCTTTTTTGGGTTATGAGTCGGGGTGTACCCGTTTGATCGGCCAGCTTGCGATTGTGACTGTCCAGGCAACGCAACTGCAGGAGCCTCGTGCTACAAGCAGGCAGACACGGTTGGGGCCGTAAGGCAAAATGCCTCCGTAACCCCATTACAATGCCATTGCCTTCTGTTAGTAAGCATTTACTAGAACTTAGGTGTAGTTTGCTGAATTGCCTTTGCATGTGACCGCGTCGCCAGCGGATTCTTGTTAGGCTTAGGCAAGTTAGTGGTTTGGGTTTAGGTTTGAAGGGAAGGTATGAGGCCCAAGTCTACGATTGTTGGGATTTCGCTGGCGGATGTTTGTGGTTTGATCTTGGCTTGCTGATCCAACTTGAATGTCTGGTCTTTTTTCATGGCTGGGCGTTTGGCGCGATGCCGAATTAGCGGTCAGTGTTACACTTTTTGTGAGAAGCAGCTGCTTTTGTCGTTATCTAGGCTGATCTTGTTAGATTCGGTTTGTTGCATCAAAAAGGATAACTTGGGCTTAGGACATTCCCTAAATTGTAGCGCTGACTACTTGTGATGCCTGCATATCAGTGATAAGGTGTGCGATCCAGTTGCTAGAACTTGAAGTCACAACTATGGTGGCAGTGGTACCACTAAGGGTGTGTCAAAGTGCAAATGTCCTCATTGTCAGCATTAGGATGTTCTTCTGCCTATAGGATTTATTCATCATGGGTTCTGTTCAAGCTACTGGTAGAATGTTGGTGTTTCACTCATATGGAAGCACAATAGGGCCAACAACCGTATTGGCGGATAAGATGCAGACTTCTACTTATTGTTATTGAGTAGGATATGTAAGTGAGTCTGCAAAATGCCTTTGAGATTGGGTAATGGTAGGAAGCCTTTTACGCTTCCATGGTAGTCCAATACTGTCTTACCATCAAGGCGTGGACGCTGCATGACTAATAAGTGGGTGTCAAAATGAAGGTCATGGCAGATGGGCGGTTGCAAACAAAGAACATCAGGTAGCTAGACTACAGTCACCTAACTAATTTAGGGGCTAGATATCCTGCTCCACATTATTGTTCAGCGTCATTTCCTCTTTAGATGACGCGTTGACTAGCCATTGTTGCTCTGCTTCCCACGAAGGTCCTTCGGCTTCTCAGTAAAAGGCTAAAGAGATGAATTTTGCTGAGTTTGAATGCCTCCTTCAAAGAAAATAAGTACGTCGATCTGGACACTGTGAAAGCCATTTTAACAGTATAGACGCGGCAGTTGCTCGCCAAATCGTCTTTGTTAATTGACAGTTGATGTGACCCTGTTTTCCGTGCATTTGAGCTGGCCGTATAGCCTAACCTTCTCCCTCACCTGTTACTGCGCTTAGACCTTGTGTGGTCGATTTTGCCAGCAGTAAATGGCCACCGTTTCCACACAGTTTTACTTATCACTTGTGCATTGCTTTAATTGTTCTGACGATCCGTTTCGGTTTCGATCACTTACTGGCCGTATTGCCCTGGCCGCGTCGACTGGCCTCCGAGACATATCTGCAGTTCTTTTTCCTGCCTTCGGTAAACACGCATCTCTGCTCCAGCTTTACTTTATTCGTTCTATAAATACGCATGTTCTGCATTGAGATTTTACCATCTGTTGCCCCTAGAAAGCCTCAAAGCGCTAAAATGGGAAAGTTCATTTTGGCTATTTGTTAAGAACTGCATTCCTTTGGCATTATGCTGATAGATTTAGGTTGGTTGAGCACCAATCAGTGGTGACATTAAACTAAGGGTTTCATGAATGCGTTGAATGTGTGTTTATAGCGTTTCGAGCATTGCTAGAACACGAAATGCTCGCTAAGCATGGGCAGAATGTGTATACTTAAGAGAAGGAGGAGTGAGACTTCTGGCACGACCAGTATGCCAGCTTACGCAGCTGGGTCAAAGCAGTTACCACCGTCCAGGGAGGCAAACCAGCCAGTCTACTTAGTCATGCACCGGGACAATCAATTTGACCTTATGCTAAAAAAGTTGAAATTCATTACCACTGGGCGAGCACTGTTGAGTTGTTCGAGCTCTAATTAACATTGGAAATGAACTAAGAGTAGAGCCGCGAGCATTCCTGGAGGAAGAAAGAAGGCCAAGCACAGGTCAGAAATCGTGTGTGCAATATAGGGAAGAAAGGGGCTACTGGCATGGCCGGGAGGCCAGCTCACACAGCCAAGTTCAAGACAGCCGCCGAAAGTCTTTAAGACCAACCATGTAGCGCCCCGAGCATCCCTAGAAGACGGAGTGAAGTCTAAGTGTTAGTCAGAATACTTGTATTCTAGAGGGAAAGGAAGGGAACTGCTTGCATTTTTGACCGACCAGCCTCCGCAGCTAGCTTCAAGGTGGCGGCCACTAAAGTGTCGGACCAACCAACAGTCCAAACAGACAAAACACTACAAACCAACAGTCCGAACGAGAAAACACAACATTAAGAGCTGTTGAAAAGTGTCTCAGTTATTAATCGACATTGTTAAGTGGCATGAATCCCATTCGCTGCACAGCTTCACGCCGTCTCTCCTTAAAAGAGGCAAGACTTCACCATATTGTCAAACGCTGCGATGTTAAACATAAACGCTTAGATGAAGGTTAGTTGGGTAAACGGAATGTGATTTGCAGATGAGTAATCAGGGCAAGCCTGTCCTAGATCCCATTTTAAAGCAAAGAATAGAGTGCGGAAAATAAATCAATTTAAATATATATGGATTTAAATGACTAGCTACGGGTTTTCACACAAAAGGACGATAAAACCCATCCAGTTGTTAAAGTGTGCATAATGGGAATCATTAAAATAGCTAGGACGTATAAATGCGAAACAGGTAGAAATTTGGTGCTTTCATAATTTTAAAGGCACAATTTTACGTCAGTTTGCGCATTATGCAAAGTAAAAATGCATTTGCCTAAAGCATGTCACTCGCCGTTTTCAAGGTCATAAGCGGCAACTGCCTTCTGTTTCGCAGTCGTGTTGGATCCGCTGACAGGCTACTCTATCAAATCGCGGCAACGTTTAGTCATCTATCTGGAAGAATCAACTTAATTACGGAGGAGTATTTGCTGAAGGCAACACCAAGGAACGCAAATATCGCAAGTGCGCAATGAGTCGAACTTAACACAATTAATCAAGCCCGGGCTCCTTAGTGACTGATGTGGAAGCTTAAATTTGCTGTCGGTGCTGCTTCGCACAAAACTTGGGTAAGAATGATTGCATTTTATGGTCCCCGTCAAGTTTCTCATGCATGACTTAACAATGGTCATTCGCTAGATGATTGGGCTACAAATTTTGTGCCCAAGATGTTAATTATTTATGCACTGCAACTTTGTTCCCGTAAATTGCTTGCATGTGTGCTTATCCTCTTTTGGAGTGTTGTCCAGTTCGCACTACTCAACAGAGACAGGTTTGTGGTTTTGAAAATGCCTAGTCTACGTGAGAACTGCTTACCACGTTTAATACCATCGAGAAGACCTGGATGAAATTGGGCATCTGACTCATGCCTTTGGTCCATGCGTGCATAAGGCAGCACATGTGTCAAGCATTAGTAAATTGACCTTGGTGTGATGTCCTCTCACCTGGATTTGGAATTGATCCTAATCGAGTCCGCACTAGTGACGTGCAACTCTCCTATTAAATAAGTCAACATCTTTTTACGGTAAGCCGAAGGAGTGTGATGTGATGCAAATATCAGCTACGGCCTATATGTGACTCTATGATTAAGATCTATTGCCAATTTTGATGCTATTTCCGTTGCATCTGAGCTCATTTTAAGCGTAGGATCTGTGACATTCAGGAATAACGATGGTGCAATGCGGGTGATTTTAATGCGAAGAATGTGGTAACATAAGCACATAGCTGCTAGATACCTTTTTGGATTCGCCGATGTTGCTTGCAATTGAACTTAACGCTTTATCCCATCTCTAGCAGCTGCGACGTCTTTCGCTCTGTAAAAGAGATTTAGACACAATCAATCGTTGAGAAACCCTTTTTCAGCAAAGACAATATTGTTCAAGAATATAGGGGAAAGCAGTCTCGTGTGTAATGATAAGTGGTGTTGGGGATAGTGCCTTGGAAATCATCACAGAGTTCCCTATTTGACCCATACAAGGTGCCATCACTGCCGTCTTGCACCAGCATAACCCAACATCTTAAAGAATTCTTCACATGGTTGCGCATTTTCAGTGGCGACAATAATTTAACTCGGGTCAGCAAACGCACCTGCTCGACAAGATTGCCAGTTGGGCAAGGTCAGCACAAAATGTTAGACGGAGACACTATTTGCGCTTTAGACCGCCACAACAGAGCTAAGTAAAGAAATCTGACACTGCCGTATCCACTTCCGCTCCACCTGCTTGGAGTTCTCGAGAAAATAATTAAGAATTTACGCCTCTAGGCAGTTCGGTTTGCACTAACGTGACATGTACCATCCAGCAAACATCTTCAAACTGCCGGGCATTTATATACATCGCATGCTTCGTCTAAAGATCCCCAAAAAGGGCATCTTACTGCAAACCCTAAATGGCGACCCTTAGATTACGGCGGTCATATTATCCTGCATGAATAAATGCATGCACCTCACAACACCCACCAGTCATCTTCTTATGTCACATGGTTTTGTGCGGCGACGGAGGCTATGGGGCATGATGAGGAAAAGAAAGGACCTTTTCATTTTATAAATTCACATTTGAAACGACGAAAGCTTTGCTATCGTTGGCTACTGCAATTACGTAGACATTGCATTAGTATTTCAGACAAACCTAATAAGCGGAATTTGAGTTAAAAGCGCAGAGTGCACAACGTATAATGTGACATTCTTGCCAATGCATGAGACAATGCGCCAACCTTAAGTTGATGGTAGAGTGATAATTAGATGTTCGAAGCATTAGTTTGATGGAGAAATTAGCCTTCTAAAAGTAGCAGAGCCCCTGCGTCAATATATTGTCAATCACTTGGAGCACGTAAGTTATGACTTAGCTGATGAACCGAATCTGACCCATCCTAATATAATGTAACTTGTAGTTTCCAATGTATTTCATCACATCTAGCACAATCAGACAATTGCTCACTTTAGCTGATTCGAAAGGAAAAGAAACTGGGGGTCCTAAATGCTGTTTAGCCTTTGCTCAAAAAATAGACGGTAAAAGAGATTAAAATGCTATTGTTTGCCCACAGCCACCTACCCATCTTGCAGTAGAAGCTAGGTGAATAACAAGTTACTTTACAAAATCAGTCTATGGAATAAGAATAAGAGCCTTTGCAAAATAGACATCCCTAGAGGCAAATGAAGCCCTTGTTGAAATCATGGTATGTACTATAGCTGATTTAAAAAAAACGCCATCACCGAGGTGGACGCTGTACGTTCTTGTGCTTTGCATTTCATTAGTCGATGTTTGTAAAACTGGCATGATGGCCTTTTTATCATCTCAGCTATCTAAGGGTTTCCTTTTACTTGCCATTTTGAGTGCACAATAAACGCGTGGTTTTGGCTCTGGCATTAGCAAGATACTCAACCATATGAGTTCCTTAGCTTGCATTCGAATGGCAGTTGATTCCTCCGCAACCAACTGGTCGTAAAGCGATCGAAAATGACGACAACGACCCTCCATAGCTTGTGCATAACCCTATAAGCCCTTTAATGTCACTTAACGCAGGATGTCTTGCAGCGCATATTTGATTTGATCCATCCCATCAACTAACCGTATGATTGAAGTGTAAATGCGCCACAGACACTGACTTAGTGCCAGTGCGTGGCTCAAATGCGGGTAAGTGACGAGGGCGAGAGAGAAGAGTGCTGCAGCAAATTGTCACGACAATGAGCGGGTGCACAAGCGACCCAAGCTCAGTCTTTAATGCTCCTCCTGGAGTGAAATGAGCATCACCTGCCAGAGCAATTCAAACGATTTGTAGTAGCCGATATGCAAAACTAGCTTTAGCATACATCACTTATTAATTAAAGTCAAACATTACTGAATCTAAGGCAAATCTTTAACTTGAATTCTCGCCGATACAATTAAGGCCAAAGAAGTTGTTCTACTTACCTCTGCTCTCCCAATTTTGTAGAGAATCCTTCATTCCATCACTGTCGCGGACACGCTGCGACCACAAGAGAGGTTCGCTACACAACCCTTACTCGTCTGCAGCTCATCTGAACCACCAGATTACCCTGTTAATACTTCTCCATTGAAGGGTTAAATTTATTTAACATGTCCCAAAATGCTAGGAGCGTTTGGATTCTGCAGTTTGCATTCCGATTAGGCGCCTAGACATCTTTGCCTATGGTGATAAACAGTGGCACGTATTGACTTACTCCTGGCCTGTAATTTCGCCTACTGAAGACCAAGACGGAGCATTTAAATGTTAAGCAGCTGACAAACGGATGTCAGCAAGCCCGTTTTCATTTTAATAATTTTGACAGAAGACTGTGTGGAAGCTGCCATGCACAGCTGCTGCATTGGCAACATTAGTGCCGCTGTTGAAGGAAATCAGCTGCCTGTTGGGAGGATGCTGATGCGTAAACATTGCCTCACAGATGGTTTTGCAACTATCAGCAACTGTAGTAATGCATTCGCTCTTTGACTTCTCTCCATCCAGTTATTGTGTTTTTGTTGGATTCGAAAACACTTGTGAGGCAACTGATCTTCATATTCTCCTGCTAAGCCATCATTCGATTGATGCAAATATTGTTTGTGAGCCATGGCTGCATTTCGGGTGGTTGGTGAAATGAGGGGATAAAATTCGGAGAGCGGGTTTGTGCAGGCCAAAACCATATGAGAAGCAATAGTGATCCTGTAGGGTAGACGCAGCAAGCAGGCGTCTGCATGGCTCTCTCTATTGCCGCATCCGGCCACCACATGCCCCAGCTAATGTGATGTGAACACGAATTAGCGGGAAGAAAGAATTAAAGCAAAAAGATTATTAATAAGCTAGTTGCATTGTACACCAAACTTCCACTCTTTTTGCCCTAGCGAATGCAAGTCGGCCTTTCGATTTGGCTTACTAAATGTCTTCAAAATCGAAAACAGATTCGTTTCCTTTGCAGATGTGCGTTTTAGCGATCCCGCAATCAGCCTGACCGGAAGAGAGGAGATTGCAATTCGTCGGTTAGGCTATTGCAATGGCAATGAGCAAGTGGCGAATTTCGTCCGACGTTGCCTCCCTATGCGAAGAGTTCTGTCATTGTCTCAATCGCTTGACATTTCGATAAATAGCCATCGACGTTCTTCTCAACAAAGTTAAGGCCTAGCCATGCTGCAATGCCGTCATTGCTGGCAACGGAGGCTAGCGAGATTACGTTACTAAGGAGTAAATGACAATTATAATGTTGCTGATAAATCATGCCTGGGTATAAGGCAAAAATGGACAGAGATCTCAAAACAAAAATTTTTGCAGCATTGCAACTGCATAACCAGATGCCAGGTAAACCCATCAGGAGGTTTTCCGCCATCAGTGATAACGCCGATCCGCGACATTGCACCTCTTCTGAACGACAGCATTGACTTGACTTGTTTCTTGGAGTGGTTACGGTGAATTGCGTAATTTTTAACCAGCTTGACTGCTTGTCTAAAACATACCTGCTTCACACATGCGTTGTTACCGGTAATTTAGTGCTTTTGACGATCCCAATGAAAAACGCATTATGACTTCCGATAGCATTAAGATGCTCTCTCCTCTCTCGGTTTCAGATGTAATCTACAGTGTTGGCATTGATACGGAAAAGTGCAAAGTGTGGTCTTAAATTCCACTGCATCGTTTCAGATGCGCACATAAAATGCCATTGTGTGCAAAGTTTTTGGGTCACACAATTCCTACAACCTGCACCTTGACCTCGGTTCAAAGATGGCAGAAAGCAATGTTGGATACCTTAGGCTGGATGTAAAGGCATTACAATGCAGAGTATCTTCATGGTAAACATTGCCCAGATCTCAGTTGGACAGGCAAACGCGATTGATAAAAAGTAGAAGACTACCGCACCAACATAAATTTGGGCATCGAAACCGAAGGTTACATGAGCAGTTGCAAGTTGAGGTTGCCACTGTGACTGCGAATAGGCGCGAGGCTGTCTGTACTTTCTTTGTTACCGTTACGGAAGGGGATGAAGTAGTGGTGTTGCAGCCATTGCATGGCTACAAAAGGAAAAAGGCAGCGTCTAACTGTGCCAACTCTTCGTTGAGTTGATGCTCCTGCTCTTCTTACTATCCGTCACTAAACGATGGCTGAAACGGTTGGCACGACCAAATTGGGCATGGATTATTCACCATTTAGTCGAACGTTACATTGTGAAGCCAACCACTGCTGCCTTATACAATAGCCTTACCCAATGGAAGGTGATGGTTTTATCCAAAACAAACACCAGCACTATTGACGGTTACGAACACAGCGATCACAAAACCGGGGATAAGGTGCTTGCAGCGATTCTGACAAATGCACTCAAGCAATCACAAATGGGTTCCTCTAAATGTAGAAGTCCTTTTGATGACTAAAGCTGCAATTTACAATTCATACCCTTCCCAATGTTACGCAAACTTTGCCTTAGTTTGCGGGTGTAAAAATAAGCTTTTTTGCAAAAAACCTCATGGCGAAGCTCTATTTGATATTTAATTCGATGTTCGGATACTATTAGGAGAGCTTCCTTGGCGGGTTATAATTAGAGCAAGCGTGAACGTGACATCTGTGGATATAAAGGGATTCCAGGCAAGTCTTTAACTTGAAGCAGAAGAGGACAAAGAAGAGGTCTGTTAAGGAATTTATGTTGCAATGGCGAGCACACGTTTGGTTTGGAAAGAAGGAACCACTAATTTCATGCATTTGATGGATTTCAAACACATTCTAAAGAAATGGGCGCTATCATAAAAATGGGTCGTCATTTCAGCCAGCCATTTGATGGACTGACCAGTCGACCTCAAATAACCGCTTTATTAATAATAGAGCAAGGGTGAGTTCACATTGGCTTGCGATCCTCTTGTTAGGCGCCTGTCAATGGTAAGTCATTGCATTATTTCCATTTGTTTATGCAAATATTCTGGGACGTTCAATTTTAGTGTAAAAGTTTGACGAGGCAAAAGGCGCCAAAAATGTTGATTTCGCCAGACCGTTTGGTTATATTTTATTCAAGTAGGCAGCGAGTAACCGGCACCTGAGTGTGTTGGTGGCTGGATCAGAAGTAGCCCGAATTCTCGAATGCCATAACAAAGCAATTTTCGCCCTTAATTCACGTTCGTAATTGCCGTGAGGATGGTTTTAGGTTACGGCAAAACACCCTTAAATTGACACGCCTTCAGTTCGAAGCACGACGTTACTTTGCTTGATGGGATCTGTTGCTGGTGTTGCTTAGGTTACGCACGTTGGTACATTTTGAATTATGTTCCTCATCTAGTGGCAAAATGGGGCCCTGATCCCACATATTAACATTTTGCCACCATGCCAGGCTTCATGACGACGCTTCCCTTTTACAGAAAATGAGTAGCACCGTTTGTGTGCTTATTTGCCTTTCGTTGTGATACATGCTTTAACATCAACTCAAAATTAAAACGAAGTGGGAAGCAGTGTTGCTTCGTTAATATTTCCGGTCCTGTTACCAGTGTGCTGTAATGGCTAGTGCCAATTGCAATAGCACCATCGAGCGTTGTGTCATAGCAACCGGACTGCGGAAGACCTGTCAGCCGTAAAAATTGCGCTTATCATGGTTGTAATTATGGTGTAATCCTCCCCTTCACCTGTTAAGCATGGCAGGTGCTGTCACCTGCTTGCTTGTGGAACCCCATCGATGAGCTTTTGTGAGTCGTTGGAGCTGAGCAAATAAGGGCGAATAATCTTGTGTTCTTAATTGAACAAAGTCAAAATGTGTAAATTATGGAATCCTTTCACCAGGCAGACTAGAATTCATGTTCTGCATTTGTCTTCTTCTCCGGGTTCACACCCCAAGGCAGCTGCTCGATCATCCTACTCGTAATTATAAATTTAGTAATGGGTGTTTTTAACCAAGTCTTTGAACTTGTCAATCCATGTGGAGGAACACATATATGCAGCTTGTCGTTCTTTCTCACTCAACAGCATTAATTTTAGCGCGCATTAATTATGGGGCTGCTACTGAGCTGTGGTAGAACATCTTTGATTCAGAGCTGACGATCTCAGGCAATCCATTAGACACACATTACCGTCATAGAAAGGTAAATGTAACCACAAATTGCTTACTTCTATCCATTTAGGCAGTTAAAATCAAGAACTTAATGCATGGATCAAAAAATGAATGATGCACTAAAGTGCCTGTGGAAAAGAACAAAATTAAGTCGCTCTGTGAAGGTGGCGTTAATGGCGAATGCATAACTGTTTAGTGGCGCATGGGCTGAGGCACCGAAAGATGCAGTACCACGTCACGAGCGGTACTCGTTCTGGAATTTCTAAATCGCAAACTGAAAACCCGTTCGGACAATGTTGCTTCTCTCATTGGATGAAAGCAGTTGATTTGTGAATGGCAGGAGCATTTCTCTTCAATTTGTGATTGATACTGGTGGAAAACGAATCACTTATGTAGTAATGCATGTTTCTTTAAGACGGTAAATGTTTGAGAAGGTACGTAGATTTGGTACAATTACAGTAGGAAAGATATAGTTAGGGTTGGCGGTGGGTGGGGATTCTTATTTTTCGTCATTTCTGCGCACGTTGCTCAGTGTTGTGACGGTGCTTTTGCTTTCTACCCAAATAAATCTATTTCAATAAACTTTAATGCTCATCTTGAAAAACCGTTTTTGCTGCCTCAGCAAAATTACCTCCAGTAAACGACATGCTTGCCTTTGAGTTAATCTAATGCCGCAATTGTCGACGTGCCTAGTTGGGAGGACGTTCAGTTCAACGCCAATTTTCAGTCCTACTGGTCAGGACATAAAGGCTAACGTATTGCTTCTTTGACACGCATCGTTTTCAGATTTCTCTTAAACTTCAAGGATATGGCTTTCTCAGTTTTGACCGAAGCCAACTTTTCTGTTAGCCCGGCATATGTTATTGCCTTATTTTGGTAGACATTTAGTAGAACGTTGTTCGAGTTTACGAAACCGCATTTGCATTCGACCTTATTGCCACCAGAGGTAATAAGTATGCAAATTAACCATCAGTTAAGGCAGGAAGTTGTCTTTTTCCCATCCATTGTAATTTAGTGCTCCTTTTCCACATAGGCGCGCACTCTTCATCGCCCAGTAATTGGTGTCAAACTCGAAGCCCTCGACAGTTAAGCAGTGCTAAGCAATTAACACCGAGTAGCTTAAAAACTGCTCGGTAGCTAATGATAGAAGCTAGATTTCCCCTCCACGTTAGTGCTCAACACCACTTTTGGATGCATACGCCAATCTAGGCGCTGCGAAAGCTGTCATAACACCAGAGGCGCAGCACAGGTTCACCCCATTTGCCTCCTTTTTGTTAATTGGCAGATGGTTTGAGCCAGACGTGTTGTCTAAACATCCTCATTGCCTATTACTGCGCTTTGCCGCTTGCAGGGTTATTTGCCAGCATTGATGGGGCCACTGTTTCCACCTGATTTTACTTTTTACTCGTCTAGTACCATCACTGATCTGGACATCGGTTTCTGTTTTAGTCACTTCCTGGCCGTATTGAGTTGTTTGAGCTCTCATTAGTAGAAGCAATGAACCAACCTTTGCTGAAGACGTCGGAATTGGATCTCCCATATTATTTATCAAAATTGTTATGGGATTTGTGTTCCCTTCACGCTTATAATCCTAGAAGTTTTAAAAGGCATAAGTTTGATGCTGCCAATTTATAATCAAGGGAAGGCGCGAAAATTCGTCAACTCAACAGAACCCATGGCAATACTTGTGAACGCTCCAATAAAGTTCGGCCGTTATTGAATTTTATCGTGCCGTGTCATCGGAAGGTGTTGTGTGAGACGGTGCCTGGCATGCGGAATGACACCAGCAAGCAACGAACCATGAAGCCCATACCTACAGTTGGCGAAGGGGATCCGTTTATTAATTCTGGGGTGAGGCTGTATTTGAGAAATTTGGATTGGTGTAACTTAGCTTATCCGAATTTAAGGAAAAAATGGCAAGTAAGAATAATTTCCTTTCTAATATCAATTATCGGATATAAGTGGCGACAAATGTTACTCAAAAAGAGGCATGCAGCCGCCTGCTTGGTCTGGCGCATCAAATGTTCAGCCTCACATTCAGCCTTAATTAAAAACAAACCTGCATGTAAATATAATCGCATAAGCATAAATTGTGTCTGTATGTTCCACGACATGAGCTAGCTGCAGCTTACATATTGTGCTAATTAAAACAAGACTTTTGTTAAAGCATTTTACTCAACACTTTCAAAGTCACCAGTGGGAACTTTTTTTTTTTTTTTTTTTTTACTCAAAAAGAGTCATGACATGGAATTTAAATGAATAATCATTTAAATCTTCCACTGCTGGTGTTTTTAGTTTTCTCCACCTCCTTTGTTTGACTCGAGCAGCACAAGTTGACCATAAGAGGTGTGCTAGCCTACAAGTTGTTCTCAAATAAGCACCATGGGCTGTGCCTGCCTGCTTTTAGTACGAGGCTCCTGCAGTTGCGTTGCCTGAACAGTCACGTTCGCAAGCTGGCTGATCTAACGGGTACACCCCGGCTCATAAATCAGAAAAGACTATCACCCTTTCCGACTTTATTGTCATTTCGCTAGTCATGATTTTGGGTTAGCAACACGTCACAAATGTCTGTCAAACAGCATCGGGAGCAGTTCCGTTCAAGGTAGTAAGAACAACGTCCTTGAAGTCTAAGAGGAACCTGAAAAAAGGCTGGCGTCAGAGAAATAACACACGTTCACTGTGCAGGCGAACCGACCCAAAGGTTCACTGCCTAAGTGGCGGTTGCATTCATGCCTTCCCTCGCCTCAGGATTGTCCGAACCTCAATCACGACTGATTCCGTTGCTGTACACTACTTGAGTGCATCATTGTACACCCTCTTGACTAAGCGCAACGATAATTGCGGGCTTCCATTACCTAAAAGGCAAGCTATATTACTTTACTGAAGGTAATTATGCATCAAGGTGGCGTTAAGGCAATCATTAAAAATGAATTTTAAATGTTTGGGAAAAAAAGCACCGCTAAAACTGAATAACGTGTACAAAGATATCGACAGACATTAATTCCCACCCACCTTCAACCCTCATTTTAATTGCACCAAATCTACACAACTTCCCAAACATTTACATCACGGAAATAAACTCGCTTCCATTCACATCAGATGAATCCAAGAAAATAGATTGCAGCCATGGGTTTATGCTACTATACGTTGCCTACTCTCATCTAACAGTAGCTGTAACAATGCCCGACTAAGGCAACAAGGCTACCCAGGAGATTGGAAGCCAAACAAACAAAGCATTGCGTAGTCCCTCTCTTTTTCGACGAGTCCTAACCACCAGCCACCATGGAGCACCGACAAGACAGCCGTGATGGTCGTCAAGCTTCAGTTTAATCGCGAAACGCTGGACTGTAGTCCTATCAAGATTCATCACCCACTTTTGTAAGAGAAAAAAAACAAAGGGTTAAGGCACTACTTGAACATTTCTTAGATGCGTGAGAAGTAATGACAAAGGCAAAGCTCAAATTCCACACTCTTCGTTAAATAGGTCATTCTGATCGAAATATGTCCCAGTAGAAATGGGTTTAGCCTGCATGAGCAGAAGGCCTAGAATGTTGTTCTTAGCAAATTGGTTACGGTAATTTAAATAACTCACTTATCAACACGAAAATGGAGCCCAATCTCGTCGAGGTTAGAGCTAACTTAAATGACTCCAAAATCGAGGAGCAAATAATTCAACTTAAAGACTTAACCTAATAAGGAATCTTTAGCAGTAGTTATTTTACAGATTCTAGATGGTCGGTTTGTTCATTTTTATGCATTTTGCTCCTAAATTGGGCTTGGTACATTGTTTCGATTTTATATTTTGTGACTGCGCGATGCAAACTTGTTTTATAATTATTTACACTAATTATAATGCTGAGAATTCCAACTTTTTGTTCTGAATTTTTTGTTTTGAGTTTGAGCTTATCTTACCACCTCAATATTAAAATGTATCTATCAGAATTTTCTTGAAGGGCACAGAAGACAATAATATGACAGACAGGTGCGACTGCCAAACAGACTGGGCCTGAGTTGTCGGTGTGACCCGGAGACACTTGTCCTAAAAATGACTATAAAGACACCCAGGTTACAGTGACTGAAATCAGTAGTTGAACATCCCGAGTGTTACAAATGCTTCTACAAATCCAGCTATGACTTGACTATCATCGAAGAAATGGCTGCATTTTGTCCATTAACAATGTTACATTGTGGTGTGGGCACTCCTCCACACCACTTTTGCCTGTTAGAGTAGCTGGCAAGACCTATCAATCCGGGGTGCACATTGGCATTGCATTCGCATCGTGGGCTGCTTTGTGGTTTTGAAGAGGCAAATTATTTTGTTCTCGTAAGAAATACGCAGTGGCTGAAAATGCGGACACAAGGAAGCTATGCGCCCCAGATTTGTAGGCCTTATCAGCCGCTCTAACAGGTGAAGAATAGGTATGGAGTAGGGTATACACCACAGCGCAACAGTGCCGATGGATAAAATTGAGACGTTTCTTCGATTGATGTAGGGAAGTTTACAGTTGGATTCGGGAAATGCTTGCAGACTTTGGGTGAGTAACTAATAAGTTTAGTTATGGAAACTTGAGCTCGTTTGCGGCCATTGTCAGAAAGAATGTGTCCGGGCCACATCAACAACTCAGATTCCTTTCTCTTTGGAAAACACATCGTCTAGCCAAATAACAATTCATCTTTGGCCGTCAAAAGGACTATTGTATCTACAGTGTTGGCATTGAGGGCGATAAGATTAAGAATGGCAAAACAAAGCACTCAAATGCACAAAAGTACCTCGGAAAAAATCGCGATGCCTGAGCACTATAGGTAATATAAATAATTTAAGAACCAGTTAGCAGTGTGTATTCATGTAAATATAAAGATCAAACTAGTGCATCAGGCACTATTTGGAACAAAAATGAGTAAAAATAACCAAGACGTTATGCAAAACACGTAACTCAACCACTGTTGGCACTTCCCTGTTAGGAGAACAAGGCTTTAAGTTAACTGATTAGCTCCTAGCTTTCAAAGTCATTAAAGCCGGATTTGTTGTAATTTTTGCTATTGGACTGATTTGCTGTGAATCTAAGATCTCCATAGTGTGTCGAAGAGTAAGTTGTTCAAAGTGCCGGGCACCATTCGGCGAGGATGACATCTTAGGCTTCTTACTCATACAAGATGTATCGCTTTCCACTGAGGCATATTTCGATGTGAATAACCTAATTAAAGTGAACTGTGGATTTGGAGTCCTGTCTTTGCCATTCCGTCGCACACACCTAAGGAGAAAGTGAGTGGTGTCTTAACATTTTTGTTTTCTTTTCTTCCAAAATTGGTAACGATTGACACTTGATTTACGATTATGCTTTGCAATTTATTTGTATGATTTCCATTTTCGTTACTCAGCAATGGCTGCTTTGTTCAAGTAGCTATGGCGTGTAAAATGCTAACGTTCGCAAAGTATTTAGGATGCAGAATTGAGCTGGGCATAAAGAGTTAGGCCATTGATTAGGCGCTACTCCCAACGTACCATCCCATTAGGAAATGATCGTTTGTGTCTTGGTACGGTAACGACCAAAAAAGGGTGAAGCGACCGCAACATTGCCCGTGAGTCTGCAAATAGAACTGTTGTTTTGATTTGGAAAAGCCTGGGTCGTTGGCTTACTGGGCCTAAATATGCTGTTGCTTCACCTGATTGCATTCGTCTCGCGGCTTGTGGCCCTCTGCGGTAGTTTTCCTTGTTTCTACTTAAGTCAGTGACAAAATAGTAAGGACAGATGGATGTTTAAAACCGAGTTAAACTGTTATGCTCTATTTCATTAAATATAGTTCAGTCTTAACTTGAAAGGCCTCTCTTCGGCCTCCTGCCATATGTGGCTGTTTTTATTTTACCAGTTTAAACAGTGGCGCGTAAGTCTTTGTCAAAACGCATTAAGTTTAGTCAAGAGAGGAACTGCAGTGCTCTATTTACAATGCACTTGAGTCATTTTTGATCAGAAGGGATAGTCGTCGACCTCGGGTTTTGCGGTGATTAGGAGGGGATTCTGTGGCTTCTTTTTGCATTCCTGAGCCTTTGATCTTTATCAAGGGTTGGATGATAAGGTTTGTGGAGTCGTTTTCATCGCTACCTTGTTGACGTGGATGGGCTTAGCCTTTGATATCATTTTAGTTGCTTATGTGATTGCTTGAGGGACTTCTTGTAATCGAGCCTTGTAGTTCAATTGTAGTGATGTTCGAGAGCTTACGACTGCAGCTAAGCTTCACTAAATGCTTTTAGTCCAGTGTAAGCAAATTACTTCCTTTTACAAGCCCCTAGAGTAGTTTTGGTTATAAAGTTTCCTAGCCTAGTCGTGGCTGATGTTTGAGGAAAAGCCTGAGTTTTGAATTGCAGGTTTGGTAAGGTAGTCATTTAAGGGCGTGGTGGTAGGTGTTCAGTTATTTTATGAATGGTTTATACTTGATTTGGTCTTGCTAACTCTCCTCTGTTTTGGTCACCCCTCAGCGACTAATAGGGAGGAGAGCCTGGGTATGAATCCAACAAAGAGTTAGCACAGTTGAATGCTGCTTCTCCTTTTAGCCATGAAATGGCTGTGCACATTGCCACTTCATCCGTTTGGGTAAGAGTGAAAGGGGAAGTCCATCCACACCCTCTCTCCTTTTTGCAGTCATGGCGACAATCACAGCTTCAAGTGTTCGTGCTTCCTTAGATTGCGATGCATCGCGTATTTGCCCATGAAGTTGGCCACACTCCATGAGTGCTATTTATCATTTTCATTTTGACACAAATTCCTTTTAACTCGGTTTTTTATGGTTTTTTGCGGTAATGTAACGTTATTTCTTTCCTCCACAATTGCTTTGTATGACAGAATTAGCAGAAGTTGTGAAAGAATTTTCTCGTCGCTTTGAATCCAGTCGAGTTTCTCTAAGGACATTTATGGCATCCCATGCAATAAATGGGCCTTCTTTTGGGGCTGTGCGGAGATGTGAATGTGTATGTGACTGCATTTTGAATTCACAGTATCTGTCTTAACTTCACGAGCATGCCTCATTTCTGATTGTGGAAGTTTGCAGTTGGCTGCAAGCACTGGTTAGAAGTTCATATTTTCACGCGCTAAGGTTGTTAGTTGCGATACTAACTAATTGTTCATGGAAACCTTCCGTGGCTGGTGTTTTCCATCCCTTCACCTCTTTCGTTTAACCCAGGCAGATAAGGCTGACCACATAAGATGTGCTAGTCTGCAAATGGTTCGCACATAAACACGATGCTCTTCATCAGTGGTAGGAATAGGGCCACCGAGGATAAGAAACAGGCAGCTGAATCCATCTTAGCCCCACCTCAACGGCAAAATCTGTTTGCATAGCACTCGGTTTCGATTGCGTGTTCCTCTCAAAAATCCGTGTCTTTATCTCTGAAGCTGGATACTGCACCTTGCTAGCATTTGGATGTCCTTTTGACTTCACAGAGTTCCTGGGACGCCTCATTAACAGCAAATGCAAATCCTGCTATAAGTTGTCGGCTTCTAGCCCTCCCATCACCCGTTCGGTTCTTTAGCGATTACTTCGAGGTGGTTCATGAACCTCTGCGATGAAACACTGAAATTCCTCAATTTTGTTGGCTTCCATATGAGTAGGGCATAGAATCGGATTACTGATTGGATTGATGTTTGCGGTTGACCTCAAGACAACGAAACAGCATTTTCGTTACTAAAAGGAATTGCTTGAAAATTTGTGGCAGATTTTAAAGCATCGCGATTAGGCCATCAATACATTTTGACACCTAGAGCTGCTAGCACAGGGCATAAGTGGACATGAGGTTTACTTAGCATAAGAGACGTGGTTTGGATCGTACCATTGCCATTTCGTTCTTGTGAATAAATGGTCCCTCAGTGTCACCCCGCCTGATGTCTTATTTTCTCAATGTTTAGCAAAAATTGACCCTTCGGAACCGCTCATATTCTTAATACATACTTATCTCTTTGTTTCGCTTTACTTTATACTTCCTATTCTTTGGTGCATTGACCCGATTCGTTTTGTTTGCACTTCCACTTTCATTTGCAACGACATCTTTAAGGCTTCGTGGGCCTTTTGTCATAATTAAAGTCTCCTGCTTTTCAACTCAGATTTGCTTAGATTTGAAGTATCAGCGGGGTTTTGTTTTTTCGGAAGCTCCGGCAGTAGCTCTGGTTATAAAGTGTACCAGTTTGGATGCGGCTAATGTTCAAGATGTCCTTACCGTCATCCATTAGAGTACTTGCAGCTCTCAAGCTGAGTCTTGCCAGAGGTTTTTAATAAAAATTATAAGAAAGGGCCAAACTTAAATGCAACTTGCATAACATTAGGAAGGGCATGAGATGCAAATTTCAGTTTTAGTGACTAAAAGAATATTCGGTCTTCGCATGACTCATTTAATATTGCCAATGGCTTCTGGTAAGAATGTAGTGTGGATCTGAGCCTCAGTTTTGGAATTTTTGAGGTAATGGTTTTCAGCGGTGACAAATGTTGGTGGTTAGCAAACGCATTATCGTCGATTTGATGAGGTAATTGTTTAAGGGTGCAGTGATGGACATTGCTATGCAACTTTCCTTTAAACGGTGCGTGATTTTTGCCCAATTTGGTCTTGCTAGCTGTTCCCTTTCTTTGTTGTACTTCAGGGACTAGTAGAAAGGGGAGCATCAAGTCAACGAAGAATTGTCACGGTTGAAGGCTGCATTGAATTGCACTGTACCCTAAGGTACGCCGATTTTAAGTCAAAATGTTTGCTTTTAATGCAGTGGATTAGCTGCATTTTGCACTCCTCAAAAGTGGGATAATTCTTAAAAATCGCAGCATCCCTTGTTATTTACAAGGTTATTGGCGGCAGTGATTTCTTCCCTTTTCTTAAAGATTTGCACTCGTTGTTCTATTTGAAAGGTCAGAAAATCTGTAGAGAAGGGCGACTTCGTGACATTGGGCCTGTAGATCTTGATTTGCCCGGAAAGTCTCTGGCTTCACCAGAGTACACTTCAGTGGGCATGGGATGATACTCCGCTCGTAAATCAGGTAAGAATGAGCCATTTTAGAATCATGTGCATTTTTGTTGCATCGTGCTTCTGCCAGTTTTACTCCAGAATGGATTTGGGCTGGTACTCATAAGTTTTGCGGCTTTTGAGAAGATTGGCACCAATTTTCTTGCCTTGCACATGAGGTGCACAATTTATTGAATAAACAGCTAATTTTATGCACTTGGTGGATTGTGAACACCTTTTTAATATTTTGACAGTCATGATGCCTTAGTTGGGCATTGTTATTGTTCCTTTTGGATGAGAGCAGGCAGTTTATGAAGGGCTACTGCATTTCCCGAATGTTGTGATTAGTGTTGGCTTAAGGCAAATTGCTCAGATGGAACTACATATCTCTTTGAAAGGACTGGTAAACGTTAGAGGAGGTGTGTGGGTTCAGTGCAACGCCCCGTATCAGTAACAAGGTGCGGGATCCAATTGCTAGAACTTGAAATCATCCCTATGGTGGCAGGGGCATCTAAAAATGGTGTATGATTGTCCCCATTGTCAGCAATTGGGTGGTACTCTCCTGATGGAGTTGAGTCATCTTCAGGTATGCTCAAGTTACTGGTAAAAGGTTGACGTTGGTATCACGAAAATGTAAGTGCAAGTGGGCCATAGTTGTGGTAGCTGAATACATGTAAAATGCTGCTAATTGCTTCAGGGTAGCTTGTAGTAGTGTTTGTGAAAATTGCCCTTTCGTGAAGGTGGTAGGAAGGGCTTTCGGTGCCCCCTTTCCATCTAGACGTGTACTCATTATCACTTGGAACCAGGTGCCGAGGTCGAAGCAAGTAGCTTGATAGCAGTTCTATAGCTAGTTGCAGGGAATAGATTTCCTACATCACAATGATATTCTGCATCACCTCTTTTTAGTTGGCGTGATGACTGGTCATTGGTGATCTCGCCTTCTCCTACGATTGCCCTTCTGCTTCTCAGTTAAAAGACAAAGTGATTAGGTATGCTGAATTCAAATGCCTCCTTCAAGCAGTGTGGACACTTCAATCTTGACACTGTGAAAGCCATTATAGTACCGGAGACGTGGCAATTGCATGCTTCGTTTGCCTCCTCTTTGTTAATTGACAGTTAACATGACCCCCTTTTTGCGCATCTGAGATGGGCGTATTGCCTGACCTCTTCCTTGTCTATTACTGCGCTTGGACACGTTCGAGTGCATTATGCTAGCAATGCGAGACTACTGCTTCCACTCAATTTTGTTTGGCACTTGTGCAGTACTTTGATTATTCTGGTGAATACATTCTGATTTGATCACTTACCGGTTGTATTGTTCCAGCCGCGTCAGCTGGACTCCAGGACATATCGGCACCTCATTTTCTGCGCTCGTTAAATATGCATCTGACACCCTCAGCGTTTGGCATTTTTGTCTCCAGAGGATCTCATGGCGCTACGATAAAAACATTTCATTTGACGGTCCGTTGAGGAATTGCATTTTTTAGCATCAGGCTAACGGTTGTGCGACCGTTGTGTTCTAATTAGCATTATTATTGAACTAAGAGTGGTCGAAATCGCTGGAAATGGGTTCGCCTCATTATTTATTAAAAGAGGTGAGTGATTTGGGTCCAATCCACTGCATGGCCTTGCGCTGCCATTGCTTTTAAAGCAAACATGTGGAGATTGGGATGTTTTTTTAATCATGAGTATGATTTCAGCTACCCAGATACCAACAAAGAGCGCAAGAATTGGTCCCATTAGATAACACAATGGCATTACATACGAAGGCTTAGCAGAATTTATCAAAGAATGCACATGAAACATTTGCGTGAGGTGACGCTTGCGAACGACGCATATTGTGTAGCGAGGTAAGTCCGTCCTAGCCTATTTCGCGGCATAGAATGAAGCTCAAAATAAATCCTCCTTAAATTTTAACTGATGTCTGCAATCAACTTTGGATTTTTACTTAAAATTGCCATGAAACCCATTTGTTTTGTCAAGCGCTTGAAATGGGAGCACAAAATAAAAGAAGATGCAGAAAGGTGCAAAAGAGTAGCAAAATGAGGTGCAAAAAGAGGAGCAAAATGACTTTGTAGATCTCAAGAAATAAGCTATCTGCAATTTGCATATTATCCTGAGCATCACGCGCATTTAGCTGAATCAACTTACTCGTCATTTTAAGGTCATTGGCGGTAATTGCTTTGTGCTCTGCGGCTGCGTTAAGTCCGCTGCCAGGATACAATTTCGTAATTCCAACAAAGATGGGTCATGGGTCTTCAAGGTTGATGAAGGCAACCTCGAGGAATGGGAATTTCATAAGAATGCAACGAGTCTGGCCAAGCCCAATGAGTTAAATATGTGCCCCGTAGCGACTGATGTGGAAGCGGAAATATGTGATTGGCATTGCTTGGCACATAGATTGGGTAGGAGTAGATTGCATTTTATTGGTTCTTAGCCAGACCTCTCATGCATCTATTGGCAATAATCGTTCACTAAGTTATTGAACTTTATATTCTGTGCTCCATATGTTGATTGCTCATGCGCAGTATCTTTGTCTATGTAAGGTGCTTAAAAGTGTGCGTCCTTAAGCTCCATGTCGAAGTGTTAGTCAATTCCATCTATTCAACAGATACAGGGCTGTGGCTTGAAGATGACTAGTCTACGTGGGAACTGCTTGCCACATTTGACAACATATATAAAACTGACTGGAATCGGATTTCGACTTTAGCCTTGGGCCGATGCGTGCATAAGGTGGCGAATACGTTAAACAATGGCAAACTACTCTGGGTGCGATGTTTTTCCACTTGGGTCCGGAACCGATGCCAACCAGGCCTCCTCTAGTGGCGTGCGAATCTTCCGCAAAATAACTCTTACTTTCCATGGCTGCAAAAGGAGTATGATGTTGTGCAGGCATCAGCTGCAGCAAGTTTGTTAATCCAAATAGAATTGCATAAGATTAGTCTCCCAACTTTGTGCTATTTCTGTTCCACTGAAGTTCAGTATAAGCGTAGGACATTTTGCATTTGGGAATGACCACAACGTGATGCGAAAAAATTCAATGCAGAAACTTTGGTAACATAAGCGCAGAGCTGATGTCGATTTACTTGAATTTACCTAAGGTTATTTGTGATCGCGCTCGGCTCTTTCTCCTATCTCTGGTAACTGTGATTTCTTCCGCGTTGTGCAACAACAAGAGAACATCACTAATAATTGAGAAAAACTTTTTAGCAAGAAGTAAATTCGGACCAGAGTCTAAAGCTGTGGCATAAACTGTTCATTTTAGATCCATAAGGGATCCAGCATGAATCGCAGCAGCTTATTGCACTTAGTAATGGCTTCCGAGAGTTCTCGAACTTAACCAACCTTTGATCAATGGCATAGGCGCTTAAGTTGGCACTAATAATGACAATGCAACAACACGTGCACGCAAGCAATCGGGTCGGTTTCGTACTTCTGATTGCTTTATCTGGATAGGCACTTGCATGCAACGAAAATTGGAAGAGTAAGTTAAAATGCAAATATTAAATAGGAATCTTGACAGCGATGCTGTGGATGTGTGAGAATGTGATGCGAAGGAAGCACAGTCGATCAGGGTAAAAAGCACAGTGCGATTCCAAGAGGGATAGACCACTTGACTGAGTAGAACCGTTTCGTGCCTGCTGAGCAGTTATGTTCTTCTTTCCTGAAGACAATATGTAAAATTTTGCCCGTTCTGCACTTTATTTTGCTTCCTTTTAGTCTTAGCTACAATCCATTCATGTGCATTGCTTATTTCTTTGAGATTGTCCGTAACAAAATTTAAACTTAGCTATCCTTACAAAGCGGCCCACCATTCCCGCCTTGCAGCTGCATGGCCTGGTGCCTTTTACACCATTCGCAATGCTGCCGATAAGCAGGCAACCACCTGGAACGGATTGCAAACTAATTGTAGGCGAGGTGCTGATATCTATTGCGGTAAAGTCTGGCTCTGGCCCAGCCGATCGTGTGGGAGGACTTATGTCGTGCTACGATTGTGCAGGAGGTGTGGCGTTGCTCATCGCTTGCAATTCGGCGCATTCCTGTGGGCTTGTAGTGTCCAAGGTACGCTGGGTGGTGAGAGTGGTGTTGGAGGTAGCGGTGGTAGTGGATTCCCTTCGCAAGGCTTCTGTGCAGGTCATTCACATCAGCGCTGATTTTGTGGCAGAAGTGGTGGTCAATGATGGGACCGATGCTGAAGGGTGCTCCCAAAGCAGAGCGATTAGACGACAGGTGATGACGGCTTCCTTGCTGTCGCCGTTGGTGATGGCGGCCTTTCTCTTCCAAACCCTTTGATGACACCTCTAACTCGGTCAAAAACCAATCCCTTTTCTCCAACCTCACCGCAAGTCACGCAACACAAAAATGAAGCGCTCTGTTCTATTCGTCCGCTAGATTCGTACAACGCCTGCTTTCTCTTCACAATTATGCGCAGCCATAAAGTTACCACACGTGACGTTTCAGCCATCGCAAGGGGCATGGAGGTAGGTCAGGTGATTAGGAATACCACGCGGCGTCACCATGTCGTGTTTTCCTGCTGCCGTCGTCAGCGGGCTCTTCTTGCTTGAACATGCATTTTGACACCAACACCGTCACGTGAGATTATTTTCTCCTCAGGCGCCAGTGGTTAGCGCTCAGTAGATGAGCGAACCGACCACACAGGCGGCAGTATCGATTAATTGATCCATTCACTCATCGATTCATCGACTAATCGACCGCCTGATTTTCAAATCGAATGCGATATTAGTAACGCGACTCAAGTGCCGCGCGATCACTTGCTTACTCACTCAGTCACACACCATCTCAGTTAAGACCCATTTGGTGAAAAACGCGAAGAGTCTAGTGAGTTTTGCGTGACGTGTTGCTTGCCTATTGCCTCCCTTTTAAGCTTACCCGCTAGAGTGAACGCATTACCTTTCCACCGTGGACTGGTTAGATGTTTTGCTTTTGACTGCGTGGCGTAATCAAGCTCAGTTTCAATGGCACAGTGCTTGAAGCATTCAGTTAGGGTTGCCGCGGTGGTTCTCGAAGTGCTTTGCTCCTTTAATAAAGGCACGCTTTGAGCAATGACACTTAATTAAAAAGGTGGAGATTTGGCCTCCTCAAGTGCTTGATATTCATTTATTATTTCCTATCACCTATGTGCCCATTATTTGCAGATGTACGCATTTATTCATTCACAGTCAACATCTTTTCAAATGCTGAAAGAGATTTAAAGAAGTGGCTGCAGTTGCTGACACGACCGTTTGGCTGTTTCCAAATGGTTTGCTGCTTTGGCGAGAACGGAGCTCGATTAGTAAGGACCATTTGAGGAGGGAGCTCTTAACTGTACTCACTCATTACTTTCCTGCAAACAAATGCAAATCTTATGGACTGATTCTTCTATGCTGGTTTCCGTTACATGCACATTTATGTTATTCTCGATGTTGCGTTGGCCATCTTTGGGCAGTATGCGAAAATCGACCTACTTGACCAGCAACAAAGTGGAGCATCTGTTGGAATCTGATGCACTGCATCAAGTCGGATGCACCAACTGACGAGTTGGTCTGCCTCTACTGTTGGCCTTTTACATGCTCATCTGCCTGAAGGGTCTTGTGACTGACATCTCGGCTCCTTTGGCAACCTACACGTGATTGGCGTTAGTTGATGTGTATGTATGTAGGTGAGCACCTACCCACTGAATAAAAAAATCGCAGCTGTGTACGTGCGTTGTTCAGGTATGGTCGTGGCGACTAACAGGGTTTGGAAAGCAAGACATAATTACGGTAACCGCAAGTTTGCCAAGTGGCATCGAAATCAACCGGCCAATAAATTACACATTGAGACCATTTCGCATGTAGTTAGCACTCGTACTTTGCAATTAAGATTTTTTAGCATTCGTTAGTGGTATAATCAACCCGGCAGCGACAGCATTCATAATTTGTAAATGGATTGCTAATGGTAGCTAAGCTAAAGGCAATCGTCAACAGCACAAAGAAAACCTACGCAATTTCTATTTTTGGTGTTTTAATGTATTCGGCATCATAGAGATGCAAGTGAAGCATGTAGTGCTCAGTTCTTCCTTCGCCTTGTAAGAAAACAAGCTGGGAATTGTGTGAGAGGGTCTCGAACTATCTCAAACCCATTCACTTTTGTGTTGTCGACCTTGGAGCAGCAGGGTAATGATCATGTCACCGCATTCATGTCGGCGAAGCTGTCGAGGGTCGCCAGATGCCAACAAGTGCTAAGTCAATTTTGAATGCTGGATCAACCTGACCTCATTTGCTAAGGCGAAAACACTATTGTGAAGCTGTGGATTTGTGCCCAATCATTGAGTAGACCACAGAGGAACTCGTGGGCCAATGGCGACTCAGCTGATCGGTGGTGGCAGTGGTGATGGTGATGAGAGTTCACTACGTGTGCAGTTCATTCAGAAGGCGAGTACCTACTATATCCGCTCAAACGTTCCGTCCAAATGAGGATCGACTAGTGTATACTAATCGTGTAGCAGAATAGTCAACAGCGTTTTTCAATCTGAGAAAAGCAAAACATGATCTCCACCTTGAGTCCAATCAACTGCACATAACTATCGACCCAACAGGAGTTGTTGACCAATTCAAAGGAATGAAGGCTGATGATAGAGAGACTAACGACTTGTTCTTTGCACTCGGGTCCGCCGCTCAACTCAAGCCTCTGGAATTGAGCCACCTCTACCCATCCATTTCATCTGCGAATCAATGCGCTGAACTCAGTTTGCCCAGCCTCTAAAGCAAATTAAAGCTCTTCCCAGAAGATGTAAATTACCATATTTTGGCGTAGCGACTAGGATTCATGAATCAGTTATATGTATCTTCCAGATTAGTTTACCAGTGCCGTCGTATTGAAGACATTTTGATGCAACGTCTGCATGCGTCATGTGTTCTCGCAGTGAACCCACGTTCTGCCGCGCCCAACTTTGTCTTAGCAGGGCACAATGCCGCGACAAATAATTAAGGGTAATGAAGTCACAGAGCGTGCGGCCATTCAATTTCGTTTGCAGAATTCAATTTAAAAGACTGTCATCTCTACCAAAACACTGAAAAATTACACAAGAAGGTATAAGTGCAGAAAGCGAGCAGATGTGTTTTGAAGCTAGCAATTTCCACCACCAGAATGACCCGCAATCAGCTTTGTGGCAATAGCTTCTTGCCATTCTAGCAATGTTTTCACAACGCTCGCACAGCTTGTCGATGAGAGTGCTTTGGGCAGAGCGCCCATATCAAACTGCGGTCATTAATAAATACCAAGATCCTCCACTTGAATTGGATCCCAATGGAACGGAAGGAGCACAACGTTTACAAACTATTTTTAATTGATTCTTTCTGATAGAGCAAACATTTTTCGATTGATGTTTGGACTAAATCACACTCTATGTATAGACCCATAAAGAGAGATGTAGTTTTGCAGAAGATTTCTTTCCCCGACCCCGTAACAAGCCGCTTGTAAGGAGCCAAATTAGGGTTAGTAGCAAATCCAAGTTAGGGACAGAGCACTTATTTTAATTTGGCATAACTTAGCATGGGTGCCGCTCTATGCACGCGTCAGCCTAAGCCATGAGTTAAAAGCTAATTATAACCGAGCTCTCTCTCTGCTGTTGAACGCGGTTAGCAGCTCTGATAGAGTAATCATTTTCACACCACAACCATGCGGCTGCCAAATAGCTCAAATTGATTAACTCTTTCGAACAGATCTCAAGGACATAGACACTTCAGTGGCTTACGTAAACAAAGTTACTACGCATAAAAATGCGAATCTTAGCATAAAGTGGTCAAGTCCAATTGATTAACAAACCATCATTGTAAATCAAGGCCTGTGAGGCACAAAAGGCAATTTGTTCTTACTCGAGCAATGTGCAAAGCAATACCGGCCACAAATTTCCGATTTCATATCAGTCGCTAAGGCACCCAGGTTAGGTTCTTAAGCGTAGTCAGACCCGTTGCGTTGTTGTGACATTCCCATTCCAATTTTCGGCCGCACAAAGCAGTCCTTAGTTATCAGGTCAAATCCTAAAACTGCACAACCCACCTTTGTCGTTGCTCTTAAAATCCGTCGGCATCGTATTCAATATGCCATCGAGATGGAAAGCAGTTACCGCTTGTGACCTTGAATGATTTGAGTAAATTGCTTCAAACAAAGACCTGTTTTAATTAGCATAGTATGTAAAATACACTTGACTTGACTTGATTTCTACAGCTGCAATTTATACTCAAGTTTGAGCGCAATTTTTTCTTAATCAGGCTACAGGTGATGCCATCCATTTCAAGCGGAACGGATTTAAGATTTTGTGCTAATTTATCACTGCTTATATGCATTTGTTCATATTGGACATAATTTAAAAACTCTTAGCTATTTATTTCTCTTCTCTCAAATATGGTCCCATCTTTTATAACAAAATACGTACCTGATAAACAGCAGGCATGGCTGGCATTGCTCATCTTTCGCTGGTTCCAAAACGCATTCGAGGCATTCCCTTCCACAAAACACATCTTCCGTATGGTGTAATAAAATACAATCCTGGCTTAACCTTATCAAAGCATTCGAATGAAGGGCCATGCATTGGGTTGATGAGACGAACTCTTCCGTTTTATGATGAGAACTAAATGGATAGCATCAAAATTATGCGCTGTAGAACTCGCAGACTCCCAACTGCTGCTATAAAATTAAAGCGGGCGGAGGGCTAGACAACGAAAGGAGTTCATACGACGAAACCCGCCTAACGAAGAATAAGATAAAAATCAATTCCAACACCTTCGGCAAGGCTTAGCTCAATGCTAATGCTGACTGGAGCTTAAAACTTGGGCCTAATGCCTAAAAAAACGCAATCTGTTAACTGATAGTCCAGTTAAATATCCCCATTATGGCGACACTTAAACCTCTTGAGGCAAAATGACTAAACGCCAAGAGAGGATGCATTCACCTCTTTGTAAGGATTGGGGGAATAAAGCTGCTAATATGGCACAAAGACCAGCCTACACGGCTAGTGTGATGCAACCAATAAGTGACGGGAACTGAAGTTTATAGTCAGAACACTCAGGGTACGACACGAATGCAAAGCGAAATCGAGTGAAAATATTGCTCACAAAATACCCTCTCACGCTTCAAAGTGCAGCAATAGGCAAAGAGGACGCTCAGGCAACACAAAATGGGTTCATGTCAACTGTCGATTAACAAAGGGATAAATGGGCAAGCAGCTGCCCTGCATCCACTGCTAAGACGGCATCTGCAATGCGGAGATCTACGTTTGCATGACGTTTGTAAGAGGCAATCAAATTCAGTCAAACAAGTCGCTTCAGCCTTTTGCTGAGAAGCCGATCCAATTTACTTGAGTGTTTTTGATAGGAAGGAGCTCAGAGAAGCAGGAAAAGCGCCAATGACCAGTCGGCACGTTGTCTAAAAAGGAATGATGCACCCATTCATACGGAATAAGGAATCTATCCCTCTAATTACCCATGAGCTATTGTCAAGCTACCCACTATTCATTAACTACAACTGCTTGGCTCCTAAGGGTTCGATTTTGGTACCTTATTTAAGTAATTTAGATGGAGAAGGAGCGTCGAAATACTACGAAAAAGGAAATGGTCTCTATTACCTCAACTCTCTGTGAACTTACTTCTACAAGCTGAGCACTGACAGTAAATGACAGATCACACCCTTCCTACCACTACGGTTATGGATTGTTTAGTGTGGCCAAAATACCCGTAAAACTCGCATTTATCTTTAACCGCTAGCTCAAGCAGACCTGAATAAGAATAATCCAGGTCAGGAGAAGAGCATAACAGTACTGTCAGTGGGAAAATTCACGCATTTACACAATTACGAGGTGGGAACTCTGACCCTTTATAACTGCCCATGGAGCCATTGTCAGGCTACTTTGTGTTCATTGCTTGACACTGCCCAGTTGTCGAGGGCCTCAATTTTGATATATGCCTTTAAGTGATGTATTGCTCACGTCTGGATGGAAAGGGAGCACTGAACTACTACAGAAGGAAAGAACGGCTTGCTTCTACCTTGACTCACTGGCACTTTGAGAACTCACTTCTACAACTACTCAATAATAGTTCGTAGCAGCTTAATCATTTCAGCCACTACGATTTTGTTCCCACTGGGCTCCAATGCTCGAGAATTCCACTCTACCCTCCCACCAGTCATTTAAACAGACCTCAAGATGATTTTAGCTTATCAGGAGAATAAGACCAGAGTGCTGGCAATTACGGCATTTACACATTACTACGATTTTGAGGTGCCACTACCACCACAGTTTTGACTTTAACGCTAGCGACTGGATGAAAGGCCTTATGGCAGGCAAAGAGACACTGCAAGTAACTTGTGCTGCAATTAGGAAAATGTCTTCTAACAAAAATGTTCCGTTAAACGCAACAAACCGAGTCCAGCAGGACCTGCGTTGACACTGAAGAGCATCAAATTTTAAAAGGACAGGACGCTGACTTCTATTTCACCACCAGTCCGACAGGTCAGCAACATGACCACATTTTCAAGTTATGCTACCTAAGCGCTGTTTAACTCCAAGGCCGTACAACCGAATGCCCGATAATCGCACCTTGAACTTAATACCTTCCCTCGAAACCTTATTCGACACCATTAAGCCCAAAAACAAACGGGACTCCTTAAGTATTAGGCGTGTGTAAACTGACACGTTATAATCGAAGCTACCACAGGGGCTTACGAAATGATTAAATCCATTGGCACTTCAAATTTCGACAAATATGGATTACAAAACATGAGGTAAAGCGCAGCTAGAGTCTTGAGACCTCCAAGCTTTACAAACATCACTGCAACTAATCTGTAAGGTGCGATTATAAGGGATGCTACAAGCGAGTATAAAGCTAATAAAATGACATCCAACACTGAGTAAATTCCATCAACAAGGTAATGGTGGTCTCGAGGCTTTAATTACGATTGCAGGTCGAGGAAACCCAAAAGATGTCGTTACAAATACAAGTACAAGTGCAAACAAAAGGAATCGAGTCAATGCATCAAAGGATGTGCAAGTATAAAGTGAAGCATAACTACGCTCGACAGAGTCATGTTATCGTCTCCCCGAGGATCAATGAGCGAGTCACATGTCACTTTCGACAAATCAGCCATTTAACGATTTTGTTGGACCGCGAAATGATGTGCACAACGTCTTCTTGTGCCTACCTGTCTCGCGTAAGTGGATTAGACAAATGCACTCGCTTTTTGATTTGCCAGACCAGACAGGTGTGAGCTGCTTGCTCTCATCAACCAACTTAACCTATTGCCTTTGTTCTGATTCTGTGCAGCTTGTAGATTAGGAGGATATAGGTGGCGCTATTTACGGGTGGCATAATAAACGGGTCTAACTGATAAGGTTGTTGCTGGTTGCACTTACTAAGCTTTGACCGATTTCACTACGGTCGAGTAATGCAGCCTTTAGTTGGAGGTAAAAAAATGAGGAACCACCACCGAGGAAATATTGGTGGAACATCCAGCCCTACTGTTTCATCGCCAACTGCCAAAAAGTGTTTTAGGATTGCTAAGGCCATGCGTCTCGACTCCGACGCAGGTAGGCCCATTGACTCAGCTACATCCACTGTTAGTTCCTGCATCAAGGTTCAGGCGTGATGAGCCATCTGCATCGCATTAACGTTATTACAGTGAAGTGACAGGAACATCAAATGGAATGCCGACCTACTCAACCTTTGTTTTCGTCCACATGACCGTTGATTCGCTGTACTGGTCAAATGAGTTTTGCTCAGGCCTAACTGGATCAACTTCATCCTTTGCATCTGCGCACAGTGACAGGCGGCAAGACTGAGCAATGATGAATAAATTCATTCCATTGATGGATGGAACAGCCGGTTGGACTTGTGTGCTGTTGACAATGACTTCAATTTGGCTTGAGTGTTTAACTTATCAGAGGCAATCCATTGTCTCGTTTCATCCTGGACACCTGCATTCGTCAGCTTTCGACAGTGTGCACTGACGGTATTCCTCATTCGGGTCAGTGAGGTGGCTAGCTGCCCTCAGAGGAATCAAGCCAGAAAAAGGAGGCAGAGCTGACAATTGGGTACCAAATATATCAGCATCAGCAGTTTTGAGTGCTCTTTACCTGCTTCTACTTCACCATGTCCATGGAGGCGCGAGTGCAATCACAGATACCATCGATGCAATGCTGTGCGAGAAAAATTCGTCCGTAGCTCCCTTTGCTATTATGATGAGCGATGCAAAGGAGCAAGCAATATGCATACCGATTACTCCCTGCTTATTTGCTCATAAAAATGATCACATTCTGAAGACGATGTGGGGACAGCTTCTGCCAAGGCGTCCAGGGTAGTGATGCCTCTCATAAATCTGGTAAATTATCGTGAACTGCTTGCAGAATTATCCGGTTTAATCTGTTGAATGCTCCGAAACAAAAAAAAGAATCCATTTGTGTTTCTCACCGCTTATTGATGGTCTTCTTTAAGTAGTGCTTAAGTGTCAAATTTGAATTGCATCAATTAGTCAATGTCGAGTTCAGAAGGAGAAACAACTGCTGAACCTGCTTATTATTTGATTCTAGGTTAATCGGATCCCAATTGTGAATCACGGCGCACCGACCCTGGGCAGCTCTCAAATGCCTTGCTAAGGGTCCCTCTACGATTTAATTATCAGAAATGATCAGAATACGACTGCTGATGAGCTTCTAAAAATCGTCTCCATTTCGGTTTTGGAGTTTGACCCGCATTTAGAGCCAGTGCATGTTAAGCGTGAATAGTCAAATGTTGTGAGCGTGGGTTGTGTGGCTTATTACACTGACGTGAAGATGGCTACATCGCCACCACAAGCTGGTGGGTAGAGACGTTGGACGAAGTCCGCTCTGGCGGCTAAGCCTGCGAAAACTCCAAAAATTTCAAGCGCATTGCAGGAGCATTCTCCATGCATGATTAATCTTTGTATGTGCAAACCACCAGTGTCAATTGAATGCTGTAGGCAACTGCCTCACACAGCAGCATTTGCGGCTGTTGAACGAACTCAGTGGGCGTGACAACGATCGAGTTCTAGCGTTTGTTTAAATTCCAAATCGCAAAAATAGACGCGCATCGGTAATTGCTGCATTTATGATTAAGGCCTTAGTCGATGGGAATCTGGGTGGAGCACACACAATAACTAAGGCAAGCATGAGGTTAGTAAGCGGAAAGCTTTAAAGTTGCAACTGCAAAGATTCCAAACCATGCAAATGGCAGTGACCTAGAACGAGTTTCTTCAATTTTCGCCGAGTCAATTTCTGAATAGTAATTTATATGGACACAAAGCACTACCCTCATTAATCAACCATCTTCAGACTCTCCAAAAGCATAATCTGCACTGTCCTTCCTCGCTTTGCCATCTTAAGACTCGTTGGCAGTAAACGGTGAAGTCATAAACATTTGGTTACAGTGCGTCATTACCTCATTCCTCCTAGGAATGCTATACAATGCAAGCCAGTCACGATTGCTTCTTTCAATGAATGCGCTCCACAAATAATTCTTCGCAAAAGGGGACGAGTGCCAACAGCTCCGTGGGCGATGTGATGACAATCTCAATGCCTGCCTTGCTGTGAAGTGCGCCTGCCGTCTCACACCAACATCGATCACGGCGACAATGTCAATGAAGTACCTGCAAAACTTACCTCCGTGGCCAGAAAGAGGTGTGCTATCCATCGGCATGGTGGCTAGTTTCTAGTGCTTCGTTTTCTTTGACATCTGATATTTTCTTTTGCAATGTGAAACTGATCCACACAATGGCAGTTCGCAGCAAGTTCCGGTTAAACTAAGATAAACTGAAAGTTGGCACAGACGTTCGCACATTCAGTCTCATATGGAAAGGATTAAATCCACTTCACCACAACTTCTGTCCTTACTGGTGCATCCTCCCCGGCTGAAATCCAAAGCTGCAAAGCAAAACAAATTATTTAAGCAATTTACCATCTTGTTGTGAAGAAGTCGACGACGGCGAGACAGATGTGGTCCATCACGTAGCATGAGTCTGATCTGCACGGAAAATGCAGCAAATGCCTTTCATCATTTTGCGTTTCAGTAAAAGAACTTGCCTAAGAAACTGAAATAGGGTTGGCGCCCTTGGCGAAATGACCCGCGCCTGCATCAGGCTGCAGGGATGATGTTTGCAGCAAAGTTGGCATTGCCGCTCACCCTCGTGCTTGCGATTCTAGCATCCTCATCGTTAAAAGTTAATTATATGCGAAAGTCGTCACAGGTGATGACTAATGAATATAAAGAATTGTGGAAGTCATAACCAACATGCACGCACGGACTCGTGTAGTCTCCATAGCCGAAGCCGAGTGCAAGAACATGAAAAAAAACATGCAACGGTAAAGCCTACTTGAATAACTAGACCACCTCAAGAGAATGTGGACTTGTGGCGGCGAGTTTAATTAGCCATTCGTTTGCACAACGTAACTCTGATGTCTGTTATGGCCGTTTATGAGCAGCCGCATTATTCATGGTGCGTTCGGCCCTTGTGTGTATTGCGAAGAGGTGCGAATGAATAGGTGCATTTAAACACAGCTTGAGACCCCATGCATCCAGCTCAATTGCATCATTTCTCGTTTACGTGTGCTTTGACGCACTCTGCAGTGCAGCCTCATCTTACGCCACCCACCTAAGCACCAAGTATCATGATTTTTCTGTGGCGCATTGCCGGAAGAAACTGTTCTGTTAGTAGACAACTTCTGCTACATTGAAGTACTTCACCCACGGGCACCTTCATTGGTAGGTGGAAGAGCACTGAATGCTTCCTCGAGGAGCACCCAATGGTGCTGCGCACAGTGGTCGAATTTAAAGCACACTGATGGTTCCTCTTCATCAGTTGCAAATGTGGGACGTTTCTGCGTGGATTTGTCTGCTTCTTTTAGGTGACATCCACTTTACACAGAACGAAATCACTTCACTGCAATGAGCCGGCAGATATTTTTCCTAGTTCCTCGAAGTGTGTTGGACATTAACCAGATAGCACAGCAGTAATGAATGACGCAGAAGGCAAGTGGGCTAAATTTATCCTCATATTAGTCAAAGCAAATAGTTTGAATTAAGAAAGTGGCATAGATTGGTGAGAACTAAAGTTCGCAGAGCAGGACGAGCTCCACACGATTCAAAAAACCACAGTTACTTCTCTGTGATCGGATGCTGCAATAAGGCGTGTGCTCAAATTCAATTTCCTGCATGCATTGTAGCAAAAGTCTCGGGCTTAAATCGTATTGCAAGTGGCGGTATTGGTGGGTAGTGTGCCAAGGTTGATACCGGCTTAGTTGTCCATTCCATGGCCTGCACCTACATCGCAAGGCTGGCATATGATGTGTCCATTGGGTTACCGATCACTTCAATGCATCCCTTCAAAGCGAAAATGCAATCTATGCCCAACAGTGCACATGATATGTAAAGCTTATGGCATCAATGATTTTTTGAGAATCATGGAAGGCATACGCTGTGCCAAATAAAGAGTTAAGTATTTGCATTTAACTGCACTAGTCTCATGCTGCTGGTATCCTTACAAGACGCACTCCACGATTTATGTGAAAAGCATACCTCGAGTCTGCAGATCACAGCAGTTTTGAAAAATTACTGTTTGATTGTGTTTAAGGAACGGCATTGAGTGACGGTGAAGGATGGTGCGTTGCATTGGTTATCAGCAACGTCTGTGTAGTTGCTGAAATTCTGGAAGATGAAACGAAAGGATGGGTCGCATTAAGGGTTGCCACAGCTTCTATTTAAACTGCATTATTGGTTGGCAGCTGTGAGGGCCGCATTAAACGGTCGCATTCGACATCTATGATGGTGCTGTAAGGCCACCGATTGCGATCATCAATTGCGCTACATGATTTGTTACCGGAACCACTGTTGTAGCTGCATCACTGGCTGAGAGGCCTGATCTGTAGGTTTAATTTGACATCATTGTTGACTGCATTAACGCGGAATGGTTCGCAGACACGATCGTTGGATGGAATGCATTGGATGTTTTCTGGCTCCTCTGTTTGAACGACGCGGTTGGTCAACGGTTCAGATGGATGCGTTGCATCTGTCGCATTCGATATCCGTGTCGATGCTGGAGTGCTGGCCTATGTGATCGTTGGCAGGGTTGCGCAGGGCGCTACTGAATTCTCCGCTGCAAATGCAACGTTGGACGTTAATTACAAAATCTGTGTTTTATATAGCACATTGGGCATCTGTGTTAATTGTGGAAGGCTAAGAAAAGAGACTGACTACTGACTTTCATTGGATGACGCTGGAGCCTGTGGTTGCACACCTTCCTCCCCCAACGATCCCGAAGATTGTGTTCCATTGCATGCTAGTCAAGCCTGTACCAAAGCTGTCTTATCGGCTGATGTCACAGGCTGTTCTGTGGCATTATGTGCCACAGTTGAGTTTTGGGATGTGTTAGGCGTTGCTGCAGCACAATTTGGAACGCTGACATTAGCAGAGGACGAGGACTGCTTTGTTGCAATCGCAGTTAATTTTATTGTTTTGGTAGGAATTGATATGGATTCCGTTGCAATTGGCACTTGAGATGCTTGCGTTGATGTGGTGGCGTAAACGATGGTCTCTGGTAATATCTTAGGGATGAGGAAATTCTTTGAGGTCTTTTCAACATGACATCTGGCGCACCGCGAATAAGCAATGTACTCACACGGCTTTACAAACACCCAACGCAAGCAATCTTTAATTCTGCTTAGCTGTTTCGTAATTATCAATTAAAGACGAACTCAATCTCAACACCAATTTCGCTACCTTCTGCATTTTTTTAATGTCACACAGTCTTTCATAAATAATTCTTTTGTGGCCCGACTTCTTCTGCCTTTGACGATGGCACTTTGCTCGAGGTTTACAAGAGGTTGCGGATGGCGGTAAGCAATTTTATTGAAAAATCCAACAACGTGAGTGAAAGACAACAGGGACAAGTCACATGGCGCCGAGAACAGGTTGGGAATGCAAAATATGGCATTAGATAAAGGGTACGATGCAGGTTACAATCCTCAGTGTGGCTCTCATCAATAAAACCGAATGCCAATTATAGTGGTAGCGGGTTGTATCCAGGTGATTTTTGGTCCGTGACGCTGAAAATCGACTAGTGTCTCTTAACTCTGAGACGATTAATGGACGATATGGCTCCTGGCCGCACTCTGTCTCATGTTTAGCCTTCCACGTTCATCAAGACTCACAGTTCCCTTCCATTTGTGGTCTGCAACGAGGATGGAGATTGCACTGGCTAGGGATCAGATGGGTCTTGCGGAATGAGGATCAGATATGCCGGTTGTAACGCCTAATGTGTCATTCCCCTAATTTGACGGCACAAGATTATTTGTCTTCGTTGCTGCTTTATTTCTGCAGACTCGTTGTAAGAACTTAACATTACCTTCGAAATTTTGTTGTGCGTTAAATTGCGATCATTTTATTTGTGGGACCATGTGCAATCGCGCGGCGTGGTTTCTAAGTTACTAATTCGCTATGGTGCGGAATCCACTTTTTCATGTGATTTGAATACTATTAATCTTCCTGGCCATCCAAAGAGCCCACCAGCATGCTTTTGACGTTGCAGCCCTGGGCAGCAAACAGGACCATGGGTTACTCCGAGCAATTGAAAACCATATCCACAACTATATTCACTTAGGTCCAGAGCAAAGCATGTTAGACGAGTTGGCGTTTTGAATTGTTGTGAGTCCAAACAGGATTGTTGACAATGAGAGGGGCAAAGGCGATCAAATTTAGATTAGCAATTTCACACTGATTTGAAAGGATTTCTGTAACTCAAGCTCTACTTTTGCTGACAGGAGCTGATTTTACGATCATTTTTGTAAATGCAAAGTTTGATGTTCTTAACATGGCAATAATTGCTGACAATGTCACAAAACAAATCAAATTATCCCCAATATCAGCTAAAACGCAATCGTTCAGCATGCACATTAATGATTTTGATTAGGTTGAGCCGTATTGCAAGCGACTGTTTAAATGCATGCATTATCTTTGCAAAAATTGAGCAAAGTCTCACTGTGTGATTTGCTTACCCGTGCATCCTTCCGAACTGTGAAATGATGTGGCAAATATCGCTGATCAACCACAAGCAATCTCCATAAGCATAGAATGCACATTTTGGGCTGATTTGCAGCTCTTGTGGCTAGTCGACTCGTTATCATAGGGGGAAGAGGATGCAAGTTTGGTGCGAAAACTTAATAGTTATAAAGCAACGGAAAGTTGGTTCATTTAGATGTTTCTGTCAATGCATATTAATTTGCGACAACTACTAAACTGGGATTGGACTAAGTTCTACGCTCTTTTTGTATGCCTGGCACTGAGGAACGGCAATATGTGAATTGCTGCATGGCATCCAGTTAGACGAGATGGTGGTGACTGAGGTTTGGGCAATGCTAGCATTTCCATAGTTAGGGCAAACTAGTCACGAAACTACCTGTCGTACAGCATTTTGATGCTAAAAGCCATGAAAGGCGCGTCATTCCAAACATTCCGACGGAATCGTAAGCACAATGTTCCCACTTTGAGCAGATTTTAAAGAGCAATTAATGTTTCCACAGTCACCCAGCTTGGATCAGGTGAATCGCCACACTCCCCATACATCTTAGGGCTGCAAGCTAGGCAGAGTAGAGTGTAGCAGTGTTGGTCAGATTGGTTTTCCACTAAGGCGGATGTGATGTAATCTGTTGGTGATTGTAGGCTTAATTTTACGGTTAGAGGTGTGCGCTATATCTGCGCTGTGCATAAATACACTTTGTGACATTTCAAAGATGGTTCATCAGTGGTGCATATGGCTGCTCCGTAGTTGCCCTTATTTTTCAAATCATGTGTGTTCGTAGAGCCGCCCACAGCAGGGATCCTTGGACGCGTCGTTGTCGTTTGCACAAGGCGTTGCGTCAGAGCAGTTGACGGTTGCTCATTTCTCCTCTTCCGACTCCTAATCAGTATAAACTGCTTGCGAGGGGCGTAGCATGCAGCGCGGATAGGTGCTTGGAAGGCGGCTGATATGGGAGACTGCGGCGGCCTGTGTGGATGGTAGGGAAGCGTGCAGGAGCGAAGGAGTCGGCAAGCGGTAACTTGGTAAGCACTTTCTAATTAGTCATTGTTTTTGTGAAAGTGTAGCTTTCGTTTCCTCTCTTGCTTCCTTTAAACTAAGACAGCAGTTGGATTTTGTGACTTTCAGTAACGAACTTAACAGCATGGTATGAGGTGAAGGCGATGCGACGTGACTTGCAGGCTAGTGTTAAGGTGGAGTGAATTTGTTGCAGGAGGTGAGGAAAGGGCGATGCCGCTTGCTTCCATGCCTTGCATACCCCTGCCTATTCTAGCACTTGCAATTTATACCCTATGAATTGCGTTTGCTACGCACGAACAAATTCGTGGCTAGGAACCATGTAATTCGCCAGTTTTTCCCTACTACTCTCGTCGTCTTGATAAGTTGAATTATTTTATTTTGCTATTTGGCTGATTTTCTCTGTTACTGACCATGGACGAGCGCATTAGTGGGCCCATTGTTCTAACTTCTACTTAATCCACTTTCGCCAAATGAGAAGATGAGGAGGAGGAGACGACTGCGGGTGCAACACTAGCCGAGAGAAGCATTGGGGGGGGGGGCAATGCTGCGGGAATGTGTAATATGTAAGTAGTGTTTTGTTGGGCATTTAGTTGGTGACTCGTGGACTTTGGTATTTGCATTGCACAAATAAATGTCGTTTGCCGCACTTACTATGCTGCCTCCATTCGTCACGCACTTAGGAGCTGGGTGAAGGGCGGAAGGAAACCAGAGAGGCGGTGCAATGATTGAGTGGGGAGAATACTTTCGTATGAAGGGAAGTGCTGATGTTCAGAGCTTATTCGTGACCACTGTGATGTATTTTCCTTCCACAAATATAGAAATGTGATTTTATTTTGCCATCAGTAGATGAATAAATGCATAAATGTATAAATAAAGGAAAGAAGGGAAGAAAGATGTGAGATCGATGGAGGTGAAGTGAACTCTTGCAAATGGAGAGGTGTTGAGGAGAAAAGCAAGTAATGCGATGGAATAGAAAATGAGAGGGTATAGATTCTGCACCAGCAACGTAGATGTTTGGAGAAGGAAGAGAATATGCAGCAATACAAATGAGGAGCATGAAGTGGTAGCTAATGAAAAGGGCTAGTGTGAGAGCATGTGGCAAAGACTGATTAGGCGAGGATGATGGATGCACCACGCAGCAGCCCATCGAACTGTTGAGTGGTCAAACATGAAACAGAAATGCAGGTTAAGGAAAGAGCAAGACGTCTGCGATGGTTGAATGCACGGAACAATGGGAAAAGAATGTGAGGAATGTAGGCAATGTAAGCTATTGCGTTTGAGAGCGATGGCGGGGGTAGAATGAAGAGAAAGATGTAGCTGGGCATGTGTGCGCGAGGCTTGAAATGATGTTAGCAGTGTTTTGGTCTCCAACGGATAATGGCAAAGTTGAAAAGCATGTGTGTCACACATGAGCGATGGTGGTGCTCGTTTGTACAGAGCTTGTTTAATTTGTGTCAAGGGAGGTAATGAAAGACTAAATATAAAATGCAAAATAAAGTATAGGAAGAAGGAAGAAAGGGAAATCAGAAATGGTTTGGTAAGGCTGGCATTGAGTAGGAAGGCGAAGGAAGGAAGGATGGAAGAAATGTGATGTAAAGGATGGAATTTCGCAAGCGTGTGGTAGTTAGTCTCAAATTATTTTTGACTCAATGCTTAAACGTCGGTAATTCCACATATCCGCCTGGTAAAACCTTCCCTGATTCATACATTACAACAATCGGATTAACATTATGAGGCGAGTCGTGGGACTTGATTTGAATGCGCTCTTGCGAGATCATTGGAATAATGCCAACCCTACGTTAACTAGTCACGCGGTGATTTGTGAAACCTGTGGCATTGGCGATAGGGGACCACAGCAGCCGTCAAGCACAGGGCTTCGAAAATGATCGAAAGAAGTGCAGCATCTAAGGTGATTAATGCAATTCCGTTGCTGTCGTTGCCTCCACACTGAATTCAGACTCTGATGGTTACTCACACAGTTTGTGGAAAGTCTTAATCAAAGTCAGAGTACAGCAACAAAGGCCAGCCAGAAACGCCGGTGATGTGCCTTAACTACCACATGAATCGCAAATTTTGTGCAAATTTTGTATAACTGACCTTACGTTGCGATTATAATGAGCTGGTCCTTTAAGCACTGATTGGAATCAAAGCACAGACATTCCTCGTAAAAAATGCAGAGCTGTTGTACACACGCTTTTAGATTGATGAGAAGTGCTGCCTTAGAATGAGGGAGAAAAGGAGACCCGATTGCATTGAACACGTTTAATCAATCCGAAGTGATGTTGGGTGCCTAAGACTAAATTTGCTTGCTGAGACTTATCGAGCAAATGCCGCTGATTAGAGGTAGGGTCAGACATCCCAACACACGAGTGCCTTCTGTCATATCTGGCTACATTCTAAGAAATAATAACGGCGCCTAACGCATTGCGGAAAAGCAAAATACAGTCGTGAGAGCTGTCTCAAGACTCGTGATGTCTTTCGCTCCCGTTCGTTTACCTTCTCCGCAGATCCAATGAAATTGGTTGTTGCATTTTCTACTGCAAAACAGTGGTAGGTAGCAAATTTCAATGAAGACTCTTCAGCTCCATTAACTGTGGCTGCTGCTGATCCAACTTGTTTACCAATTAACTTCATGGTAAGATACTCGAAACTGCTGACATCACAGGCATATGGCAATGTGAATCATACCTAGCATTCGAAAAGAGGCAGTTAAAAAGAGGACATGCCGGAAGAGGTTTTGTGAATCGTCAGTACAACAAAGAGTATATCCTTTCTGCTAGCTATGGACTCCTAAGGAGAGGTGCATGTCCAGTGTCTATTTTCCTGTGAGATAAAGAACACTGCTTAACACTATGAATGACTGAACGAAGAATGCACAAAGCACAACTCAAACCACAGTTGCCTACAGAAACACACAAGAATTAATTTGGGCACCTTCTAAACATAGTTCTGACATCTTTTGGTAAAGGTTTAGCCAATGTACTTGTCTAAGTAAAAAAAGCTGGAGAAGCGCGCACTGCCGCTAAACCAATTGTCCACTCCATGCTCAGCCCCTTCCTCAGCATCATGCTTCTGGCGTGCCGATTGCCTCTGTCAATGGGCTCCGAGATGAAATTCCCTCGTTGCTCAAATTTTGCTCAGTAGCAACTGGTATGCATTCGATAGGACAGGGTTGCAAAAGGGCAAGGTCTGCAGGGGGTGGAAAATGGGCCATTTGAATCATGCTGCCAATCCGACTCCTTAGAGAGGTGCACTCGCCAGCTTAAACATACCATGGCCTGACCGGGAAACGGTGTGGTCACGAATGACATCGTTCAACCACCGTTGCACAGCCACACGACACTGATCGATTTTTCCACTTGACAGACTAAACATTAGCTGGACTTCGCTCAATTTCACAATCCGCCGCATTCGACTGCCGCACTGGATTGCGAGACGCATCACAGCATCATTTGACTGCCTCATTTTGCATACCGAATTTTCGCTCTGCTTGATTAGGTTCGTCCCATCTGTCATCAACTCAATTCATTAAGCCTTCCTCTGGAACCCTTGCAGCATCGTCCTTAATTTGCCTAACCTCATCATGAGCAACCACCGTTAAAATGTGAGTCGTGAGCTTCTAAGCGACATTAAAACTAGCTGAAGGGGCGCCAAATTAAGTGATGAGGTCTTAATGAGCACTTAGCAGGTAAGGCAACAGTTACGCCTCACGCTGTCTCAAATGCCTATAGGCCTTTGGCGTCTAAATATTCTACCTTCTTTCTACCGCTGAATTCCTTCTTCAATAAGAATATCATCGGATTCACTGACAATTCCAAACGCATTTACTTTCAGCCAAGCAGGATGCCTTTTCCTAGTTAGAGAATCGCACCGTTAAAAAATGCTTACCAAATCCAGCATGACAAATATCTTTTTTTGTACGCAGGTACCTGTACAGGAGCTAGCTGTTGGAGTCGCCTAGGTTCGGTTGGCTGCATTTAATTTGAACAAGAGCTAGTTCATTTATTGGGTACAGATAAGACTTCTCTATGCCTTTAACTGGGGATGCACATCGCAAACAATCGCTGGAGTGTTTTTAGCACGACAGATTAGGGATTATTCAGCATTAGCTCAAGATCATCTATCCCTACTAACACTTTAAATTCGAAGATATCAGTGCCCTGAAATCACTTCGAATGGTATACAAGCAAATCGCTAACAAATTAAAACTTGTTCCACCTACACTTGATGCCAAGCCATTCACTCACTCCCCTTACACTACGGACTCAAGATCGGCACGGATGGCTGGAAAACTATCGACGTGGGAAAGCACGCAAGTGCAGTCTTTCGCATTTGGATGATTAAGGCCCACGCTCTTACGAATATCATCGGGCGATTCTAATCTCAAAACAACAACCAACTCAAAATACTTCTGCTATTAAAATTTAATGCTTCTGGTATCATTACCATCAGCCTTGACAAGTCACACCTTTTGCTTAAGGGGAAGATGTTGGGGAATGTATGCATTCTGCTATGTCAGTGATTGGTTTCAGATTCAATTCGACCAGCAGTGTACAGCAGGATGATTAGCCGACAATAGTTATGGGTTCCACTGTTATATGTAAATATTTCCTCCCACAAAAGCGCTTCATCGTGTGCGAATAGCACTTCGTTCTTCCAGCAAGATTCTCGTGGTAATGCTAGTGGCAAGTTCGAGCAGATTGTTCAAGAACAAACGGATCTTCCTTCACCGTTTTAGGCAATCAAAGTTAAGGGTTGGATGTGGGAGGCCTTTGCAGCTCCTCGAGAATAGCTAAACTGCGTAAATTGTTCGTTCTAGAATTAAAATTAAGGAATGCGGCAAATTTCAAGCTTTCCGATTATGTGACACAAGCTTAAGACTAAAAGCGTTAAGGAGCTCGACCAACAGGATCTATTGCACTGTCCCGGTTGAAATTTAGATGTGTCGATGCTCTGTTTGTGCCAGTCAACTGCATTGCCAGAAAACAAAGTCTCGTGCTTTTCCGCCCATGGAATGCACCTTTATGTGAGTGCGCCTGACCTTTGCTTGTCGATTGCGCTATTTGGAGACGTACGTCATTCAGACCTTACTGCGGTAACAGTCGCATCTAGACAACGAAAGCACCAGGACTAGAGGGATTCAAGCCGTTTGGAGACCTCAGTCATGGCAAAAGTTTAGAAGGAAATGCTGTCATGTTTGCCCTGCTTTGCGCGAATCGCAAGAAATATGCCTCATTTATTACATCCAATTCATGCACCGCAAACCCCATCCACTGTCATTGTTGAAGACAACAAGAAGCAACGGCAATGGTGGTGTTAGACTTATGAAGAAGATGGAAGTAAAATATGCGGAACAGGCCTGCAACAAAGGTGAGGTTTACGGGACCTGAATCTTTGCAAATGCAGTTGGATATGAAGATATCGCTGTTCCTGCCACAATAGGGCGATTGTGTAGTAAGCTGCTGATTCAGTCAGTCATTCACTGATCCCCCAATAGTGTTCGTGGCCAAATAATGCAAAGCTTTCTAAAACGGTCACAAGTGATGCTTACAAGCGTCGGCAATGACCGTGATTTCAAGTATTTTTGTATAACTGCTCTTTCTGCAGCCTACCATCATCGGCTGCATTGACCTTCTTAACAAGCGCGTCGTTTAACTGTGAACATTATATTGTTTTGCGAACTTTAGTAAAATATCTTGAAGACCTCGGGATGGTAAGGAACTTGAGAGGCTATTTTTTTGGAATAATATCCTACTATTCTGATCCCTAGCGAGTTGAACAGGACAAATCGACCATTTCCGGTGTTTTTGGTTCGCATAGCACACTTCAAAAGTTGAACGAATTACAATTTCCTGTATGTGCTGAGTGCACTTGTGATAATCCATCTCGTTGCATGTATGACGTGTGGAGTTCAAAAATATCATAACCATGGATTGGGCGAAGGCCCCGATGACGTTTTTGAGGGGCTAAACGTCGAAGAATTTAAATCTGCAGTCATTTGGGCCAACAGATCCCACTTGCATTTGCAATGACTTACTGGAATATTAAAGATGATTAACAAGTTTAATTAAATTGACGCATTTAGAAGCAAAGCTGCTGCTTACTTCAGTCACTAAAGCATGCTCAAATTCAGACATCATTGATACTGGTGACAAGAAGTGGCGGCAATAGAGGTGAATGCGAGTCATTGCACGTGCTTGTGGCAGAAAATATTGCTGAGCATAAAGACTTGCCTGCAAGATTATCAAGACCCGGCGCCATACGGTGGTAGGACCGCTAGCTACCCATCACACTGTGGCAGTTACTACCATTTAATTCCCTTTCTCCATAACTCAAATAATTCGCCTCATTTTGTCTCGAGTTCTGTCATCCCGAACGGTAGGACTTGTATTAAAAATATACTTTTCCTCACTCCAGTCCCTTGCGATGGCTGACATACATGTGCTTCTTCTTCAAACAAATTAGTCTATGAATTTGACTGCACCATTATCATGGACCAGGCGACATAAAGAGAAGGATTGACGAGTATGCTGATGCCGCTAAACTTATCCGAATCATACTATTTGCAGAGACCAAAACTTGTGTGCCACCACGAATCACGTCTCAATTGGGATAGTGCTGCATTGCATTGCATGATTAAAATTGCTTCAAATGCGCCTCAACCGCCCTTGCCATTTAAGATTACCTTGCCTCAAGTTATCAATAAGAAAATAATGCAGTGTAAAATCTGACAAAAACTCCACTTCTCTTGTGCTTTTCCTTCACGCGGAGGCAAAATGCTACTCAAATGACACATTATAACGCCTTCCACGTTCCAGTCGGCCAGAGAGATCAATTTTTAGGTGCTTCCTATTTATGGTTTGAGTGCGTTAATATTTGCATAGCAATTTGCGCTATTGTTATGAACTAATTAAATGAAAAACACTCACTTTTACCTAGTCAATGCATGTAATATTATTAAGTAGGCGTTCATATTTACTCCTTACGTTTATTTAACCTCAGCCATTTTTTAAGCTCGATCAACGCGCATCCATTTCCTGGATGGGCTCAAGGCCAACTTCATCAATAGGAACAGGTCTCTTAAATCTATTTGTGGTGGAATCGTTGCAATCATTATTGACATGGTTCATTGAAGGCAATACTCGACTGTTAAAGAAAGTGGCAATTCTTGGGAGATTTTGATGCAGTGCCAGGTCTAATAGACAATTTGCTCTTGATTATAGCTGCCAATGACGAGCCTGTCAACGATGCAATGTGCTTTGGGAAATAGGGAGTCGATGGTGCCCTTGGTGTTGCAGAGTTCACAGGGCATGTCTGAAATCCGTACAGCTCATCTAGCACCATTGGCTGTGTCATCTTATTAGAGAAATTTCATTGCTTTCAACTTGAAGTGCATATCGTTGTCTTGGGATAGTAGGCTGGGTGCCGAAACACCTGCGCTTAGTGGAATCAGTCGAGCCCATCATCCAGGCAATAAATGGGGTAGAAAATTTTTCCGTCAGTCAGCATATTTTAATACCGACAAATTAAATTGATCAGAAGACCACAAAGCACAAAAGTGCTTATCAGGTATGGACAGTGATACACACAAGCTACTTTGCTCCGACAACGTCACAGCATCAACATGGGGTGTCATACCTGGCTAGTCAGGCCACAGCTACCAGTTGTAAAAGAAGTGCATTCGGTGCTTCATAGGATGCGATGCGATGAAGCACTTACTCACCTGTGTGTGTCATTTTAATCAGACCAGCCAATTTGATGCCGCAAGTGGTGAAAGCGAAACCATCCTCAAGCCCTTGGCATATCTCAATAAACAAACAAAAAAAATAAGTGGGGTGTATGGAACTACGCCTAGGTCTGCCACGAATGCATAATTAGAGAGCACACTAGGACAGTCACTGAAGTGAACCAAACTCCTCGTTTTTTGCCAAATGCCTCATTTGCTAGGATGCAATTGCCTTTTGACGATCAGACGCAAGCAATCAAACGATGCGAAATGTATTAAAATTTATTTAAGAGAGTATGCCACTGCTGCTTAAGTCCCGACTTCGAGTCACGCAACGGGCATGGACGCGCTAACTTCTTCGCCAACCAATCAAAATGTTCGCGCATAGCATTTGACACAACCACATTTCTGCTCCCTGGTGCCCCGTGAATCAAGGAAAAGGGACGTTACGTACTGAACAGCCACGACATCTCTTTCGAGGAAAGAGTGTGACTTAGCTCTCACCTAATGCTAGCTAGATTTGGTAAGGGGCGAGTCTTGCCTGCGACAAGTAAACCTTCACGCTGGAATGCTGCCCACTGTGCTCCCTTTTAAGATCTGATGCCGGGCTATAGGGCTAATTATGCTGGCTGAAGTGGATATTAAGCCTAGAAGACGGAACTGACAGCGGAACCTCCTGGACAGGGAATCGCACATCCCCAGCTCACCTTCAACATTAGTTCTCGAACACGTATCTAGTAAATGCATGGGAGACACCAAAAGAGGACGAATTAACAATTGGATATATAGTTAGCAACTTATGCCAAAACTGGCGGAACGCATGAGAATAAGAGAAAGTAACATAAAATGAGTCGAAGTTTGCTAAGCAGCAAAAATCATGGACCAGCAGAATGAAGGATTGATATGAAAGCAGCCAAGGCATTGTTGGACATTCTGAGTAAATGGATTAAAGGAGATAACAGGATTCACCTGTTTGGTTTATGTTGCCTAGATGTAAATGGCCACAGTGACACAATGACCAACACTGCATCAGGCCATTTCGCCCTCGGCGCGACGATGCCGATTTCACATCAGCCAGTCACCTCCAGCGCTGAAGCATTAGCTTATTATAATCTGTTTTACACGCTCAATAGCATTTTATTTACCCTCCTTAATGGCAGAGTTAGTCCACGCAGATACATAAGGTGGAAAAATAAATGCGTAGATGCAAGAGAAACGGGTTAACATGGAGATCAACGCGCCACCGAAAATGCATTCATACTAATGCTGTGGGCAGATTGTTATCAGGTTAATATATTGAAAGAGCAATACAATAGCAGCCGCTACTTCATTACACATAAATAATTCTTTGTAATTCAGAGCTATGTGGAATTGTGAGCATGGATACAAACGCCCAGATTTCATTAGCCACAAGGCATTTTAACAGATGCGGATGGTCTAGATGTGAGTAAAAGCATGAATGTCTGTGCGGGTGAGGGAGTGTGAGGGGGCACAAAATTGTCGGACTCAATTGTTCAGTGCATGCGACAACAGCAAACAGCAATCAATTAAGCGTCCTTGGGTGAATGTCAGTCCAAATCACGGAAAAGTGGATCTGAGCCCCACATCCTTCAGTAACCCTGCATTATCCATTCCATCCTCCACTTTACCATGCCACCGCCTTTCCTGCTGAGTGCAAGATTTTCTTTGCAGAAAAAACGAGCAGTGGAAAACTGTGGCTCTCTTAACTTCCACAGATAGCTACGCATGCCAACTGATGGCCATAAGTAACTGGAATAAGCTGTAACATTCTTGATTATCAGCAACCTCACTGCTGGGTTTCATTCACTTCACGCATTATCACAATGACATCGCTGGCTCGAATGGAGGTCATTTGGCGCAACGCAAACTGGCTACAACGTGATGAATAGTTGTAAGTCAGTGTCATTTTCGCAGTCAAGCGGTGAGCGATAAACTCCGTGAGATCGACACGTGATGCGGCAGAGACCCACGGGTCGGGTTTGAGCAGGCAAACCGTCAAAGCACATCAAGCATACGCAATGAGCTCGTGCAACTATAATCAATTCATTGCAGTCAAACGTCGCCACCTATAGCAATTAGCATATTAAAATGCATTCACCATTCCTTCTTTTTCATGCTGGGCCGTGCCGTACCACCACTTCTCTGATTTCATTCATCACTGCAGGCGCAACTCATGCACTGCTCAAACAAGAGGCGCCAGGTGAGGTGTGCAAATTTGGGAGGCAAATCCCAATATTATGCGGCATTAGGATGAGACGATTGGGGATGAGGTGCCAGAAGGCACTAACTGCAATCAAAGTTAAATACGCACTACTAGAGGTAGAATCGTTGTTCCACACCCGCACGCTACCAAAAACGCATTAGCCCCAAGGCACAGGAATCTAAAATGAAGGCTGGAGCGAAGTTACTGCGAAGGGGAAGACAACTTAAAATAATATTTTGTGAGCGGACAGGGACGGAGCACAGCTTTTTTAAAGACAAATGAGTAGCCAAATTAAGCCATGCGAATGCCAGACAGAGAAAACAACTTCCCAGTGCGTTCACAGCGCACGACAAAAAGATAATATTTTGATGCATTAATTTTGTAACACATTAACGGGCATGTACGATGAAGATGTTTAGTTAGTAAATTTTGCGGGGTTGAATTAGGAACTAAAATCGGAGCAGGCCTTTGAAATTGTAAAATGAGCTGCGAGAAGGTCAGAATCGCAAAGTACTCGTATAAGTGGTTGAGAATTCAAAGGTATTTAACAATAGTGCTCATACCCACAGCATCACATTGTATGCGGCAGCCTTCTTTCATCCCTACTCAGTGCCAAACAGACTTCTAGAGCATGGAAATTGTCTGCGTCACTGTTCAAGACCGCTCGTCTTTACTCAGGCATGTCAGGATGAAATCGTTCGGGTGAGATGGCTAACTGCTCATTAGAACACAGGCTGGACCAGCACGCAGCAAAGCGCCAGGGCATGTGCACGAGCACAAAACAAGCAGCAAAGAATACAACTAATAAAATTAAAAGAACCTCAAGGCATAAGGATTTAACTTTATGCTTTTGCCGACATTATGAGGCATTAAAGTCGTCTTAAAACACAATCGCTTTTCTCTCAAGGTGATGCTAGATGCAGGTTCATTTTGTGCAAGGATCGGAAATGGAAATAACTTTTGCCTCCTTGTTTGGGTGGAGCCTAACTTCGGTGAGGCATAAAGAGGAACCGCTTTAAAGGCAACTATTAATCGACGCCTACCTACTGTGCCAAATCAGGGACCTAATTTAGCTGCTTGGTTTTTCATAAGGTGCCACCACTTACCCTGCTAATCAGTTTGATTAAAAAGGAGAATCTGGTCCCTTAAATGTCTTATGAAAAGTGGCCTTTGAACAGGATATTAGTATTTTAATCGATGTCAGCCATGTAAAGGGAAGAGGATACTGCAAACCGTCTTGTCGCAAGTGCTTCAGTGCTCAAGCAGATATTCTTCAGCGTGCCAGAGACTGCTGACATAATTGGATTGACAGATAAGTCATACTCAGTTGCCTAGCTTCTGCGTTGGCCCAAGGGAAAATCCACTGCCCAACGTCCGGTGGGAGCACGCCAATCTTTACCTTATTGGCTCCAACGGCACATCACTGCATTCATTCACATGACCACCCTGAACCACTTTAAATGTTTGTCATTTTAGTAAACTCTCATGTGCTAAGTCCAATTTGCCTCTCTTTTCGTGGAACAATGGGAATGTTTTTAATCCATCAAAAAGGTAACATTCTTTATGAAAGTTTCCACCCTTAATGTGATATTCCTTCATGAACCCGAAAAGTAATGCAGATGCTTCTTTTCTGACCGACAAACAGCACTGGATCACAGCATGTGCTGTCTCTGTTTTGCAACATTCGAATGCTTTGATTTTCTCCTTATTCACTTCATTGGGGCTCATATGTGTGAGTTTGTGTCTGCATTTTTCTAACTGCATTAAACGCATGCCAATTCCCTGCCATAGGTATTACAATCCAAAAAACGTCTAAAATTACAATTTCATATGACCAATTTTAGTCCAAAGAATAGGGAACTCACAAATACGCTTATACTGTACGGGATGTTACGAGGAATACCTAACACTTAAAGCAACGCTGGAGCACATAGGTTCAAGACATCCCAGTGAGCACTCTACTGCCCATCGTGAATACATTCAATGTTTATAATCCTGATTGGCTTTCTTCATTTTGCGGACCTCTGGCACACTATATTTGAGTGGGACGGATTGTGATTGCTTCGCGGAATTTGGTTGTTTTTTTCTTTTCTTTATAATAATAATACAATAAGCAACGACCTTTGGCTACGTTAAACTGTCAAATCGAGTTAAAGTAACAGCTACAAGTGTAAGCTACAAACATGAGTTTGTCCGTTGTCAATGCCGATCCGCATCAGCAGTCTACTTTTGCCCCATTGAAAAGATGATGCTAGATGCACAGCAGCATTTCGAGACATGAAGATCGGATTCTTCATAATAATCTACCACCTTCCAACTTTTCTCCGGTGCAGCGAAAAAGACACCCTCCAACTGCAATGTCACCGTCCGATGCTTCATGCATTGCGCCAATCCACCTGCATGTATTGCGTGGGAAATCTTCCAATCACTACCCCAAAAATTTTGTCGATTTAAAATAATTACTCAAAAGTTGATGAATCGCTTTTTTATATCTGTTTGGAGCCACGGGTGTGCTGCTACCGCGTACATGATGCTTAACTTGATTTCCTGGGTGCAGGCATTGTTAACAGCTGAGCTGCTGTACGGTTGGTCGACCTTGAGGCCTGGTTGTAAACAGCTGCTCATTGGTGCCACTTTGAACTACTTTTGACCTTGCGATTTCAGCAACTGCGCATTCATTCGACTGACCTTTCATTTCTGTCGCATTCATGCCAGCAGAGAGCAAAATAAGGCGTTTGAATTAAAACTGTACGAATTACAGTGGCTTTGACAACCGACATGCCTGAGCAGGCAATCAATGCGAATCAGGCCATGCACTGTTCTCATAAACAGCCATGTGCAAACCCGCCTTGATTGATGCGTGCATCATGCGCAAGCGGCAAATATGACTCTGCTCGTAAAGGGTACCATACCTCCCTCCCTTCGCCATTTCCACTCATCATGAACGTATCTTGCACCACCACCACATCTTTACACCACTCCACCGCTGACTAATGCCCTCGCGGCGCCATCTTACGATCCCGTCCGCTGTATGCGCGTGGTCTGAACGCAAAACCTGTAAAACGCGTGTCCTCATCCTTACCTCTCGGAGTTACGTTGCTAACACAGGGCTCCTGTGCGTGACAGCCGCGTGAACACATAAATAAGTGAAGAAATAAGTCGAGCAATGAATCAACAAAACTTCTCGAATGCTTGGATTGGCTTTCAGTCCGCAGCGATTGTTGAGGGCTAGTGTTGTAAGCACTGGCATCGAACTTCAAAGTGTTAGGTGTCTAGTAAGTCTGTCTAGTGCTCCACTGCTCCTGCACCTGTCTTCACTTAGGGAGTTCATGCAAAAAGCATTTGAAGGGGCTAAGCTTAGCTTCCATCAACTGCTTCCGGGCCTTTCTGACACAGCGGTCATTTCCAAATGCCCGCAGCAGCTCAAACAAAGAGATTTTGTGCCCACAGCACAAAAATTTTCAGTTTAGCACAGCCATTGAAGAGCACAACGCCATACTCAAACTTGTGGCATGCAGGAGTGACCCGCATTTGATATGATGCCATCTTCCCTACAGCTTTGCTCCCTTTGTGAGCATGGTCTCTCGGGAAGGAAATGCGACATAACCATCATGCGCAACGGCTGAGGGAGTGAGAACTTAGTGCAGCGCACAAGAAAATTGGTAGTTTGTTAGGTCGCACTTGTGATGCTGTGGCTTAATCAATCGACTTGCCAGTGCTCTCCGTGCTGCGACAACATCTTTTCATCGAGAGGTATTTGGCTTGTAAGGCTAATCTGCAAGCAGATAAAAGGGGAATTTCGAAAGAAGACCTATTGCAAGCGCAAAGAGGGGGCAAATTGACTGTTGAAAGCAACTGCACAGCAAACAGAGCAGTTGCAAAGTGCATCTCGTTGCAGTCGATACACAATGCCAGTCGCGACGAAGTCCGCTTATATTTCGTCACTCGCACACATTCAGCCATGCGGGCTCTTTTTAACAATCAACACGTATTCTTCCATTTGCTTTCAATCCATCCAGGGGCTATATTTAGTGCCCATGGCGTGATTGAAGTGAGGTGTAATGGAGCAGATGATGGGGATGGTTAATAATGATGGTGATGGACATGAATATACAGATATGCATTTGTGCATATTTTGCAATTACAGGGATGACACGAACACGCTAGGTACGCAGAAGCACAACTATTATATCTCGTGGACGAAGAAAAGATGTTGGAATCAGATTAGCAGACATAATTTAGCGTTTGAATATGTAAATAAGCGAAAGACGTCCTTTTGACGATTGCAGGCGAGGCAACTCTGCTATTTGCTGCTGGCCTAGAATAATTCACCGACCTCCACCGGCGAAAGCAACATCAGCAGTAGATGAATTTAAACCATCAAACATTTCATATGGACATGTGCGCATGTGCGTTTGTTTGCTTAAGTTCTTGTAAAACAAATAAAACAGTGGCCAAATGGAATAAAGATTGCAATGGCGACGGCATCCCTTACACCGCAAGCACTAAGAAAATTTGCAAGAAAACATTTTTGCAAAGAGCAGCTTCGTTAAGCGCAACATTCAGTGCCTGCAGAGGTTTTACCGCATCTAAGTTAACCCTTTGGCCAATATAAACGTGCACTGCATCACACAACACACAGATTTGGCTATACATGGCGATTGAGGCATCTGAACGGCCTCGCAACTAGTTCTTACGTACCTTGGATATCAGGGCAAATGCCAAACGACACCCAAAGTCGATCGCGTCATAACCCGCGTGTTCGGACATGCCATCCAGACCATGAAGGGGCTTTTGGGTGTTTAGAAAGCAACGTGGTCTTTGCAAAGTTTAGCGATTGAACTCAAAACATCTGCACTTACAGGATGTGCGTTCTTTTTACTTTGCTAGGATCGTAAGGTTAACAAATTTGGAGTTATTAGGTAGTGAATTTAAAATCTGCGCTTGGTAAAACAAATGATTTCAAATATCAAAAACTAGCCTTATTTTGCCATTATATCCTTGACTTAAGTATAGCTGGGTGTTTTAGTATGAATTTGGCCCTCGTGCCCTCACAACAACTAAATGCACCATGCCGAGGTAATGCTGATGTTTCCATGTGTACACCGTGTCTGCAGATTGAATCCCTTGACGCCAGCAAAGGCCATCCGACAACGCTTTAGAACGCGCAGCCGATCCACGTTTGATGCATTTTGCTAAATTCAGTGCTGTCTTTTGTGGTGGATTACACTTTCGTTTGCCTTTGCGAATCATTTTATTCCTTTCTTGCCATTCGTTTGTCTACTTCGTCGCGTTTTATACAGAAATGCCTTTTTATGGCGTTCCGAAGGTCACCAATTTTCGTGCATGAACCCCATCTCCTGGTGGTCGTGAACACGTTTATGCATGTGTCGAATTGCCTGTGTACATGTACGAGTGGGTGAGGTTTGCGGAAAGTAAATGGGCTTTTTGCCCATGGGCGGCCCTTTCATTTTCGTTCGTCACGCTGGAGAGCAGTGGAAGAAGGAGTTGTTGGGAATGGGAGGCATTTGTTGTTGGATTGGAGAAAATCCATAAATCATTTAGACTTACTTGGTGCCAGAGCCGTTGCAGGTGCAAAGAATGATGTTAATGTCTCTGTTCGCCAAGATGTTTGCTGATTAGCATGAAGTCGGAAGTGGACAGCATCAGCTGTCAATTTTGCCTTTAGAGTCTGCATATTGCACATGGGCCCTGTCAGCGCAGTATATTGGTGTGGACTTAGTTGGCCTGTCAAGGATGGTTGGTGTTGACGATGAACAGTGTTACTGACTAACACTTGCTTCTCCGTCACAACCACACACACTTCAAAAGTATCACAGTCTCATCAGGCAGTCCACATCATCCGTCGCTGTGGATGGCGACAATGGCAAGAAAGAGTGATAGAGCAGAAGACGATCAATCGGAGGCTGGTGAGACTACGATAAGCGCCTGTGAACACGTCATCGTTGCCGTCGTGGCCGTGGCTGATAGATGCAGCGTGAGAGTCAGTTGCCGAGAGGACTGTGTTGAAAGCTCTCGTGGTCAATGTGGGCTGATCATTCGATTCGGAGGCAGGCGACGCGGCTTTGCGCTTGTTGGGTTCATGAACGGCCGAGTGCGGTGTGAGTGCCATACTAGGGCGAAACGAGTGTTGGAAAGGTTGAATGAGATGTTGCTACCTTCTTGCATTCGTCAGTTTTTTCTGGCGTTTTCTCATCCAAGGTGTAAGCCACTGTGTGGCGTGAGACAAGGACCATGTGAATTAGAATGGGGTAATTGGAAGTGCATTGTATTATAAGGTGTTGATGGGTGGTATGCTCCGCCGTATGGTACACTGGCACCTTTTTATCGCTTGTCCAACGCTTGAGGCTAGGGAGGAGGCTTATGCAAAGGAGCGACTTTGATGACGCACACACGTTTGAGTGTTGCAGTGAATGAATGGCCCATCGTTTGAGTGTGATTAGTTTGTGAAGGAAGGGGAAAGTGTTCAACGACTACATGTTCCCAATACTTCCGTAGATTTGCAGCCATACAGCTAGTGTGACATGAGATCGTGCAATTTTTAAATTCTGTGTGTGCCTGTGCGGTTGATTTTTGACAGTCATCGGCCTGTTGGTGGTATTGGTTGTATTTTCGTTGCCTAAAGAAGGTGGCTGAGCCTGTCGCTGCACGTGTGCAAAGTGACGTTCGATTTCGGACAGCCAGCCATAACAATGCTTGATTACACTCCCACCATTCTGTTCGTGCTGTCATGCTATTAAGATAAAGCTTAAAAGTACGCGTTATGGCCAGCTGCCCGTGGCAAGGGGTGATGGTAAGCGCATTGTGTAATCCTCTACGGAATGAGATTGCACCAAGGAGGATGCGGAGACTGAGGGCGCGATCCACTTACCAGGGAGAGCAAGGAGGATGGTAGCGGACAAGGCGAAGGGGACTTTGTAATGTGGCGCTGTCGTTGTGCATTCGTGGAATAAACTTTTAGCGCGAAAAAATATTAGGTGTGCAATCCGTCCATCTCCTTATTGCCCTCGTGAAGGGTAAAGGCTGAAGGAGCAGCAGTGCGTATTTATGATTTGCTTAGCCACAGCTGATTCGCATGATTGAGTGTGCTGAATGTGCAAGCTGTAGGCGGTGGGGTTCGATGGTATGGGGGTAGGGCATGTGCTTAGTAGGAGTGGACAAGATGCCCCAGTCACTTGCAGGAGCATGAATGCTAAGAAGGCGGAGGGCGGGAAGGCTGAATACGAGTTTTGCCTTGTACTTAGGTCTAAAGTGTCGTCATGTTGTAATTTTAGAACGCAGTACCTCAAGAAAGAGATGTGGCAGTCGACGTCACCACATGGAGCTACATGGGGTTGGATGGCATGCTTAAAGTAATAATTAGGTGAGGTGGGGGTTGATCAGTTGAATGCCCTCTACCAGTATCTGTTAGTCAGCATGGGGCGCTTAGCATCTCCGTCTATTGCTGCTTTGGCCCATTTGCTTGTCAAGTGCTCTACCGGGACAACAGTAGAACCTCCTCCAATTGCTAAATTTGGGTTCCAAGTATAACAAAGTTGCCTGACGCATATTGTAATACAAGTGTAGGACAGGACTGTTAAAGCAAGAGTAGGTCGAAATGCCTTTCCGCAAGGCCGGAAACGCGTCGTTTGCTTGTAAAGACGAGGGTAAAGTGAGGTACGTATCAACTATGGGAATGAGAGCTCCCCTCATAGGTCCAAAAACATGTTGTAGTTTGCGAAAGAAATTGGGAGGAGGACTTTATTGTGAGACCCAGTGATGGGTAGCTTGGGGACATTATTGCTAGAATAAACGCATAGCGTGGCATCATTGCACAGGCTGAATGCGTGCAAGCGGCGGCCACGCCGTGTTTTTCCTAGAGTGACCCATTTCATATTTTGTTCATTCTGCTTTCGAAGGTGATGAAGCTACGACCTTGGAAGCATAATAATGCCAAACTGACTAAAAGCAATGGCAAAGAAAATGGAGTTTACGGAAAATGAACCATGGAAAGGAAGGTGGGAGCCGAGCGCGTTGTCGACGTGGAAATCCGAAGCCACAGCAATAAACCCTGTTGCATGGCGAAGTCAAAAATTACATTTTTTTAACAGTGCTTTGGGAGCCATTCGGATCAAATGAATCGAACCAAAACTTATTTAAGCCACAGTGCGGTCTCTACGATAGAAGTGCGCAATGACCGCATCCTCGATCCCGTCAACTTCAATGTGCGTTTCTGCTACCATATTCGCATCCCTTTGCCAGCAGTTATCCACCATCTCAACATCTAAGATATTGTGAATTCATAAGGATGTTGGGTAGTGACGAGTCAGTGCTGTTATCGAATCGACGGTGGCTCTTACTGCTTTCGAAACCGAGAGCAATAATGCTGGCGGCTGTGCCAACACTACTGTTTCCCAGGTGCGATGCGATTAACCAGTGCGATCGTCGATAGTCGAGATAATTGAGGTGGAGATTTGTTATTTGTATAGAAGGCAGAAAGTAGACCACAAGCGGTTTCTTCGCTTTGTACGAACTGCACGTCTTCTTTTTCCCATTACACGAGTTGATTAGATTCCACTGGCTAATAAATAGCTATTGAGATTTGGCACAAATACTTGCCTTTCTTTCAATGTTTTAGTCATTCACGTAGAATTACAACTTGGTGATTTTTAAATTTGACATAGAATTCGCCTTTCTCACTGTTAGTCTTTCTTGCGAGTGCGTTACGTTGAATAAGTACGAATAAGCCAAGGTAGGAATATGGATAAATCTTAGCCACGCGGGGTATTTACTATCATCTAATTCATTTTTTTTGGTTCTTTGGAGCCAGTGTTTCATTCAAATAACTTATTTACCAAATTAAGGACATACCATCTTTGATATTTATTAGAGCCCTACGTTTGGCAGATCTTGCTTCTCGGAAGGTGCTGCGCTCATTTTGAGCAAACACCGAGCATGTTCTCTTCGCAAAAAGCGAGACTTGGACGAGTGAGCATTTGGAATATTTGATAATCCCTCAGTCTCATCCCACCGCCTCTTCCGGAGAAGGTTGACAATCTAGTAAATGAGATGATCAAGAATCGATTGATAAAGCCATCCAAAATTTCATGGGTCTCCACAAACGCAGTAGCAAAGGAAAGCGATGGTAGCCTATGGCAGTCTATTTATCACGAAAAGCTAAGTGCTGAAACTAAGAAGAACGCTTTCCCATTACGTCAAATTTTTGACTCTCTTGATTCTTTGCATGGAACATAGCGGTTTTTTACACTCGACTTAAAGCCCGATACTGAAAAGCGGAACTAAGAGATGCGTAGAAGACGACTTTCTGAGTGCCCAAAGAGCCTTTTGAGTTTGCTATCGTGCCGTTAGGAACCCTAAAACACCGCAGCTACTTCCCATCAACTGATTGAAATCGAAATTATCAAACTCTTTCTGAAGCATTGCATAATTCACCTTCACAACCTTATCGTTTCCTTGAGATATTCACGAACATGGCACAAATCTCAAAGCATTGATGCGATGCCTGCGAGATGCAGGTTTAACCTCGAATCCAATGCAGTGCTGCCTTCTTATCCGGTCAGTAAACTTCTTCAGTCTTGTCCAGTGGAACGGTGGTCACAGGAGATTGTCAAAATGGGAGGTCTAGACCATCATCAGACACACGGACGGATCCGCGCTTCTTATCCTGATGTTTGGAATCCTGTGTCGATTTCGAAGTGACACTGTAGGCTAAGTATGTTTTAATAATCCCTTACATTGAGTAAGGGATTACTGAGCATGTTTCTCCATGTGGCTTAAGGAAAGGCCTTTACAAGCCATGGCACTGCTGCAATTGCGTAAACTGCGGGCCAATGATGACCTTGCTTCAATCACGTGAGCTGACACCGTCAGTGATTTTTTCGAGTCTGCTATAATGAAACCCTGACCGACATTAATAAAGAGCAGTCGACATTAAATTGGCACTTTATGGCATTGCTTGCATTAAAAACGCGCCTATATCGTTGTTTCAGTGGCACGCTGATGTGTCTGATGAGGGACACTAAACACCCAATGGTTAATACAGCTGCTCCAATTAATGTCCTTTTATTCGGCATTAATCGACACCTCTAAACACTTAAATTCCGTTTTAATTTACCAAAGCAAATGTCTTTTACCGACTCCAACAACTGCTGTCCTAGTATTGCTGTTCGGTCCCTTTCATCGTCAACAAACACGCATTCGCAAGCTGAAATGTCTTGCCTGCTTAAAAGAAAAAAATGTTGCTGGCCTGCTAACGAAGAGGAAATGCTGGCACAGGCGGCCGACAAAGTGGATGCAGGGCGAAAATACAATAAACATATAAGTCCTGTTTTGCGGTGGTCTCTTTGCGAATTATATCTGTATTGTTTATCAAAGATCCAGTCAAAAAGACAATCTGGCCTAGTGCTGCTCACAGTTTTGGCCAATATTGTCCTCAAAGCATATGAAATGAATTCCTTGGGTCTACAATATGGCATAGCGAAATAAATTAAAGTGATGGATTTAAAAGCTTTATTAGCACTCCACAATCTGTGATGTTAAGCATTTCCCTGTGACGTGAGCTCAATATTAAGAAAAGAGCCCATTCTGTGAGTGATTTTAGGCCCAATAATAAAAACGCAGCATTGCGAATCAACTGTGCAAATGATTTCCATTTTCTCTTTTGAAGGAAATCAGTCAAAATTTTTACGCAGCATACGAAAATTGTAGTTAGAAAAATTGCCCCTCGCACACAATGACACTGAATCGCTTCTAGTGCATTTTAACGATTACTTCTGCCAACGTGAAGTTTTGCCAAGTAGCATTAAAAAAGAATTACAAGTCAAACTTTGGCTATACAGGTATTTAATAGTTGTGTTTGACTTAAAGGGCGACGTAGATAGTCAACATCCGTCGTTTCGAGCAGCAGCTCCATCCATGCACCACTTTAAAAGGGTGTCTTTGTTCAATTTGGGTAAGTGGGCGATCAGAAACCGAGAAATGAATTCTGAAACGAATGGAGTCATGTGCTTCTAACTATGATCAGCACCAATACTAATTTAGCAATGCTTCGCCATCACTCACACAAGATCCTTTGCCCTCGCCAATCAACTGATCGCTTCACATGCTTGCACATCTGTTTCCTGCTCATTCTTTTTTTGCTCTCAGCATTTAAGACGTTACTAGATAGAATATTGCTTGAATGAGGCAGTTGTGTGCCAAGTTAGAGTCGAATACTCGGGCGACTTAAGGAAAACGGTTGGGCTTATGTGATGTCGGTTGATTGATAAAGCACTAGCTGTTGGCGCCTTGGCTTATGCCAGTTTGATAAGCGACCTGGATAAAACGGATGCTCTTTGATGTAGCGGAGCACTGAAAATCGAGGGATAAAGAACACATAAGGCAGCGACTGGTGGTTCATAGTTAAATGCCTTCAACAACTGGCAGAACGTCACTGGCGGTAAATCAGGCATGCTTGTGCACTTTCCACAGCTGGTTCCTAGAACTCTGATAGAGCAATTTACGTCTGTATCAAAAGGCTAAAAATTGTAAGGATGAAGCCGACGATAAAGAGGAAAACAAGGTAATAGTAAAGGAACATCATGATCCCCTCCTAACAGCAAGGATGCTATCTAACATTCATGACTGCATCATTTGTGGAGTTCACCATTCGTCATTCTTTTAAATAATCTAGCGCCACAACAGCTGATTATCACGAGGACGTTCCAGGTTGAAATCATGCTCGCATGCGCGTGTATCAACAAAAAGGAAACCACATGATTGAATCCAAAATTTGGTCAGGTGTTTTGTCCTCTTTAAACCATGCGGCAAGGGCTACACCAATAGTAATACCGACAGCCAAATTATAGAATACATTACAGATTTTCATACAGCTATTAAGCTTGTTTAGCCTCACAGCATAAAAACATCATTCATTTAATGCGGGTCCTGCATGCACTAGCAGCGCATTAGCGAGTCTTAATCATATGTTTAGTAAGTAATATATTGTCTCTGGTTTGGGACTCAATACTAGTTTATCTTGAAACGATGGCATAGTAAGAGCAAATAGACTCTGATTTTACAGAGTTGAGGCAAAATTTTGGGAGACTTAGATTGCTGCTTTTATCAATGGTCAAGAAAGTAGGCACGTTGGAGTTGTAAGCCTGTAGGGACAACTAGCTTAATTGTTAGTTGTCAGCAGTTGAGCCACTCTTTTAATTCTATCCAATTAATAAATAGATTGAACGAAATGCGGTTGAAAAGACTATGTAAATTATTTTGTAACTGCATCCTCATCGCATTCTCTGTACATGGTCATGGCGGCTCAGGCAGAGAGTTAGTCTGATTGGTAACAGCGTCTCTGCCATGGGTGAAATCATAGCATCATGAACCGAAATAATGTCACGCACTTAGCACACTACATTTGCAGGCAGTTTTTTTCTGTCTTAATGAAATTTATCTGTTATAACGCAAATGCTTGCGGTAGTAGCTTAATTCAAAACCTACTTGCATGGATTTTTGGAAAAGGACTTAAATTTTCATGCTGGAGAATAAATTGGTAGCAGTAAATTAAAAACATATTGCCATATCATAAGGTATTTATAGTGAAGTTAACAAAATAATCAGCATGGCAATAAAATCCCACCGAGGAATCAAAAATGGTTGGACCCTGTGGGTGACAGGCGAATATAACCCATTTCGTAAAAGTGCTGCAAATACCCATCTCAATGTAAGTGGCAGGGGTTGATTTTAGACATGCATTTTCACTTTGTGGGATTGGTGGGACTGATTTTCCTTCCAAGTTGATTTTTCTGCAACGGCAATAGTCATGTCTGATGCAGCTTTTGCGGAAACTGAAGTTATGTGCCCCAGCATTCTACCTGACCAACAGACAGCGGTTCGCTAACGATGCCTGCATTCGGTGATAAATTGTTTACCAAAAATAGTTGAGATTAAATACCTTGTTTCCTCAGAATGATTTTGCAATCCAGTTAAAACACAATGGCTAGAGACAAAAAAGGGGCATAAATGCGCATCGTGGGCTGCAGGTGCTTGCAAAACTTTCCATCCAGCCATGTTAACGCATAGGTACGCTTTTAACAGACACTTGATTTCTCTGAATGACAATATCAAGATTACTGATGCAGCAAACTTGTTGTTTCTGTGCAGTTGTTTTTCCAAAATTATCTGGATAAAATCGGGTTTTCTGCCACAGCGTATTCAGTTGCTTACCTTCAATGGCTAAAAGTGGGATGCTTCGATGTGATCTAAATTCGACAGTTAAAGAAAGTCATCAATTCTGCCACTTGTTGCGCACAATGATGAGTGCAATTTAATTAGCACTTTGCACAAATAGATGATTTTGTTTTATTGTAACGCTTTTGATTTTAAGTTAAATACTAAAGGCAAGCTAGTCAGCATTGTTTTGCTGGCTAGTAGGGTTCAAAAATGCTATGCTCCATGGCCGATTTAGCCACAATCAAGTCATTTCGTAAACGCAAATTCGCTACTACCCTTCAGCGTATTCACTGATGGCGGAATTCCTCATGACTGGTTTACCGAGCATCTGGTTATGCAGTTTTTAGTGCTGCCGAAAATTATTGTTATAAGATCTCTGCCCATGTTTGCTTTATTCCCAGGCATGATGCATCAAGAGCCTCCGCCACTAGTAATGACGACATTGCAGCATGGCTGGTCCTTAACTTTGCTGGAAAGGACGCCGATGACAATTTATCGAACCGTCAAGCAATGGAGACAATGATCGGACTCCTCGCATCGGGAGGCAACTTTGAGCAAATTCACTACTCGCTCGTTGCTATTCAATAGCCCAACCAACTAAATGCATTTTGCAATAAGTAACCAGACGGCTTCCTTTTAGGCCGATTGCAGGGGTGCTATAACGCACAGAAGAAGTGAAATAAATCTGTTATTCTTCGATTTGAAGACAGTTGGTAAGCTGAATAGAGGGATGGATTCGAATTGGTCAGGGTGGAAATGGCGAAGATTATGTGTCCAATAAACCATCCCATTAATAATCCTTTTCCTTCTGTCCTCTCTTTTCTCTGTTTCGTGTTTGGTTAATATCTGCTGGAGCATATGGCGGCCGGACGTGGAAATAAATAGGGGCATGTCGACGACAGCTAACGCATTTTACCTCCTCATTTCTCATGGTCGCCCCTCTCCTTCTTTCTCACACACACGTTTGTTAGGCATCGTAATTATTTCATTGCCTACTGCATTCACTACCTCCGTTTCTTCCTCCCATCCGATGCATTCCTGGGAATGGTGGCAAATTTGAATAGCTGTTGAAATTGAACGAATTTCACATAAGGTGCTTTCGCCAAAGCTCTCAACGGCTATATTTGAAAGAAAAACTGTCCTATTGAACGACGCAAAGCGGGCCAATCTCCTCAAATTGCTTGATCTTGGCGTTTTCAGGTGAAAGTGAGTGCATTTTCCCGCAAATGACATGTTCTAAATAACAAACCTACAACTGGCGACATTTCCCTTCAAGTGCCACAAAGTGAGCTTTGCACTTATGCTTTGACTTCTGTTACGGATAGGTAGTGAAGCTTCACATCAGCTTTCGATTATGGATAAGGGTGTCCATTCATGGCTCTTTCCACCAGAAGCTAATCAACAGGACAGAAACAGTCGATTCGTATCGATGGTCTTTTTTAGATTTTTAAAAAGCAGCATTATGGCTTCGCTAACCTCGGTCAATCCCAAGTGTTCCACCCTGCCAATTGGCGCATGAGAAAGACATCATCTGGTGAGGATGCTAATATGATAAATGATGAATGTAGCGCAATACCAGGACAGCAAAATTTGTAACGAAAAATGGCAGCCACGGTCCATCAGCTTATTGGAATTTGTGCACTTGTCATACGAAACATAAGAACGATTTTACTTATAGACAGTAAGTAATCAATGTTGCATCTGTTGAGATTGTCTCCACTCGTAGCGAAGGCGCATTTTGAATCCACCAAAGCTCAAATCTCACAGTTACTTAGAGAAGACACTCCGAAAGCTGCTGTTCCTTGGTCGCCTTATGGCGAATAGTTTGTGTTGCGTGTTACAATGCGTATGACACGCTAGCACTCGCACTGAGATTAATCATGTTCGAAATAGTGAATGTGACACTGAATTTGCCTATTACCTTAGCCAACATCAAATATCTGCTTACCTCTCACACGTGCACTGGCGCATTAGCTCACCAAATTATCGTGCGCTTCGCTTGTGCTGAGGAAGACTTAATTGAAGAGCTTTACAGCACAACATACAATGATTGACATTGCGTATTTTATGCGCATTAATTACGTGCATTAAGCTTCAAAATCAAATCAAATGAGTACAAGCAACTGCGCTTTCAAACCTGACACATCACTATACAACTTTTGTCTACTCCTTGTCACTCCCTTTTTTGCTGTCATTGTGACAAAGATGTGAAATAAAGGCTGTGCATTCGGAGCATCTTTACAGCAGTCCCTTTGACCAGCACTGTTGATGGAAAACACTGCTGCCATGAGTAAATGTCTTAATTTTCTTGTACAAATAGCATTATGAGGCTTTAAAGCCATGTGTTACCCTCCCCATTTTGTCCACCCATCAATTCATGCAAATAAGGTCACTATCCCGCAAAATATGGCCTTAGATAAGTGCGATTGCTAGTAAGTATAAATCTAGAGAACATGACATGGACGCACAAATAACTCGAAATCTATCTCATGATTTTTGCTAAATTAGAAGCCTTTCATACCGATGGGCAACGCGGAAAGTAAATAAGATGATTAGGAATAGCTACGTGGGTAAATGTGCCCATTCCATGATTGAGCCCCCTTCATACACCTGCACCTTCACACCCCACCTGCTGCTTGCATGCGCTAAAAAGAGTTTTTGTGTTCCTGAAGAGAAAATCCTAGATCACTCCATAGCAAGGCCAGTGTCACGTCGGCGGTCGTCTCTACACGCATCAAGTGGTACGTCATCTCTAGGAATATCAAATCCCGTACAATCCTTAAGCCATCACTAGCCAGATTGGAAATGGACAATACTGTCTTCTATCCATCATCGCAAATGCATTTATCTCTTTACCAATGAGAAAGCCTTTCCAAAGCTGTCGCACATTCGGATAACGCACCCTGGTCCACCTTCGCAGCATTTAACAACTACTGCACCAATTTTGGAACATCATGAAGGCGATCTGAGCGCAGTTGCTAAAGCTGAGACTGTACATCTATCGCACTGATTTTAATGCGTACCGACGCTTTCATTCTCAGAAGAACTCGGCCTCATCCTTGTCGTCCGCATGCCTTTACTTTGAAGAGTGATATTTTATGGACCCTCAGAATTCAAGGCTTTTTTATCGTCTGATAACATCTCCTCGCTAAAATTGCTTCCTATCATTCCACTTAGACTAAAAAGACACATTTTAGGTGCGGAGTCTTCCAATTCCTGCTACCTGAGCTTTCAAAGTTTTGAAACACATTTTAGTAAGTCTGGGAACGAACATCCAAGTCACTAGAAGATAATCTTTGCAATGCTATAACACTGGTGCTCTTGCTAAATTTGTTATGACTCAATGTTGAATGGCGAAAGGCTGCAGTTGAGATTGCGGCATCTTTAGGAGCACTGTTTCACTGCACGGAATGCTACGAGGACCATCTGACGTAGGAGGAGTTGCAAAGTCACTATCGTTCCCGTCATTTTGTGTATGTGCCTTTTGCTTGCAAAGCCTGATTTTATGAAGAATTTTGGGCTAAATTTTTCGTATTCATCCTTTGTGGCTATTTAGAGAGGGCTATTTAAATAGTAAAATTTGATTTGACAGGCTTTGAGAATTCACCCTTCAGTTTTTGCCAGCTCAACTTTTAAAATGATGCATTTAAATGATAAGCAGTTATCATAGTCTTATTAAAATTGACAACTTGTTAAAGTTGGCGTTGGAAGATCCATCCAGCTGCTTCACTAATAACCTAGACTCACATGGGTCGACTAACAGTCCAGCGTCGTTGGATTGGCGGTTGGCTTTATTTACAAAACAACTGGCGTTTAGAAGTGCAAGCAGATCTGTACTTTTCCGTGATTTGAATCGATTCAAGGGGTGGCGGCGGATTGCTTTTTGAGGGTAAAATCCAGTTAAAGAAAGTCATCAATTCTGCCACTTGTTGCGCACAATGATGAGTGCAATTTAATTAGCACTTTGCACAAATAGATGATTTTGTTTTATTGTAACGCTTTTGATTTTAAGTTAAATACTAAAGGCAAGCTAGTCAGCATTGTTTTGCTGGCTAGTAGGGTTCAAAAATGCTATGCTCCATGGCCGATTTAGCCACAATCAAGTCATTTCGTAAACGCAAATTCGCTACTACCCTTCAGCGTATTCACTGATGGCGGAATTCCTCATGACTGGTTTACCGAGCATCTGGTTATGCAGTTTTTAGTGCTGCCGAAAATTATTGTTATAAGATCTCTGCCCATGTTTGCTTTATTCCCAGGCATGATGCATCAAGAGCCTCCGCCACTAGTAATGACGACATTGCAGCATGGCTGGTCCTTAACTTTGCTGGAAAGGACGCCGATGACAATTTATCGAACCGTCAAGCAATGGAGACAATGATCGGACTCCTCGCATCGGGAGGCAACTTTGAGCAAATTCACTACTCGCTCGTTGCTATTCAATAGCCCAACCAACTAAATGCATTTTTAAATGTGTAGCCAGATGGCTTCCGTTCAGGCCGATTGCAGGAGTGCTATGACGCACAGGGGAACAAATTTCGCATTAGGTGCTTTCGCCAAAGCTTTCAACGACTATATTTGAAAGAAAGTCTGTCTGAACTGCCTTGCAGCATGTTTCACTTTGACAGCTTGTTTTAATGATGATGAAAACACATTTAATTTTACATAAAGGCAACCTGGCACTTAATTTAAGCGCGGTGTTGCACTCTTGACAAAGCGATAGTAGGAGAGGAGGAAACGGAAGGACATTGAGTAGAAATGCTCCCTTATAATTATAAAGCAGCTTTGACTTCTCTGCAGCATGGAAGACTCCACCTGTCTGGTGACACGAATAGTAAATTTGCGATTCAGCTGCAAACACAGCTTTTCAAGTGGTATGCAGCAGAAAAAGAAAGTTCCACCAACTGCTTAGAGCAACCACCGCTCTTCTTATCCATAAATCTGTAAACTCACTTTCAACCTTATAAATTCTACCCATGCATTAAATATGGTGAGGAACGTTGCCGCTTACTGCACCAACAATGCTGCCCTCATGCACCCACAATCTTACCAATGGCCACCGCTACCACTATCGCAATTATTGAAACAAACCTATTGCCTCATATGAATAGCAAAGCAAGGCATTAAAAAGCAGTCCTTGCGAAAGTGGCAAGTGTTTCCATAAGAGCGATATCGTCTACGCCTCCCATAGGCAAAATTAGTCGTTGCAGTGGGCGAATGAGATCCAAACGGAGTTCCTTGGGAGGTCGCGCATCAATAGCAAAGCGATTGTAAGCTAGACGGCTGAACTCACTCCCCTAGCCAGTGACCGGTAACAGATACGCTTTAACAGCACTTCAGCTCTAATTCACACTTCGCACCTTCATCGCCCACCATATCACAAATGAATTGAAACCGAAATTCATAACAACACGTTACTCATGCCTGCTCTCACAAGTGCAAGAAGACATGCCACACATTGCGATCTTCTGGATTATCAGCGTTCTAGCCATTTTATTCGCTCTCATAAATCCATGCCTGCTTGCATTTCCCCTCGCAGGTTGCACCCATCAATATCTATTCCCACATCCCAACTATTTATCTGAGGGTCATCTAGGAGCTAATTTATGCACAGCACTCGAGATGGAATCCTTTTATAGCTATGCTTTTTGGCAGTTTCATGTCTCATTATGTGGCCCACTCAGCAGACCGACTTGTAAACTGGTAAGAATACGCTTTTCCTGCTAGAATTTGCTGCAATCCTACGCTACCTGTATGTGTTTGGGCATTGCTGTCCTAAATACGGCTATCAAAATAGTCCTTTATTAGGGGCTATTCTTTGGTTCAGAGAGCACCTTGGTGATAGAAAATAAACATGATGCCTGAAGTGGTGAAGAGAAACGAAGAGTAATAATACTGACGCGGTAGGCAAAAATAAATATGAGAGAATTGATATGACCAATGCTAATCTACAGGCCAATCGTGGCAAAAGTTATTTTTATGGCGAATGAAGTAGGCACAAAATGACGAATCGGTGATGGACTACTTAAAGTGCGCCATTGGCAAAGTAAATGCTGAATGAGTGACAAGTGTCTGCACTCTGGAACGTGTGCGTGCGCTAGTGAAATCGGCTTTTGGTAGCCACAATCCGCTGGCGATGCCGACGTCAATAACAGCATTCACAAAACCAGTTACAGTTAACTGAAAAGGGTTGCCATGTTTTTCGAGCTGACGACTGGCCCTGTACGCATCTTTACACCTCCACAAGCAGTCAATACCGAATAGCACACCCCCGCTGAGCCATCAGTATCCACTGATGCAGTCAACTGTGACAGCATGGCGCGGCGCAACAGGAGGAGACTATAATTTTAAACTAGATAGTAGAAATCGCGACGTAAATCTCATGTGGTAGACCGTGGAATTCATGTGCATAGAGGGGGATGGTCTTAAAAATATTGATAAAGGGGGTAAGTTAACTCGATTTCCTTCTCAAATGGATGTAATCAAATCGCTATTTGCAGTTCACTCATGTTGGTTAAGGGTATTATGTACGAATGTGTTGCGAGAATGTTAAGCATTTTTAACATTCTAACGCAATTTTGTGAGCATTGTCGCGACCTTTAGAAACAGAGGCATGCATTTTAAGAATGTGTTATTCTGAGATGCAATCGTACGTTAAAGGGGGTTCAGGTTGCCAGCGCACATGTTCATTGGCATAACAGGCTGCAATCAGATGCGCTTTCCTCGGAGGACATTAGTATGCATCCATCACACTAACAAGGCGATCAAAACTACAAGCACTAGTATGTAGTCTCGGATAAGTGCACAGTTAAAACGTCCATGCAACTTTAATGTCAATCACATCTCAAAATTAGATTACAACGTCAGCTAATTCGCTGTACTGCTGCAGAGAAAGCAACAACTTAATTGCTTCTCAGAAAATCAGGGCATTCGATGCTAGCACGAGTGATGATGGCTTAAATGCAACCCGGTTTTCGAACAATTTGCCAGACACATTAATGATAGCGCGTTGAGGTAAACACTTGATCTTTCTCAGCATCCTCCGCAAGAAGATGATTGTGGTGAGTCACTATCAGGCAATCCAACCCTAACAAAATGGATCTCTACAGCTATTGGTCCAAATAGTGACGCATAAGTCTCGGTCGAAACGCATTAGACCGAGTTAACAGAGGTTCAGAGGTGCTGCTGCACTCCCATTTGTTATGTTACAATTAGCCTAAAGCCGACAGCAGGCTCCGTAGTTTAATGTCTTGTTTGCGTGCTTTCTAGTGTTTTGAAGCTAAGCAGTGACCAAAAAGGGATTCTGTGGTTTCATGCCTAGCGTGAAAGTTACGGGGTTACTTACGCAAGTTAGGGGTGCAGCGGTACCTCAAAATCGCACCAATATGTGAATGTCCTCATTTTTAAATTTCGCAAGGTCTGCTTGAGCTACTGGCGGAAAGTTGCTGTTGGTTTCGTGTGTATTTTAGGCAGGAGGGAACCACAACAGTTGCGATCAGATGATGTGAGCTGCTACAAACTGCAATTGCTCTGCTTGTGGGAGTCAGTTTGCAAAGTGGCCATGAGTTGAGGGAGTAGGAAGCGCTTTTCCCGTCCGTAGTGCTTCGGCGTTCCTTATCCACCTAGGCGTACACTATACATCGCTCACGAATAAGTGTCAAACTCGAGGATCTCGCCAGCTAAGGGGTGGTAGACGATGAACACCATGCACAAATGAATCAGAAAAGCAATAGTTTTTTAAAGGATGGCTCACCATGCAATAGTGACCCCATGTTTACTGGCTCTTAGTGCAGGTCATTCACCAGAGCCGAAATGGAGACGAATTCCCGCAACTTATCAGATGTCGTACATTCGATCGTCTTGACCATTTTGATAAGGCATTTGAGAGCTGCCAGCATTGGTCAGCCCTGAGTCACAATCGCGCTCCAACTGGCCTAGGATTAAATAATAAACAGGTCTAGCAGGTGTTTATCCTTTTGAAACCGACCTTGACTAAATGGTACAATTAAAATCTGACACTTAAGCCCTGCTTAAAGTAGACCACAAATGGGCGATGAGAGGCAAAAATGAATTCTTTTGTTAATTCTGAGTATCCAACAGCTTCAACCCGATAATTCTGCATGCAGCTCGCAATAATTTAATAGATTTATGAGTGCCATCACTACCCTTGACATCCTGACTGGAGCCACTTCCAGGTCGTCTTTAGAAAGTGATCCTTTTTGGGAGCAGGTAAGCAGGGTGTAATCAGTGGATGACGAACTGTCCTTACAAAACCACCGCCTACTTCCGATTTTATTGATGCTGCACTCACAACCATGATGTGCTCTATAGACATTAACCTATTTTTCCTCAGCGTAAGACGAGAAGCATTCAACAACCACCATTCCTGCGTTGGAATGGTCATTACTCGCGTCTGAGAGCGAATAACGCTCCCGAAATCCGCATATTTCTTACTCCTCCGCATCGCTCATCATAGCAACAAAGCGAGCTAAGGACGAGTTTTGCGCGCATGGCATTGCATTGATGGTATCTGCGATTGCACCTGCTCGACTTCTTTCTGTTTATAGTCTCCTTAGACATGGTGAGGTAAACGCAGGTGGAGAGCACTCTCTACTACTAGAAGGATGCTGGGAAGTGGGTACTCTTCTTCCTTAAAGGCTGATAGCGCCGACTCTGTGAGCAGAGGCATGTTTGCTTAGCGCTTCTTCCCAGGCATTAGCGACTGAATAGACACGCATCTCCAATTCGGGTTTGGTGACGAGAAGAAGCTGCTGCGGAACTGATAGGCAAACATTCTTTTTCAAATCATCTCCTTAACTTCCATCCTTCACTACCGCCCACGTAACAAAGTTCACGCCAATCTGCAAGATGGCACACTGGACAAGAGCCTTTCCCTGCATCAATGGTCCAGCCATAGGCCTGAGGTATCGTTCGACGTCGAAACGAGAAGACAAATGCAGATGGAGGTGGTTGTGTTTATTGTTACATTAATTCACGCCAAACGTTTTAGCGTCTGCCTATGCTAGTTGCTACATGAGGCTGCAAACAATCCAATTCCACGAAGACCTAAAATGGAGAATTTGGAGGCCTCTTTTCTCATTCTAATTCACGCCAATTAACGTCCGTTTGGCCAATTTTGCCTTCATTTGCCTGGACTGGAACACGAATGAGAGCTGCAAAGGGTGATGAGCCCTACAACTAATTGACCTTGACGGAACCCCAACAGCGCAGACTTAGCTGTCAGATCTGCTGCCTTTTTCTTGACTTGTTTCCTCTGAGGGCAGCCAGCCACTTCACTGACCCAAACGAGGATTAATGTCGGTGCGCACTGTGGAGAGCTGACGAATGTAGGTGTCCTGGATGGGACGAGATGGGATGGATTGCCTCTGGTAATTGAGGTACTCAAGCCAAATGACAGTCATTGTCAGCTGTGCACATGTCCCACCCGCTGTCCTCTGCATCAATGGAATAAATAATTTTCATTATTGCTCAGCCATACTGCCTGATGCTGTGCGCAGCTTAATAAGTGCAGCTGAGTCCATGCCAGCTCTGGAGACAGTCGCACTGCACAAGTCCCAATCTAGAGTCGGCCTAGGCTTCGGCAGCAAATAAAAGTGGGTGCAGTTTCACTTTTCGGCCTTTGCTTTATCAATGTCTATCAAGCCAACCCGTTCGCCAGAATACATGCTGCCTAAAACATATTTCAAAGAGGTACTCGTCACATGCTGCCTTCATTTCCCCAACCACTAAAGCTTGTGGCACTACCTCCTACTTGATCTGCCTGAGATGATTGGTAAATAAAAGGTGGTGGTGGGTGTTAGACTTTGCCTGCACTGTGCAACTGCTGAGGGAGTGGCAAAAAGAGGCAGGAGGGGTTGGGGATCAGCAGAGCAGAGTGACCCCTATCTATGGAAGTGGCTCATGGTTAATAATGCTTAAGCATTGTAATCGTGTAAGGCTTTGTGCTGCAGGTCACTTAAATCAGATAGCAAGAATGGTAAAAGTGACGGTTGGCCAACGTCTCTGCCATCTACACGGTCGATGCGATAATGCATTCGAGTGCTCAAGTTGATGGTTTAGTGACAGAAGAAGACGCAGGGGTAGGAGAAGGAGGAGAGTGATGAAAGTCTGTAATCGCGCCCACACAATTTAAGTGATCAACGCATTTACCATGATTCCAGCAACACAGCGCATTATTCTCTTTTGCCAATCGCGATTGCATGCGTTCAGACTAAAATTGTGGTGTGGATTCTAGTGACACTTAGCTGCCTCCGAAGAAATTATCAGATGTTTTTTCGGAAATTGTCATTTTGGAGGCCTAAGGCGGAAATTAATTTGTTAATCTTCTTAAGTGCGAATTGCATTGTCCCGCCTTTGGCATGACTTTCTGACTGATCTGGTGCCTTTATTATACCCCTCCACATTCTCTAATTGTACGTACTTTTGCATGGCAATCGCTTCCAGGCATAAAATCACCAACCTCAACATCTAAGAGTTGATACGCAAAGGGGTGCATATTGAAGCAAACCTGAATCAAACCGTGAAGCTGGCTATCATGCTTAAGTATGTGTTTATTAGAAGCTTTCAAATGCAGACGAGTTGCGAAATTATAAGCTAAACGAAGCCAACCGTGTGAAGTTTTTCCTTTAGTGGTCAACGCGTTCGACTGCAATGTTGTTTCTGTAGTCGGGCATGAAGTATATCGGTAGAAGTTGGCCTTTACTAGACGTTTCTTCGATAGTGCAATTCCGTATATATAGCTGGAAATGAACTGGCTAGAGCTCCTATCGACGGCAACACAAGGGTGTATATGGCAAGAGGCCGGTTGGTGTTCAAGTTGCTAGAGGCGCTGGAAGAAGAGTAGAGAGAAGGTTTAAAAACTGCTCTGCAAAGTAATAGAGGCTGAAGGAAATAAAGTGAAGCAACAGAAGATGTTTGACCAAGAAATTAATAGGTGTTATTTAATAAATTACAATTCGTGAAAAATATAGGGAAGTGGGGAGGTGCACTGAGGGAGAAATGGGGGAAGGAATGAGCATAATGCAACGAATAGAGGTGTGCAAGAAATGTTAATGAGGAGTGGGAGGGGGAGAATGAAGTCCTCCACCCATAGGCCATAAGCGGGTGGATGGTGGGTGATTATTGTTAGCATTATTGCATTGGATGCATTGATGGCTTGTAGACGATTGACTCATACACCTACGGGCTCATCAATGAACCTTGCCTAGGAGCAGTTGACACCGACGTGGGTGAAACAAACGGATTTGAATTGGTTGGCGAAATAGTGAAGTGCGAGAAACGGCTATTATTATTTGTGTGCATTTCCGGTGGCGGGAACTGGAAAAAGGAGCAAATTGATAGTTGGTGCACCGAAGCAGCCTCCATGCCTACCTGCTAGGATTGCATCAAACTAGATGCCCATCTTATCACCACACCAACGGTACGTTTTTAAATTCCCGGGTGGAATCGGTTAATCCTTCTACCTTGGATAGTCCTACTAGTTGTCATGGCAGTAGAATAGGCTAGTTCCTAACATTCACCCCGTTTGGTAGAAGCACAAAATTACCTGAAGCTCATTGTTCACTTTTATTACCATCATTCCTCTAATTTATTTAACTAGAATCAAAAAGATGTCAAAGCTTTTGCGAGTGGAACAGAATCCGTTGTTAGCAACTTAACGATCTACAAGCTGTGGCCCTCTATCATTTCTATGCCGTCATCTGGATGGTCCAAGGCAGTGATGGCAATCTATTCCATCTGGTGCATCGGCATGTCTAACTTGGTCATACTTTCTTCTGATTTTCTCTCTCAGTGGAGGAGCTAGTGGTTAATGGCGTTGCCACCTATTTTTGTTCAGGCCCTAGGGACATAAGACAAACCGCGTGACAAATGACTCAGAAGCTTGTTGCATGCTTATTTACGAGGACTTAGTGTAGAGTTAATAAGCGAAAGGGAGCCTATGCGTAGCAAAGTTTCTTGAACTCCACAGCCTTTGCTATTCTACAGCTGTGCATAGTCTTAGTTTTAGGTGAAGGGATGAGATGATTATGGGATAGTGTCCCTAAAGGCTATTAAAGAGAAGTTCACTAAGTAGAAGCATATCCTACGCCAATTTAAATGGACGTCCCCACATTTGCAAATATTGAATTGATTTGGCACGTGGGTAACATGGCTTGCATCGGCATGGTAAATGTGGTTGTGGCCTGCATGACTTTCGATTTGATTTTCTCAATTTCAAATAGGGTAACTTTGCTTTGCTGCCAGCTCTCGCTTGCCCTTATAAATAATTAAGGGTAAATAGGAGTAGCAAGAGAGGATGAGACGGCAAGAAGTGGTTTGCAGTGGGTGAAAGAATGGATTGGAGAGGAAAAGAAACAGATAAGCCGAGACGTGGTGAAGGAGTGAGGGTTTAGACAAAATCCGATGGTGGCCAAATGGAAGGAAATGCGGAATGGAAGAGTGGGGGAGAATGGAGGAGTTTTCCTGTGCCAATGAACTGGTTGGTGGGGCGGGAAGTGGCAGAAGCAGTGCATGATGTTGTATTGAGGAGTGGATTCAGTGATGCAGTTATGTGGACATGAGGCTTAAAGCCAACAGACATGGGAATCAATGAAAGGGAAAAGCAAATTGCAAACGCATTCGTGTGTCTAAAAAGGAGGATGACGAGGCGATTTGGAAAAAACTCGTAGCAGGAACCTATAGAGAAGGAATAGCTATTCGACGAAAGGGTCTGTTGTGTTGCTCGTGTGCATAAGAAATCCAGGAAAGTCATCGTTTGTCACTGAAAATGGTAATTTGAAGAGGAAGACGAATGAGGCATGAACACTCGGGAAAGGAAAAGGTGAAGAAAGTTAAGAAGTAGGTGAATAGCAGTGCGTGTCAAATAAATGCGATGATGAGAAAGTGACGGAGGAAAGGTGTGGTAGCAATTGGTGAAGGTAGAGGCATGAAGGAAGGAAGGGAGGCGTGTTTGACCTCTCTTGATGCACTTGTATGGTTGGATGGATTTGGAAATGGGGTGGAGTACTTCGTGACACTGCAGTACGACGCAGTGTGAAATAAAGTAGTAAAAGCTAAGGTGGAAGGGAGGAAGCATTCCTTCTTCGCTTGCGATTGCCACGTTCAATTAAAAGGGGAAGAAATGGGGACAAAAAGGGGATAAATGCAAGGGAGGAAAGTGGGAAAGAAGGAGAGAATGTTGAATTAATGCAAGATGATTGAGGTGGAAGGGAGGGCCAGCAGTTGTAATTGTTGCAGTGGCGAGAATAGGCAAAATTTTACCAACAAGTGAATGTAGAAGTTGACACAGGAGGAACGAGAAGAGAAATTGGGGAATTGTCTCTCTCGTATGGTGAAAGTGTGAATCTTACTGTGTGGCCAATGCGTTTAACAGCGGGAACGACAACTTTCTCTCGCTACAAAGGCAGTCTTATGCCTAGGCAGCTCAGCGTACCTATTCGCTGTAACTTTATAGGCAGGCTGACAATGCGATCACATCATTGACAAAATGACGCACTCAATCCTGAAATCATCCAGCAAATTACCCATTTCAGCTCATATCAAGTTGTATTTCATTTATTACTACCAACTTTGTGCCCAAGACAAACAGCGATTCCATCCCCTCATATGGGTCTTTTTAAAGTTGATTTCATTCTCAGCACATTTATTCTTCCTCCACCTCAATATTCAGCGAAAGTTACTCGCAACTTGAAGAGATGCTCCTTAGGCAGAATGTGACTGTTGGTTTGGCTCTGGATGCGATGCCCCGTGGGGTAAGAAAAAGGCGCGTAAAGCGACTACGTTGGCAGAGTAGCGAAGAAAACAATAAAGTGATTGTGGCACGGTGTCTGTAAAGTCTGGTAAAGAAAAGTTTATTAAATTGGAGCATTTACTACATCAATTCTAATGCATGTCTTTGCACTCGCAAGTATTTAATTGCTTCGATGTAATCAAAGCAGAAATCTGCCAGTTCACTTTCTCAATGAATTCCTAGTGTTGAGATGCGGCATCCTGTGTTAACCGCTGCATTAGTCCAAACCCTTTTGGGAGTCCGTGTCTCGCCTGCGTGATGGACGTTGAATGGATAAGCGTTACTTGTGGTGGCATCATGCAGTAGTCCTTGACCATCGCAATTGCCTTTGACTCAATGCCATTTCAAGAACTGCGAGAGCGTGTGGGTAGAAGTTTTGTAATTTTCATGCCATTAAATTGTCCATTATCCGCGAAAATCGAAGTGCTATCTGTTTGCTCTGCGGCCCGAGGAAAGTGTCTTAATTTCAATGCAAGAACCGTGATGCATGCACCTGAGATTAAGGGTTATTCATCCACTCATTGATAAATGTCACCACTCAACAGGGTGAGGCGTAGCTAGTTATCCATTTTATCCAACTGCCATGAACCATTTTAAGTGCTAAGCGAATCGCAGTCGTTTGCTCAAATGCATAGCCATGTTTCGTCTATGATGGTGCAAATGCTTATGCGATTGCCGCTCACTTCGTTGGGGAGATCGACCAATACCCAACACTATTTCATGCTTTGTTCCGATGGGATCTCACAGCTCAATTTATTTTGTTGTGGGTCGTCAACAAATGCGGCGTCTCCTCTAGGGGCAGTGCCAAATCGCACGCATCCAAATGACGCCTTCATCACTGATCAATTGATTTCATTAAATGCATTTAGTTGAGAGGTGATTTTGAGTGCTATGACAAGCCTTTGATTCTGCGTATCACTGCCTGAAGAGGGGATGCCTCGAACGATGCAGAGCTCAAGGCAATAGTTTTTGTCTTCCACATTCCAGATGACATATTTTTGCTGATTTCTACCGCTTGCTTTCCCGTCTATTTATTGACGGGGTCACATTTTGGATTTGGAACAATCCAAAGACGCCATTCTCACCCTATCCATCTAAAGAGTCATTTACTGATTCCTTTAGAAGTTCTGAATTCCTTTGCTTTAATTCGTCACACAGGTCAAATGGATGCCATATTTCCCACCTCTAATTATGTTACTCACAAGATATTAGCCATCTAAATGCATTGTTAATTGCATAGACGGTGCGTTTGCTGTGCGCTAGATGATTGAAACCGCTTTCCCACCAACCCGCAAACCCATATTTATGATTAACTACATGTTCCTGCGATCGTCCAGTCATTCAATAGTTTATGTCTTTTCTATCTACAGCCCTAAGCCTGCGTTTTGATGCGTATGTATAATCGATAGGGATGCTAAAGCTTTGTGCAACGAAAACAAGATAATTCAAAAGCATATTTTCGTACAATCCAAAGATCTTTTTTATTTAGTGAAGCCAAACCCTTGTTGGACCGTCTTCCATACCCTAAATGGAAGATTGGACTTTTGTGCTGTGGGTTCTTATTTGATCACAGACGCGCAAACAATTCGTCTACAGATGCAAACAGCATCAGCAGGGTGCGCCATCATTAGCATGCCAATGGTCGGATTAGTGCATCATAACCGCTTTGAATGCTACATATGTTACACGACGATCCTGCTCACAACGGCGGTTTGATTCGTACCCTCTTGACATTACCCACTCTCCAGAGCTTGCTTGTTTTCAATCGTGGTCTTGCGTAAGGCTGCTCCTCTGAATGCTTGTATGGCATCTGGGTGGTCAGTGCGTACGCCCTTGCATTCACAATTATCAGATTCGGCTTTCAGACCTGTGTTGTGGATTCTCCATTACTTTGCAGCTGTCGCTCAGACTACTCGGATATTGCTAGGCGCTGCTACTAGGCATGCTCCGCATCAAACGAGAGCACGAGGAACATATTAATTCTTAAGCTCTGGATGGCGTTGGGTAGTGATGCATGGCATCGACGCTACTTCAGCCCCTTCATGGCCCCTCATTTGCATCGTCTTTTTTTGTCTGATTTGGACGAGGTGCTGGGTCAATATTAAGCTACAATCTGCAGCATTTGTGAGACCTCGATAGTGATGCGCCATCAGTCTGCCAGGTACCACTCCGCACGAAAACTCGCAAAATTGAACTAAAGTAGTGCTGGTGCTATGGCTGAAGCAAAATCGGGCATGCAATAGCAACAGCCTTTGCCTCACCACCGCATCTCGATCTCATTCGCAAGGCTGTAGGCTTTGCATCGCTTACAATTGATAGTACAAAAATAAAATAATGGAAGTTTTTTTGGAGTCTACCACAATATCAACTGACAATTTATAATAACAACAAGAGAATAGGGTGCTTGTAGCAGATAGGATATGTGGCGCAAAGCGAACCTCGCTTTCATGCCAGTCAACGGCCTTCATGGTGCTTCGGTCTGACTGGATGAGCTAGGTTGGAGGTGAGAAATGAACCCAATCACATAAGTGGCAGGGCCCAAAAATTTCGAGAGTTGCCAGCAGTTATTTCTATATGATTACACCACGATTAATGTGAGCGAGAACACCACTGGATTTGGAAAGCTTAAGCATCTGGATTCAATGAGACTCGTCTGCAAGTCATAAGCAATCAGCTCCTTTTGCTGTAGCAAGTGAATGAATGGGTTGGTTCTTTACGTAGCTTTGTTATACAAGGGTGAGAATGCAGGCTGCCCGAAGGCACACCGTTTTCCTTACTAGCAAATTCAAGAGGAATTGCTTAAAACTATTTGATTAGACTCTTCTCTCTTAAAAAGCATAGTCTATCTTTGCGGTCCATTCTCAACTTTCAGGAGCCATATCCACTGGTAATCTACCGCTTCGATGCTTACACAAAACGTCACATTATTGACCGACGTTGACCCCTGGACATGACATGTTAGCAGTGAGAAGAGACAATTAAAGACCCGTTAAGTTATGGTCACTTAGATGAAGTTGCGGAAGTGTGATGAACTTCGACGGCTAGCAAAAGGTGCCTCCTCCAAATTAGCGTTTTCTATGGGCTGAAGTGGGTAGGGGTTGCAACTTGGCCAAATGCAACCTGGGATCATTGATAGACCGAGAGGTGACCCATTCCTTTCCTTTTCCTCAGCCGGCAAGTGCGGCCTTGCACTATGCAGTACGGTAGATCTCAGATTTACAGACCTTTTGATGAACGAAGCAGTCATTTTCATTCCCTCATTTTGGTCAAGCCGGCTCAGTTGAGCCTTCCATGGAATGTTTTGGCTAGCTATCTTGGAAGATGCAAATAAACTTGTCCAAAAGATTTGCTTTGCAATGTGAAATAAGGAAGCAAAGCCGCATTTTTGCACATGATGATGTGTAGCAATGACAGACACTGTCTCTTTCAATTTGGACTGAAAAGTGCTCACTCTGGTGAGGGTGTCTGTGATTGATGATGTGTAAGAGTTAAATTGGCGTCTAGGAGTGGTAAATAACTGCAAAATAGGGGCGATTTTGCATGATTGGGTTAAGAAGAGGAGGTCGTGGAATGAGGGAGACAATAAACATTCCATGTGCTGTCACCTCAATTAAGGAATGCCCGTTCTTGTTTGCATATGCTCTGTTATGTTGGTAAAGCTAACTACCCACTCCTTCACCCACCCATTCAACCTCACTTTGCTCTATCCTTCTTTGTCTATAGATGGAAGACGAGCCTCAACCACCGGTGTGGTGGCAGAATGGTCGGCCTCATCACTAAATCTTTGTTAACATAACGGAACTAAGCCTGTGTAGCAGTTTGAGATTTTGTAATAAACTGTTAAAAAATTTCCCTCTCGCCTCTTAAACCGCCTAGCTACCTACTTCCATTCTGCCTTCAAAGCGATTCACCATGCTGCAGCGAGGACTATTTCTACCTCTACCCCCTGCAGCATATCACACCTCTTTTCTTGTTCTCATTACGCAGCAGCGTGCGTCAACTCCTCCACCCCAAATTACTAATTCTAACCGGGAGGAAAGCTAAGTAAAATGAGTTCAGCAGTGCGCGCCCTTACACAAGTGTGCGATGGTCCGTCTTTTCTATCTATTGTACTCCAACTTCACTCATGCCCAGAATACCTACTTCTGCACCTATTATGCACTTATGATCTAACAGACCTATGACGAAGCAGACGCTGAACCTCTACAATGCCCAAGCATGTATAACTGGGTATGGATTGTGCGGAGTGAGACAGTGAAACATTTGCGTTCCTCTCGTGGCATGCTAAGACAGAGAATTTAAGCATGGGCAGTATGGTCATGGCTGACGGTCAATGTCGGTGCCACGCTTATCACCTCCTACTTGCAGTCATGCTTGAGTCACACATTGCCTGGAGTTATTTTTTACAGCCTTATCGTATGCTCACACAGGCGGCACGTCAAAAGGCTTGTCACTTAAATCGAAAATAATACCAGTTTTGCAGTCAAAGAAGTCCCACTGTTAAGATGAGCAGTACATATGCTTAACGATGGCATTGAGGCACACTTTGATTCCCAGATATGTGATCGCTGCGAAAATGAGTAGGTTTGAAATGTACCGGCGTCTCTGATCTCTCTGTCTTTAGTAACCCAACATCCACTATGTCCCTCTTAATGGATTGAAATAAGGAGGCATAATTTAACCAAAAGATGGTCTTATATGTGCTGACCTGCCGCTAGCACATGCTTGCCTGACCATGTGCTTAGTCAATCTGGGACGAGGATTCTTGCAATCAATTCCGTCAGCATTCTCCTCTCATGGTCACAAGCCACCGAGTAGCACTGGTTCAGAGCCTGCTAGCCTCCTACCGAAAGTCAGTGCTTATTCCATTGCTTCTCTCTTCTCAACCAACACGGCTGATACTGCTTTTTTGGCTCCACTCCTCGCTGGGTCACAAATTAGAAAGGCCCTCTATTTAAAAAGATAGAGTCGACGCCCCGCCTCTTGCTACCAATTCTTACAGCGTGTCCATCTAGGCAGGCAATGGCAGTGGTGTCCCTCACGCATCGGTCCCACCAGCACCACTGGGACGACGTCGGCCTAGTGGCTTATTTATGGGTGAGATTGAAAGTGGCAATGCACGGCCCAATTGTGTTCGCCTCACCTCTTCCTCCTCTACCCATATATGCAACCGTATATTGTCAACAATGGAAAACAGCTTAAAGGGCCTGGATCGCGAGCACAGGAAAAAAAAGGGCCTTCTATCAAAATAATGGGGGACATTCGCATAAGTAATTGAATTGACGAGATCAACAATCGTCCGCTGCGCATTCGTATCATGAACAGAGCATTCTCGGAAGCCAGTGCAACACTTGGGACTCTGGAAAATACCGAAGTAGATTAGCGCTTGTTAAATTTATAAATGTCGGAAGTAGTGGAAAGCAAAAAAGGATTTAACGTCTCCTTTGCCGCGCACTAAAAATTAAAGAACTTTAATGTAAGGGACAAAAGCATGCTGCCGCCAGCGCGCTGCACACATTGATTTCATTTCTACCCAAAAGGTATGGCTCTACCCTAGGCTTCGAAGGTTTGGTTCGCATTTGATGGAATCGCCAAAGCCTTTAGCTCACCAAACGACGATGAATTAGAACACATTGTTTTCGGGCCCAAAATAGGGTGCTAGTCTATCTGAGCACCACGTGGGAAGCAGCACTTGGTAGGCCTTCAACATTCTTCACAAGTTGTACCTTAGCATACAGAGTCCAAATCAACGATGCCAAGCTTCAACTGCTTGAATGGTCGTTTTCCATAGCCAATAAATACCTTGCTGTGCCTCTCGCTGAAAAAACAAGGCAATTATAAAAGCAATGGAGATGGTGGAAATGGCAGGTGTGTAGTGACAACTGCGAAGAAGTGTTATCCACCTAAACGTTGCTGCTACAACTGTGCCTCTTCAGCCATCTTTTCTGCGCGTCTTGCGTTCCAAATTGGATCATTATGGTGGTGACCACCAGCCCTCTCATTCATCTTCTAAGCAGCATCTTTGGCACTCAACAGACCTGGTAGTTGGGTATTATCACTGTGGCCAGATAGAGAAGGCTGGCGAAATTTAACATTTCAGACACGGTGAGACGATGAGGTGCAATCCGTGGTATTATTGATGGGCATCCGATCGTCGTACTCTTGGTTTGCAGGCAGGTAGGCTGGTTCGATGAACCCACCTCTCCAATTTCGTGGACACTTCGATTTCCAATTTTCGAGGCTAACGGTCCAGGACTGCTGCGTGATGCCACCACAGGTAACATTTATCATGCACATCTAAGCCATGTTCTGAGGTCCTTGTGACTCCATTCAACATCCCTCATGCGGTCGAGGCAGGGACTTCCAAAAGGGTTTAGACTAACGCGAAGGCTACCACAGGATGCGAAACCACAGCACAAGGAATTCGGCATGTTTCAACTTTAAACGTGTAAAACCATTTAAGTGCTTGCAAATGTGGGGACATGAATAATAACTGACGTACGATATGCTCTAACTTGGTGAATTCCTTTTTTAGTCTTCAAAGCCACAAGGCCGTAATGACTTGATTTTTTTCCTTGCTACTCTGGAAACTCACTGGATTTGCGCTCCTTCTTCTTGCTCTATCGGGCATCACTGTCCTGAGCCGAATTAGCAGTCACATTCTGCCTAAAGGACATCCCTTTAATTGGCGACTAACACTCGCTGAATACTGAGATGGAGGAAGCGTGAGTGTTCTGTGTTGGAAAAAACAACTTTTAAAGGACCCAACTGAGAGGATGGAATCGCTGTTCGTCTCGAGTAAAAGTCGTTAGTATTAAACGACATCGAGTTTGACATGAGCTAAATTGGGTATTTTGTTAGACGATGTCAGAATTAATTGCTCCAAAGTGTCACCGATATGATTACTTTCGCAGATCGCTTATAAAGTCAGAGCGAATAGGTACGCTGAGCTTCCTGGGCATAAGACAGCCGATGTAGCGGGAGAAAGCTGGCGTTCCCGCTGTTACACGCATTGCCCACAAATGGATGCAAATAAGCGTGTGCTTCAAAGCGGCTTTGCAATCTGAAGTCAAAGGCATATGAATTATTCTTCGCTATAAAAGCTAATTGTAGAAGGGCGTCCATGTCGAATTTCAATGGGTCGTTTGCTACCGAAACATAAGGAATGCCAAACCAATCGCTGTTCCATATATTGTGCGTCTTTATTTGATAGGCATTGTTATTTCCAGAATCTAAATAAAAGGATTGAGACAGACAGCGTGTTAAGGGTCACCACAACATAATAGAGCATACAATTACGCGAAGAATTGTTGTGGAGGACTCGTCGCCTCTTCTTCTCTCGCTTCGAACGCGCCTTCATTTCATCGTCCTGGGTAGCAATTGAGCTCTAAAAGATGTTGCTTCCAGACTTTCGGACTTCTTTGAAAACTCATCGGTCCTGAGTAAATGTTAATCCGACATTTTCAGGCCATGTGTGTTCATTTGCGGTGATTGACTTACGGGTACCAACGTGTCGGACAAATTCAAAGTACCCTTTGACCCTTTTATTGACCACCTAGTCTGCGATCTCGAGGAATGGTCATGCGGCCTTCATTAGATAATCGCATTGTTGTACATGATGGCGTGTGCCATTAGCAGACTCAGTCTATTTGAATTCAGAAACAGCGGTAGTTGCATTTATCACAGTCGTGCTGGAAATATCAGAGCATCATTATAGTCCAAGTACCTTTATGATTATGCAGGGAGGGCACACAAGCATTGCTTTGGAATGCAAAATATAGTCATTAACAATTCAAAGGCACCTTAAGGAATAAGCTTCCTCCGTTAGCCACATAAACCCACTTATTTGGCTTGCGCGCACTTTCATTCTTATAAGTGGCGTACGTGGCGGAGAATGTGAATCAGAAAAATGGTAACTCTGGACCGGAAAGGGCTGGAATTGGTGAAGGTGTCTGGAAATGATGATGTGTAGCACTTAAATTGGTGTCTAGGAGTGGTCAATGAATGCAAAATAGGGGTTAAGAAGTGTAGATCGTGGAATGAGGGAGACAATGAGCATCCCATGTACTGTCACCTCAATCAAGGAAAGCCTGTTCGTGTAAGTGAATGCTCCCTCTTCCACCCATTCGACTTCACTCTGCCCTATCCTCGTTTTTCTGCAGACGAAGGACGAGGTGAAACGATCCTCAGCCACCGGTATGGTGGCAGAATGGCTGGCCTCATCACTGAATCTTTGCTAGCCTAACGAAACCAGGCCTATGTGGCAATTTTAGATTTTTTAATAGAAATTCCAAAATTTCCTTCCCACTTCTTACACCGTCACGCCAACCACCTCCTATTCTGTCTTCAAACAACTCACCATGCCTATGCAAGGACCATTTCTATCTTTACCTCCTGCGGCACGCCATACCTCCGTTCTTGTTCTCATTAAACGGCAGCGTACGTCAACCCCCCCCCCTCCACACAAAATTACAATAAATGCAATGAGTTCAGCAGTGCACGCCTTCACACAATGGTGTGGCCGTCCGTTTTTTGTTTCTTTCTATTGTGCTCTCACTTCACTCGTCCCCAGAATACCTACTTCTGCACCTAACATGCGCTTGTGATCTAACATACCTCTACATGACGTTCAATGTCAAAGTGGGCTCATGGTCTATTGCCATTCGAGAATAGCGTTTCGAATGTCACTTCTCATTGGTTTCACAGGCGTCATCTGGTGCGGTGTGTATGTGCGTGTGTGCATGTGCATTCGTTCGTCGATGAAAACTCAAACATTCTTAGTCTGACCAATCTACAAGTAAACCTACTTTCATAGCTTCTTTCACCTTAGCCCTTGCGGCACAGCTTACACTTAGACTTATGCCCCACACGCGTCTTACATTTGACTCTATGTATGCTTCACCTGATGTACTGTTCTGCCTAGAGGATCCGTAGCATTGAGGCACACGTCGCGTGACATTGAACTTTTGGCTCCTGATAACACAAGTCTTCTATTGTGATAGATAGATTTTGACTCCCATGCATCTATTGGGCCCTTGTGTGAGATTAAATTCAACCACTTAATAAAAGCCTTGCTACTTATCTGGCCCTTTATTTGCGTGGTCGAATTGGTTATTGCTGAGGTCGCTTCTGTTCAAATTGCGAACGTCCTCATCCTCTTTTAAATAGGGTAATGGGCGGATAGGTGATTTATTTTATCCGGCTCGCTGGCTTAGTATATTGGGTTTGGTGCATAATGAGCAGCACACATGCTGTCAAAGAAGGTTGCAGCCTCATTATGAGGAATGGTGGGCCCCTCTGTACGAGCCGCATGTATCAGAAGGCAAGGAATTGTTCCCGAGTGCTCTTTTCTGATGTCATCATGCAATTCCGACTATCATGCAACTGGTGTGCCGTAACCGCAGCCATGCAGCACTCGAACCTGAATGTGAGCAGACCTTTGGCAAGCCAATTAAATTCGATCATCGGCATCTTGTATTGCCTCACACAGTACAGCTTGGCACATGAGCTACCTAAAGCCTATGATTTGAAATGAGTACGGCCGTCACCTGTAAACATTTGCTTTGCTTGTCGCTGCAGTGTTTCGATTGTTCTGTGGTTCAAATCACGTGTTACTTTCTGCACGATAGCACAGACTAAGATTGCTTGTTGCGGATTAATTTAGAGAATAAGGGCACAAAATGGTGCATGGCTTGCGTCCATTAGTGTTGCTGTGAGAACCACCATAACCGGTGGGTTCGTGCATACTGCTAGCGATGATGCTAGTGGCGCAGCTGCGTCCATCCATTTTTGTTAAAGACACAACATAATGGTTAGAAAGCGCGACTGTGAGCGTAGCATGGTTGACGATCCTAATACCTTGGGTCTTGTCCTTCAAAAGTCGGACAATGCAAATGCACCGGTCGTCGAGAGGTGTTAAATTTGGAAAAGGCATTGGGATTTGCATGCAGACACAGTGCATCACAACTAACTACTTCTGCCCTTGGAATAAGTCCTAAGGTCAGCACGATTGAGGGTCAGGTTACATATTTTTCGTAAGCCATGTCTGCAAGGAAGGCACTTATCGCCTTGCCGTAACGAGTGTAATCAACGAATTCAGGCAGCAGACAATGACAAGGCTGCCAGCTGTTCGTTGAACGGAGGCATGTTCATTTTAGTTAGCCTTAAAGGTTTCCAATCTTTCCTCCGCTGCTTTACGATCCAGCTGCCTGTTCACTTAGATGCTTCTTGTGCGTAATATCAATGTTATTAATAACATTCAGAGGATGTTAGCACAGGACTAAACTTATAGTTGGTAAACGAGAGCGCATAAGACGCGCACTTTGTTAGGTACTTCATTCGCGGTTCGACTAACTTTCCCACAGGCTTCACCTACACTGATCATTTGCTACATTTGGCAGTGTTTGGCCTAACATTGCGGGCATGGGGATAAATGCTTGTACACACGTAGCTCCTTCTCAGTCAATCGCTTGCTACATCTGCAAGAACGCTGGAGTGTGCTCAAAGCATGTATGTGCTTTAAACGTAATCTACTTCTATTCCTCAGTTGAGGCAGAAATGTGGTTGTCACGATGTCGGTAGATATTTTATGACTTCGCAACGCCGTCATGAAATAAGTTGCCTTGATTAACCCATGGGCTTTATTTTAGAATCAGATCTCAAATCCCAACTGAGGCAGCTACGTGCCACTAATGACACCAACACAGCAGGCGCAATGGCAATGTATAAAGCAGAGCTTGTGAGATTTAATGCACCGAATGATGCCAAAGCGGCCCAGTTACAGTTCACAGGTACTTTAAATAGGGATGAAGAATTATGTAGCAAAAAGCACGGGACTATATTCCAATTCCCACGCCACATATTGCATGCAATGCATCTGGGCATGTTCGACTCTGTGACAGTGCCATTAACCTCATGTTTTTACTTCTTCTAGCTATGCTATGAAAATCAAGATGACTAAGTTGCAAAGGATCGATAAGATCACATTTGTGTCAAACAAACGCTCGAGTTAGTAATCATCCTTGATCACTCACCCTAGATTACTAAGCTCTGCGCCCATCTAAATCCACTAGAATGCCCTCTTTGTTTGTTGTGTGGCCAAACGTGAATGTGTGTCATATTGCCGAAGTCGAACGCGCACCTGTGGCAATTCTGCCAACAATCAGGGCGAAGTTCCAAGCACCGTGTTAAACCAGAATATGCGCCTAAAACGTGCTACCCTTCAAAAGTAGTGGTGTGATTTCCACCTCTTTTCTTCACTGTATATTATAGCGTCTATTAAAAACAAGTTTATTAGACTTTTAGCCTCGAGAGGGAGAAACCGCATCCTGTCTTGCTCTCATACTTAGGATCAAATGGCAATTTCTGCCACTAATAGTCAGGCCATGCAATTGTGATCCTTCTTATAAATTAGCAAGGAAGAGAGAAGAAGGAGCCGTGCAAATACCCAGACCTCGTATTAGACCATAAGTACAAAGTGCCGATTACAACGACGTCAATTTAAATGGGGGCTTACTCAGCCGTGGCACGTGCCTGACCCTTTCCACATTCGACATTTTTTCCTTTAGCTGCCCTAATGCTGTCAAGAACAAAGCTCATTCATCCTATACAATGCTACGTCGCTAATGTTAGAGAATTATCAAAAGATGCCCCAAATACTTATGAGCTTGCCTTTTCCGACAAGCACTCGAATGATGCACACATTATACCACACCTCATGGATTCAAATTTGGCACCTCCTTCGTGTAACAACTCTCCCAATTGACACAGGCAAAGATACATTCAGCCATGCAATTCTCCTATTTTTCATGCACTGTAAAGCTTCTCTGCAATAGCGTCGCCCTGCAATATGAACTTGAGCAGTAGACGCGGATGTGTGGCATAAAGGGGCCGCGTCCATAGGTGGCATCAATTGAGGCTTCAAATGGAACTTGGGGAAGAGGCTGTAAAGTCGTGAACAGTTAAGGCAAGGCGAAGTAATAGCTAAGCTTAATCACCTGTATTTGTAACAGTTGCATCATATTATTGCACCTCTTAGTCCCTAGTTTGATTAAATTAAGGCGTTTTGTCGTGCAGATATTTGCCTAAGTTTAATAGGGTAACAAAGATGTGCAATCCGACCTACTGATGGATAGGAACTGTACCCACGTATAAAAGAATGGCATATAACAGTCCAAATTAGTAAATTTAGAGAATGCTTTTACCAAATCTGTTAAAAGAGAAGTAAAAAAATATTAGAGGATAAATTTGCGATTTGTACATCCCGAAATCACAGGGTGGTATCAGGCAGTGTGTACGCTGAGGTCCTTCCCCGTCCTATGGCCAATTCATTGCAATCCTTCGTTGAGGCATAATCAGGACTTAATTCATGGCATCAATGAGGTCAAGGTTATCATTGAAATTTATTATTATCAATCACCACAGCAACGTCATGCTTCAGTGCGAAGAGATAGAAACCTAAGACGCTTTGCGTGACGTTGCCATTTTGAATCTGGCAAAAAAGGCAATGTTGCACAGTGTGGGTGTAAGGATAAATGAGTTGGAACGCAGCGGCCGAAAGAGATTGTTAAACTGATATCACTATCGCGCTCTGGAAAGTGAAATCAAACCTTTTGCATTGCCAGTGCACCAGCAAATACATGGTCCTCAATTTCCTAACCAGAAAAGTCCGCGTGGTTGCTCAAACTATACTACCCTTAACCCGACTGTAAAGTCACGTAGCTGGCAAGGCAAGGATTTTAACCAAAAGGCAGCTTGTGTCACGAAATACCATTAGGACACCGATGTTATTGGGAAGGTGAGCTATGCAACAGGTGGAAATAACAAATAAAATCCAATAATTGAAACGAAATGTACGGTGCTTAAAACGCTGCAAGGCAGAAACACTTCCCTTTTCCATCACTTGCCAAGATCGGGAGTTTTGGTTCGCGGGCGGCATTGCCTACACCCGGCAAATTATTCTTTCATTAATTTTGTCGTCTTTTCTACGGTTTGTTAATTTTGAGGTGCGTCTTTTCACAGCCAGGCGGAGAAATAGCCCGTGCCTACAGACAAAGTGCAGTCAAGAAATTCAAGCCAAATGCCACACACTGGGAATGTTGCAGGCGCTTCACCCGTTCATATAATTAAGCCATTAGGTGCAAGCAATTGGAAGACTTCGCACTCGAAATTGCACCCCATGCAGCCAGAAAGACAGCCCTCGAGAGCAGACTGCTGCAGATGTCGAATAATTTATTAAGCGGATGTGAGCGATAATAAGGCAAAATAGCTTTCATCGCGTGTTTAAAGCAAGAAAAGTAGAAGAGGGCATGCACACCGTCGATCAGCTCCTTCACCTCCATCACCTGCAGAGGCTTCTTCACGAGCGCCGGTGTAAGCGCGACCTCAGTCGTAATTGCTGCTTACCACCATTGCTGCGACCACCCCCACGGCTGCCCACACGGCGACCACCATTGCGGCTTCTGCACAGCCCACAATGCCCACTTCTGCCCACATTGCGAGCCCTTCGCGAACTCACCCCACGGTCCCCACTTCCACGGGTACGAACATGGCCAACCTCCCCACTCCATTTGTTTGCTTGGTTCTGCTTTCTCTGAAACTGACTTGTGTGTTTGGATGTGTCCTTATATACTAGTCGTCTGTTCTCCAGTTCTTCCGTGTGACACTCGTGCTCACTGCCCTTTTAGTGCTGCACTCGTGCTTGCCGATGTCCAACACTGATCTCGTCATTCCGACTACTTCAGGTGATGCTTCACGTAATGCCTACGTTGGTGGTGTGGCCTCAATCCAATGGCCACAGCCGTGCTCGAAGGATTTTATTTTTCTATTCAGCTTCATTATTGCGTTTGGCATACGCGCTGCATATGCATTATAAGATGGTGAAATATTGTGTATTCCAGCGTTGCTTCGTTCAACATATTTTTCCCATCGAATTGACGGAAGGCAAGTCACAAATTGGCGCCGTTCCCAGGAAAGACGCAGTTTCTAGCCAGATCTACCCTGCGAATGAAATGATATTTTACCAATCCGTTGCGCTTTAAGACGATTTAATGCCGCAGTCTGGCATTGAAACATTGACAATTTTATAACAAGCAAACAACCGTATGCGCAAAAGTCGATGAATCCAAAATTCTTCCAAAATTAGCTATATGGTAGTATGCCTGCGCATCGCAAATGCTGACGAGTATTTTCAGACTAAGCACTGAAGGCTAGTATTGAGGCCTTAACACACCACAGAAGCATAAGAAACTTATGCATGTACATTTGCCAAGTTCCTTGCAACTTTTCCTCTAGCAACTTGAACACCAACCGGCCTCTTGCCATATACACCCTTGTGTTGCCGTCGATAGGAGCTCCAGCCAGTTCATTTACAGCTATATATACGGAATTGCACTATCGAAGGAACGTCTAGTAAAGGCCAACTTCTACCAATATACTTCATGCCCGACTACAGAAACAACATTGCAGTCGAACGCGTTGACCACCTAAAGGAAAAACTTCACACAGTTGGCTTCGTTTAGCTTATCATTTCGCAACTCGTCTGCATTTGAAAGCTTCTAATAAACACATACTTAAGCATGATAGCCAGCTTCACGGTTTGATTCAGGTTTGCTTCAATATGCACCCTTTTGCGTATCAACTCTTAGATGTTGAGGTTGGTGATTTTATGCCTGGAAGCGATTGCCATGCAAAAGTATGTACAATTAGAGTATGTGGAGGGGTATAATAAAGGCACCAGATCAGTCAGAAAGTCATGCCAATGGCGGGACAATACAATTCGCACTTAAGAAGATTAACAAATTAATTTCTGCCTTGGGCCTCCATAATGACAATTTCCGAAAAAATATCTGATAATTTCTTCGGAGGCAGCTAAGTGTCACTAGAATCCACACAACAATTTTAGTCTAAACGCATGCAATCGCGATTGGCAAAAGAGAATAATGCGCTGTGTTGCCGGAATCATGGTAAATGCGTTGATCACTTAAATTGTGCGGGCGCGATTGCAGACTCTCATCACTCTCCTCCTTCTCCTACCCCTGCGTCTTCTTCTGTCACTAAACCATCAACTTGAGCACTCGAATGCATTATCGCATCGACCGTGTAGATGGCAGAGACGTTGGCCAACCGTCACTTTTACCATTCTTGCTATCTGATTTAAGTGACCTGCAGCACAAAGCCTTACACGATTACAATGCTTAAGCATTATTAACCATGAGCCACTTCCATAGATAGGGGTCACTCTGCTCTGCTGATCCCCAACCCCTCCTGCCTCTTTTTGCCACTCCCTCAACAGTTGCACAGTGCAGGCAAAGTCTAACACCCACCACCACCTTTTATTTAACAATCATCTCAGGCAGATCAAGTAGGAGGTAGTGCCACAAGCTTTAGTGGTTGGGGAAATGAAGGCAGCATGTGACGAGTACCTCTTTGAAATATGTTTTAGGCAGCATGTATTCTGGCGAACGGGTTGGCTTGATAGACATTGATAAAGCAAAGGCCGAAAAGTGAAACTGCACCCACTTTTATTTGCTGCTGAAGCCTAGGCCGACTCTAGATTGGGACTTGTGCAGTGCGACTGTCTCCAGAGCTGGCATGGACTCAGCTGCACTTATTAAGCTGCGCACAGCATCAGGCAGTATGGCTGAGCAATAATGAAAATTATTTATTCCATTGATGCAGAGGACAGCGGGTGGGACATGTGCACAGCTGACAATGACTGCCATTTGGCTTGAGTACTTCAATTACCAGAGGCAATCCATTTTCTCGTCCCATCCAGGACACCTACATTCGTCAGCTCTCCACAGTGCGCACCGACATTAATCCTCGTTTGGGTCAGTGAAGTGGCTGGCTGCCCTCAGAGGAAACAAGTCAAGAAAAAGGCAGCAGATCTGACAGCTGAGTCTGCGCTGTTGGGGTTCCGTCAAGGTCAATTAGTTGTAGGGCTCATCACCCTTTGCAGATCTCATTCGTGTTCCAGTCCAGGCAAATGAAGGCAAAATTGGCCAAACGGACGTTAATTGGCGTGAATTAGAATGAGAAAAGAGGCCTCCAAATTCTCCATTTTAGGTCTTCGTGGAATGGTATTGTTTGCAGCCTCATGTAGCAACTAGCATAGGCAGACGCTAAAACGTTTGGCGTGAATTAATGTAACAATAAACACAACCACCTCCATCTGCATTTGTCTTCTCGTTTCGACGTCGAACGATAGCTCAGGCCTATGGCTGGACCATTGATACAGGGAAAGGCTCTTGTCCAGTGTGCCATCTTGCAGATTGGCGTGAACTTTGTTACGTGGGCGGTAGTGAAGGATGGAAGTTAAGGAGATGATTTGAAAAAGAATGTTTGCCTATCAGTTCCGCAGCAGCTTCTTCTCGTCACCAAACCCGAATTGGAGATGCGTGTCCATTCAGTCGCTAATGCCTGGGAAGAAGCGCTAAGCAAACATGCCTCTGCTCACAGAGTCGGCACTATCAGCCTTTAAAGAAGAAGAGTGCCCACTTCCCAGCATCTTTCTAGTAGTAGAGAGTGCTCTCCACCTGCGTTTACCTCACCATGTCTAAGGAGACTATAAACAGAAAGAAGTCGAGCAGGTGCAATCGCAGATACCATCAATGCAATGCCATGCGCGCAAAACTCGTCCTTAGCTCGCTTTGTTGCTATGATGAGCGATGCGGAGGAGTAAGAAATATGCGGATTTCGGGAGCGTTATTCGCTCTCAGACGCGAGTAATGACCATTCCAACGCAGGAATGGTGGTTGTTGAATGCTTCTCGTCTTACGCTGAGGAAAAATAGGTTAATGTCTATAGAGCACATCATGGTTGTGAGTGCAGCATCAATAAAATCGGAAGTAGGTGGTGGTTTTGTAAGGACAGTTCGTCATCCACTGATTACACCCTGCTTACCTGCTCCCAAAAAGGATCACTTTCTAAAGACGACCTGGAAGTGGCTCCAGTCAGGATGTCAAGGGTAGTGATGGCACTCATAAATCTATTAAATTATTGCGAGCTGCATGCAGAATTATCGGGTTGAAGCTGTTGGATACTCAGAATTAACAAAAGAATTCATTTTTGCCTCTCATCGCCCATTTGTGGTCTACTTTAAGCAGGGCTTAAGTGTCAGATTTTAATTGTACCATTTAGTCAAGGTCGGTTTCAAAAGGATAAACACCTGCTAGACCTGTTTATTATTTAATCCTAGGCCAGTTGGAGCGCGATTGTGACTCAGTGCTGACCAATGCTGGCATCTCTCAAATGCCTTATCAAAATGGTCTAGACGATCGAATGTACGGCATCTGATAAGCTGCGGGAATTCGTCTCCATTTCGGCTCTGGTGAATGACCTGCACTAAGAGCCAGTAAACATGGGGTCACTATTGCATGGTGAGCCCTCCTTTAAAAAACTACTGCTTTTCTGATTCATTTGTGCATGGCGTTCATCGTCTACCACCCCTTAGCTGGCGAGATCCTCGAGTTTGACACTTATTCGTGAGCGATGTATAGTGTACGCCTAGGTGGATAAGGAACGCCGAAGCACTACGAACGGGAAAAGCGCTTCCTACTCCCTCAACTCATGGCCACTTTGCAAACTGACTCCCACAAGCAGAGCAATTGCAGTTTGTAGCAGCTCACATCATCTGATCGCAACTGTTGTGGTTCCCTCCTGCCTAAAATACACACGAAACCAACAGCAACTTTCCGCCAGTAGCTCAAGCAGACCTTGCGAAATTTAAAAATGAGGACATTCACATATTGGTGCGATTTTGAGGTACCGCTGCACCCCTAACTTGCGTAAGTAACCCCGTAACTTTCACGCTAGGCATGAAACCACAGAATCCCTCTTTGGTCACTGCTTAGCTTCAAAACACTAGAAAGCACGCAAGCAAGACATTAAACTACGGAGCCTGCTGTCGGCTTTAGGCTAATTGTAACATAACAAATGGGAGTGCAGCAGCACCTCTGAACCTCTGTTAACTCGGTCTAATGCGTTTCGACCGAGACTTATGCGTCACTATTTGGACCAATAGCTGTAGAGATCCATTTTAGTTAGGGTTGGATTGCCTGATAGTGACTAACCACAATCATCTTCTTGCGGAGGATGCTGAGAAAGATCAAGTGTTTACCTCAACGCGCTATCATTAATGTGTCTAGCAAATTGTTCGAAAACCGGGTTGCATTTAAGCCATCATCACTCGTGCTAGCATCGGATGCCCTGATTTTCTGAGAAGCAATTAAGTTGTTGCTTTCTCTGCAGCAGTACAGCGAATTGGCTGACGTTGTAATCTAATTTTGAGATGTGATTGACATTAAATTTGCATGGACGTTTTAACTGTGCACTTATCCGAGACTACATACTAGTTCTTGTAGTTTTGATCGCCTTGTTAGTGTGATGGATGCATACTAATGTCCTCCGAGGAAAGCGCATCTGATTGCAGCCTGTTATGCCAATGAACATGTGCGCTGGCAACCTGAACCCCCCTTAACGCACGATTGCATCTCAGAATAACACATTCTTAAAATGCATGCCTCTGTTTCTAAAGGTCGCGACAATGCTCACAAAATTGCGTTAGAATGTTAAAAATGCTTAACATTCTCGCAACACATTCGTACATAATACCCTTAACCAACATGAGTGAACTGCAAATAGCGATTTGATTATATCCATTTGAGAAGGAAATCGAGTTAACTTACCCCTTTATCAATATTTTTAAGACCATCTAGCCTCTATGCACATGAATTCCACGGTCTACCACATGAGATTTACGTCGCGATTTCTACTATCTAGTTTAAAATTATAGTCTCCTCCTGTTGCGCCGCGCCATGCTGTCACAGTTGACTGCATCAGTGGATACTGATGGCTCAGCGGGGGTGTGCTATTCGGTATTGACTGCTTGTGGAGGTGTAAAGATGCGTACAGAGCCAGTCGTCAGCTCGAAAAACATGGCAACCCTTTCCAGTTAACTGTAACTGGTTTTGTGAATGCTGTTATTGACGTCGGCATCGCCAGCGGATTGTGGCTACCAAAAGCCGATTTCACTAGCGCACGCACACGTTCCAGAGTGCAGACACTTGTCTCTCATTCAGCATTTACTTTGCCAATGGCGCACTTTAAGTAGTCCATCACCGATTCGTCATTTTGTGCCTACTTCATTCGCCATAAAAATAACTTTTGCCACGATTGGCCTGTAGATTAGCATTGGTCATATCAATTCTCTCATATTTTTGCCTACCGCGTCAGTATTATTACTCTTCGTTTCTCTTCACCACTTCAGGCATCATGTTTATTTTCTATCACCAAAGTGCTCTCTGAACCAAAGAATAGCCCCTAATAAAGGACTATTTTGATGGCCGTATTTAGGACAGCAATGCCCAAACACATACAGGTAGCGTAGGATTGCAGCAAATTCTAGCAGGAAAAGCGCATTCTTACCAGTTTACAAGTCGGTCTGCTGAGTGGGCCACATAATGAGACATGAAACTGCCAAAAAGCATAGCTATAAAAGGATTCCATCTCGAGCGCTGTGCATAAATTAGCTCCTAGATGACCCTCAGATAAATAGTTGGGATGTGGGAATAGGTATTGATGGGTGCAACCTGCGAGGGGAAATGCAAGCAGGCATGGATTTTGAGAGCGAATAAAATGGCTAGAACGCTGATAATCCAGAAGATCGCAATGTGTGGCATGTCTTCTTGCACTTGTGAGAGCAGGCATGAGTAACGTGTTGTTATGAATTTCGGTTTCAATTCATTTGTGATGTGGCGGGCGATGAAGGTGCGAAGTGTGAATTAGAGCTGAAGTGCTGTTAAAGCGTATCTGTTACCGGTCACTGGCTAGGGGAGTGAGTTCAGCCGTCTAGCTTACAATCGCTTTGCTATTGATGCGCGACCTCCCAAGGAACTCCGTTTGGCTCTCATTCGCCCACTGCAACGACTAATTTTGTCTATGGGAGGCGTAGACGATATCGCTCTTATGGAAACACTTGCCACTTTCGCAAGGACTGCTTTTTAATGCCTTGCTTTGTTATTCATATGAGGCAATAGGTTTGTTTCAATAATTGCGATAGTGGTAGCGGTGGCCATTGGTAAGATTGTGGGTGCATGAGGGCAGTATTGTTGGTGCAGTAAGCGGCAACGTTCCTCACCATATTTAATGCATGGGTAGAATTTATAAGGTTGAAAGTGAGTATACAGATTTATGGATAAGAAGAGCGGTGGTTGCTCTAAGCAGTTGGTGGAACTTTCTTTTTCTGCTGCATACCACTTGAAAAGCTGTGTTCGCAGCTGAATCGCAAATTTACTATTCGTGTCACCAGACAGGTGGAGTCTTCCATGCTACCTTCCATGCTGCAGAGAAGTCAAAGCTGCTTTATAATTATAAGGGAGCATTTCTACTCAATGTCCTTCCGTTTCCTCCTCTCCTACTACTGCTTTGTCAAGAGTGCAACACCGCGCTTAAATTAAGTGCCAGGTTGCCTTTATGTAAAATTAAATGTGTTTTCATCATCATTAAAACAAGCTGTCAAAGTGAAACATGCTGCAAGACAGTTCAGACAGACTTTCTTTCAAATATAGTCGTTGAAAGCTTTGGCGAAAGCACCTTATGCGAAATTTGTTCCCCTGTGCGTCATAGCACTCCTGCAATCGGCCTGAACGGAAGCCATCTGGCTACACATTTAAAAATGCATTTAGTCGGTTAGGATATTGAATAGCAACGAGCGAGTGGTGAATTTGCTCAAAGTTGCCTCCCGATGCGAGGACTCCGATCATTGTCTCCATTGCTTGACGGTTCGATAAATTGTCATCGACGTCCTTTCCAGCAAAGTTAAGGACCAGTCGTGCTGCAATGTCGTCATTACTAGTGGCGGAGGCTTGCGAGATTACGTTGCCATGAATAAATGACAGTTATAGAGCTCTTGATGCATCATGCCTGGGAATAAAGCAAACATTGGCAGAGATCCTATAACAATAATTTTCGGCAGCACTAAAAACTGCAAAACTAGATGCTCGGTAAACCAGTCATGAGGAATTCCGCCATCAGTGAATACGCTGAAGGGTAGTAGCGAATTTGCGTTTACGAAATGACTTGATTGTGGCTAAATCGGCCATGGAGCATAGCATTTTTGAACCCTACTAGCCAGCAAAACAATGCTGACTAGCATGCCTTTAGTACTTAACTTAAAATCAAAAGCGTTACAATAAAACAAAATTCATCTATTTGTGCAAAGTGCTAATTAAATTGCACTCATCATTGTGCGCAACAAGTGGCAGAATTGATGACTTTCTTTAACTGTCGAATTTTGATCACATCGAAGCATCCCACTTTTAGCCATTGAAGGTAAGCAACTGAATACGCTGTGGCCGAAAACCCGATTTTATCCAGATAATTTTGGAAAAACAACTGCACAGAAACAACAAGTTTGCTGCATCAGTAAATTTGATATTGTCATTCAGAGAAATCAAGTGTCTGTTAAAAGCGTACCTATGCGTCAACATGGCTGGATGGAAAGTTTTGCAAGCACCTGCAGCCCACGATGCGCATTTATGCCCCTTTTTTGTCTCTAGCCATTGTGTTTTAACTGGATTGCTAAATCATTCTGAGGAAACAAGGTATTTAATCTCAACTATTTTTGGTAAACATTTATCACCAAATGCAGGCATAGTTAGCGAACCGCTGTCTGTTGGTCAGGTAGAATGCTGGGGCACATAACTTCAGTTTCCGCAAAAGCTGCATCAGACATGACTATTGCCGTTGCAGAAAAATCAACTTGGAAGGAAAAGCAGTACCACCAATCCCACAAAGTGAAAATGCATGTCTAAAATCAACCCCTGCCACTTACATTGAGATGGGTATTTGCAGCACTTTTACGAAATGGGTTATATTCGCCTGTCACCCACAGGGTTCAACCATTTTTGATTCCTCGGTGGGATTTTATTGTCATGCTGATTATTTTGTTAACTTCACTATAAATACCTTTAAGATCTTTTCCTTGTGATATGGCAATATGTTTCTAATTTGCTGCTACCAATTTATTCTCCAGCATCAAAATTTTAGTCCTTTTCCAAAAATCCATGCAAGTAGGTTTTGAATTAAGCTACTACCGCAAGCATTTGCGTTATAACAGATAAATTTCATTAAGACAGAAAAAAACTGTCCTGCAAATGTAGTGTGCTAAGTGCGTGACATTATTTCGGTTCATGATGCTATGATTTCACCCATGGCAGAGACGCTGTTACCAATCAGACTAACTCTCTGCCTGAGCCGCCATGACCATGTACAGAGAATGCGATGAGGATGCAGTTACAAAATAATTTACATAGTCTTTTCAACCGCATTTCGTTCAATCTATTTATTAATTGGATAGAATTAAAAGAGTGGCTCAACTGCTGACAACTAACAATTAAGCTAGTTGTCCCTACAGGCTTACAACTCCAACGTGCCTACTTTCTTGACCATTGGTAAAAGCAGCAATCTAAGTCTCCCAAAATTTTGCCTCAACTCTGTAAAATCAGAGTCTATTTCCTCTTACTATGCCATCGTTTCAAGATAAACTAGTATAGAGTCCCAAACCAGAGACAATATATTACTTACTAAACATATGATTAAGACTCGGTAATGCGCTGCTAGTGCATGCAGGACCCGCATTAAATGAATGATGTTTTTATGCTGTGAGGCTAAACAAGCTTAATAGCTGTACGAAAATCTGTAATGTATTCTATAATTTGGCTGTCGGTATTGCTATTGATGTAGCCCTTGTCGCATGGTTTAAAGAGGACAAAACACCTGACCAAATTTTGGATTCAATCATGTGGTTTCCTTTTTGTTGATACACGCGCATGCGAGCATGATTTCAACCTGGAACGTCCTCGTGATAATCAGCTGTTGTGGCGCTAGATTATTTAAAAGAATGACGAATGATGAACTCCACAAATGATGCAGTCATGAATGTTAGATAGCATCCTTGATGTTAGGAAGGGATCATGATATTCCTTTACTATTACCTTGTTTTCCTCTTTATCGTCGGCTTCATCCTTACAATTTTTAGCCTTTTGATACAGACGTAAATTGCTCTATCAGAGTTCTAGGAACCAGCTGTGGAAAGTGCACAAGCATGCCTGATTTACCGCCAGTGACGTTCTGCCAGCTGTTGAAGGCATTTAACTATGAACCACCAGTCGCTGCCTTATGTGTTCTTTATCCCTCGATTTTCAGTGCTCCGCTACATCAGAGAGCATCCGTTTTATCCAGGTCGCTTATCAAACTGGCATAAGCCAAGGCGCCAACAGCTAGTGCTTTATCAATCAACCGACATCACATAAGCCCAACCGTTTTCCTTAAGTCGCCCGAGTATTCGACTCTAACTTGGCACACAACTGCCTCATTCAAGCAATATTCTATCTAGTAACGTCTTAAATGCTGAGAGCAAAAAAAAGAATGAGCAGGAAACAGATGTGCAAGCATGTGAAGCGAACAGTTGATTGGCGAGGGCAAAGGATCTTGTGTGAGTGATGGCGAAGCATTGCTAAATTAGTATTGGTGCTGATCATAGTTAGAAGCACATGACTCCATTCGTTTCAGAATTCATTTCTCGGTTTCTGATCGCCCACTTACCCAAATTGAACAAAGACACCCTTTTAAAGTGGTGCATGGATGGAGCTGCTGCTCGAAACGACGGATGTTGACTATCTACGTCGCCCTTTAAGTCAAACACAACTATTAAATACCTGCATAGCCAAAGTTTGACCTATAATTCTTTTTTAATGCTACTTGGCAAAACTTCACGTTGGCAGAAGTAATCGTTAAAATGCACTAGAAGCGATTCAGTGTCATTGTGTGCGAGGGACAATTTTCTAACTACAATTTTCGTATGCTGCGTAACAATTTTGACCGGTTTCCTTCAATTACAGTCAAAAGAGAAAATGGAAATCGTTTGCACAGTTGATTCGCAACGCTGCGTTTTTATTATTGGGCCTAAAATCACTCACAGAAGGGGCTCTTTTCTTAATATTGAGCTCACGTCACAGGGAAATGCTTAACATCACAGATTGTGGAGTGCTAATAAAGCTTTTAAATCCATCACTTTAATTTATTTCGTTATGCCATATTGTAGACCCAAGGAATTCATTTCATTTGCTTTGAGGACAATATTGGCCAAAACTTTGAGCAGCACTAGGCCAGATTGTCTTTTTGACTGGATCTTTGATAAACAATACAGATATAATTCGCAAAGGGACCACCGCAAAACAGGGCTTATATGTTTATTGTATTTTCGCCCTGCATCCACTTTGTCGGCCGCCTGTGCCAGCATTTCCTCTTCGTTAGCAGGCCAGCAACATTTTTTTCTTTTAAGCAGGTAAGACATTTCAGCTTGCGAATGCGTGTTTGTTGACGATGAAAGGGACCGAACAGCAATACTAGGACAGCAGTTGTTGGAGTCGGTAAAAGACATTTGCTTTGGTAAATTAAAACGGAATTTAAGTGTTTAGAGGTGTCGATTAATGCCGAATAAAAGGACATTAATTGGAGCAGCTGTATTAACCATTGGGTGTTTAGTGTCCCTCATCAGACACATCAGCGTGCCACTGAAACAACGATATAGGCGCGTTTTTAATGCAAGCAATGCCATAAAGTGCCAATTTAATGTCGACTGCTCTTTATTAATGTCGGTCAGGGTTTCATTATAGCAGACTCGAAAAAATCACTGACGGTGTCAGCTCACGTGATTGAAGCAAGGTCATCATTGGCTCGCAGTTTACGCAATTGCAGCAGTGCCACGGCTTGTAAAGGCCTTTCCTTAAGCCACATGGAGAAACATGCTCAGTAATCCCTTACTCAATGTAAGGGATTATTAAAACATACTTAGCCTACAGTGTCACTTCGAAATCGACACAGGATTCTAAACATCAGGATAAGAAGCGCGGATCCGTCCGTGTGTCTGATGATGGTCTAGACCTTCCATTTTGACAATCTTTTGTGACCACCGTTCCACTGGACAAGACTGAAGAAGTTTACTGACCGGATAAGAAGGCAGCACTGCATTGGATTCGAGGTTAAACCTGCATCTCGCAGGCATCGCATCAATGCTTTGAGATTTGTGCCATGTTCGTGAATATCTCAAGGAAACGATAAGGTTGTGAAGGTGAATTATGCAATGCTTCAGAAAGAGTTTGATAATTTTAATTTCAATCAGTTGATGGGAAGTAGCTGCGGTGTTTTAGGGTTCCTAACGGCACGATAGCAAACTCAAAAGGCTCTTTGGGCACTTAGAAAGTCGTCTTCTACGCATCTCTTAGTTCCACTTTTCAGCATCGAGCTTTAAGTCGAGTGTAAAAAACCGCTATGTTCCATGCAAAGAATCAAGAGAGTCAAAAATTTGACGTAATGGGAAAGCGTTCTTCTTAGTTTCAGCACTTAGCTTTTCGTGATAAATAGACTGCCATAGGCTACCATCGCTTTCCTTTGCTACTGCGTTTGTGGAGACCCATGATATTTTGGATGGCTTTATCAATCCATTCTTGATCATCTCATTTAATAGATTGTCAACCTTCTCCGGAAGAGGCGGTGGGATGAGACTGAGGGATTATCAAATATTCCAAATGCTCACTCGTCCAAGTCTCGCTTTTTGCGAAGAGAACATGCTCGGTGTTTGCTCAAAATGAGCGCAGCACCTTCCGAGAAGCAAGATCTGCCAAACGTAGGGCTCTAATAAATATCAAAGATGGTATGTCCTTAATTTGGTAAATAAGTTATTTGAATGAAACACTGGCTCCAAAGAACCAAAAAAATGAATTAGATGATAGTAAATACCCCGCGCGGCTAAGATTTATCCATATTCCTACCTTGGCTTATTCGTACTTATTCAACGTAACGCACTCGCAAGAAACACCAACAGTGAGAAAGGCGAATTCTATGTCAAATTTAAAAATCACCAAGTTGTAATTCTACGTGAATGACTAAAACATTGAAAAAAAGGCATGTATTTGTGCCAAATCTCAATAGCTATTTATTAGCCAGTGGAATCTAATCAACTCGTGTAATGGGAAAAAGAAGACGTGCAGTTCGTACAAAGCTTGTGGTCCACTTTCTGCCTTCCATACAAATAACAAATCTCCACCTCAATTATCTCGACTATCGACGATCGCACTGGTTAACCGCATCGCACCTGGGAAACAGTAGTGTTGGCACAGCCGCCAGCATTATTGCTCTCGGTTTCGAAAGCAGTAAGAGCCACCGTCGATTCGATAACAGCACTGACCCGTCACTACCCAACATCCTTATGAATTCACAATATCTTAGATGTTGAGATGGTGGATAACTGCTGGCAAAGGGATGCGAATATGGTAGCAGAAACGCACATTGAAGTTGACGGGATCGAGGATGCGGTCATTGCGCACTTCTATCGTAGAGACCGCACTGTGGCTTAAATAAGTTTTGGTTCGATTCATTTGATCCCGAATGGCTCCCAAAGCACTGTTAAAAAAATGTAATTTTTGACTTCGCCATGCAACAGGGTTTATTGCTGTGGCTTCGGATTTCCACGTCGACAACGCGCTCAGCTCCCACCTTCCTTTCCATGGTTCATTTTCCGTAAACTCCATTTTCTTTGCCATTGCTTTTAGTCAGTTTGGCATTATTATGCTTCCAAGGTCGTAGCTTCATCACCTTCGAAAGCAGAATGAACAAAATATGAAATGGGTCACTCTAGGAAAAACACGGCGTGGCCGCCGCTTGCACGCATTCAGCCTGTGCAATGATGCCACGCTATGCGTTTATTCTAGCAATAATGTCCCCAAGCTACCCATCACTGGGTCTCACAATAAAGTCCTCCTCCCAATTTCTTTCGCAAACTACAACATGTTTTTGGACCTATGAGGGGAGCTCTCATTCCCATAGTTGATACGTACCTCACTTTACCCTCGTCTTTACAAGCAAACGACGCGTTTCCGGCCTTGCGGAAAGGCATTTCGACCTACTCTTGCTTTAACAGTCCTGTCCTACACTTGTATTACAATATGCGTCAGGCAACTTTGTTATACTTGGAACCCAAATTTAGCAATTGGAGGAGGTTCTACTGTTGTCCCGGTAGAGCACTTGACAAGCAAATGGGCCAAAGCAGCAATAGACGGAGATGCTAAGCGCCCCATGCTGACTAACAGATACTGGTAGAGGGCATTCAACTGATCAACTCCCACCTCACCTAATTATTACTTTAAGCATGCCATCCAACCCCATGTAGCTCCATGTGGTGACGTCGACTGCCACATCTCTTTCTTGAGGTACTGCGTTCTAAAATTACAACATGACGACACTTTAGACCTAAGTACAGGGCAAAACTCGTATTCAGCCTTCCCGCCCTCCGCCTTCTTAGCATTCATGCTCCTGCAAGTGACTGGGGCATCTTGTCCACTCCTACTAAGCACATGCCCTACCCCCATACCATCGAACCCCACCGCCTACAGCTTGCACATTCAGCACACTCAATCATGCGAATCAGCTGCGGTTAAGCAAATCATAAATACGCACTGCTGCTCCTTCAGCCTTTACCCTTCACGAGGGCAATAAGGAGATGGACGGATTGCACACCTAATATTTTTTCGCGCTAAAAGTTTATTCCACGAATGCACAACGACAGCGCCACATTACAAAGTCCCCTTCGCCTTGTCCGCTACCATCCCCCTTGCTCTCCCTGGTAAGTGGATCGCGCCCTCAGTCTCCGCATCCTCCTTGGTGCAATCTCATTCCGTAGAGGATTACACAATGCGCTTACCATCACCCCTTGCCACGGGCAGCTGGCCATAACGCGTACTTTTAAGCTTTATCTTAATAGCATGACAGCACGAACAGAATGGTGGGAGTGTAGTCAAGCATTGTTATGGCTGGCTGTCCGAAATCGAACGTCACTTTGCATACGTGCAGCGACAGGCTCAGCCACCTTCTTCAGGCAACGAAAATACAACCAATACCACCAACAGGCCGATGACTGTCAAAAATCAACCGCACATGCACACACAGAATTTAAAAATTGCACGATCTCATGTCACACTAGCTGTATGGCTGCAAATCTACGGAAGTATAGGGAACATGTAGTCGTTGAACACTTTCCCCTTCCTTCACAAACTAATCACACTCAAACGATGGGCCATTCATTCACTACAACACTCACACGTGTGTGCGTCATCAAAGTCGCTCCTTTGCATAAGCCTCCTCCCTAGCCTCAAGCGTTGGACAAGCGATAAAAAAGTGCCAGTGTACCATACGGCGGAGCATACCACCCATCAACACCTTATAATACAATGCACTTCCAATTACCCCATTCTAATTCACATGGTCCTTGTCTCACGCCACACAGTGGCTTACACCTTGGATGAGAAAACGCCAGAAAAAACTGACGAATGCAAGAAGGTAGCAACATCTCATTCAACCTTTCCAACACTCGTTTCGCCCTAGTATGGCACTCACACCGCACTCGGTCGTTCATGAACCCAACAAGCGCAAAGCCGCGTCGCCTGCCTCCGAATCGAATGATCAGCCCACATTGACCACGAGAGCTTTCAACACAGTCCTCTCGGCAACTGACTCTCACGCTGCATCTATCAGCCACGGCCACGACGGCAACGATGACGTGTTCACAGGCGCTTATCGTAGTCTCACCAGCCTCCGATTGATCGTCTCCTGCTCTATCACTCTTTCTTGCCATTGTCGCCATCCACAGCGACGGATGATGTGGACTGCTTGATGAGACTGTGATACTTTTGAAGTGTGTGTGGTTGTGACGGAGAAGCAAGTGTTAGTCAGTAACACTGTTCATCGTCAACACCAACCATCCTTGACAGGCCAACTAAGTCCACACCAATATACTGCGCTGACAGGGCCCATGTGCAATATGCAGACTCTAAAGGCAAAATTGACAGCTGGTGCTGTCCACTTCCGACTTCATGCTAATCACCAAACATCTTGGCGAACAGAGACACTAACATCATTCTTTGCACCTGCAACGGCTCTGGCACCAAGTAAGTCTAAATGATTTATGGATTTTCCCCAATCCGACAACAAATGCCTCCCATTCCCAACAGCTCCTTCTTCCACTGCTCTCCAGCGTGACGAACGAAAATGAAAGGGCGCCCACTCGTACTTGTACACAGGCAATTCGACACATGCATAAACGTGTTCACGACCACCAGGAGATGGGGTTCATGCACGAAAATTGGTGACCTTCGGAACGCCATAAAAAGGCATTTCTGTATAAAACGCGAAGAAGTAGACAAACGAATGGCAAGAAAGGAATAAAATGATTCGCAAAGGCAAACGAAAGTGTAATCCACCACAAAAGACAGCACTGAATTTAGCAAAATGCATCAAACGTGGATCGGCTGCGCGTTCTACAGCGTTGTCCGATGGCCTTTGCTGGCGTCAAGGGATTCAATCTGCAGACACGGTGTACACATGGAAACATCAGCATTACCTCGGCATGGTGCATTTAGTTGTTGTGAGGGCACGAGGGCCAAATTCATACTAAAACACCCAGCTATACTTAAGTCAAGGATATAATGGCAAAATAAGGCTAGTTTTTGATATTTGGAATCATTTGTTTTACCAAGCGCAGATTTTAAATTCACTACTTAATAACTCCAAATTTGTTAACCTTACGATCCTAGCAAAGTGAAAAGAACGCACATCCTGTAAGTGCAGATGTTTTGAGTTTAATCGCTAATTTTTGCTAAGACCACGTTGCTTTCTAAACACCCAAAAGCCCCTTCATGGTCTGGACGGCATGTCCGAACACGCGGGTTTCGACGCGATTGACTTTGTGTGTCGTTTGGCATTTTCTCTGATATCCAAGGTACGTAAGAACTAGTTGCGAGGCCGTTCAGATGCCTCAATCGCCATGTATAGCCAAATCTGTGTGTTGTGTGATGCAGTGCATGTTTATATTGGCCAAAGGGTTAACTTAGATGCGGTAAAACCTCTGCAGGCACTGAATGTTGCGCTTAACGAAGCTGCTCTTTGCAAAAATGTTTTCTTGCAAATTTTCTTAGTGCTTGCGGTGTAAGGGACGCCGTCGCCATTGCAATCTTTATTCCATTTTGCCACTGTTTTATTTGTTTTACAAGAACTTAAGCAAACAAACGCACATGCGCACATGTCCATATGAAATGTTTGATGGTTTTAATTCATCTACTGCTGATGTTGCTTTCGCCGGTGGAGGTCGGTGAATTATTCTAGGCCAGCAGCAAATAGCAGAGTTGCCTCGCCTGCAATCGTCAAAAGGACGTCTTTCGATTATTTACATATTCAAACGCTAAATTATGTCTGCTAATCTGATTCCAACATCTTTTCTTCGTCCACGAGATATAATAGTTTTGCTTCTGCGTACCTAGCGTGTTCGTGTCATCCCTGTAATTGCAAAATATACACGAATGCATATCTGTATATTCATGTCCATCACCATCATTATTAACCATCCCCATCATCTGCTCCATTACACCTCACTTCAATCACGCCATGGGCACTAAATATAGCCCTTGGATGGATTGAAAGCAACTGGAAGAATACGTGTTGATTGTTAAAAAGAGCCCGCATGGCTGAATTTGTGCGGGTGACGAAATATAAGCGGACTTCGTCGCGACTGGCATTGTGTATCGACTGCTAAGAGATGCACTTTGCAACTGCTCTGTTTGCTATGCAGTTGCTTTCAACAGTCAATTTGCCCCCTCTTTGCGCTTGCAATAGGTCTTCTTTCGAAATTCCCCTTTTATCTGCTTGCAGATTAACCTTAAAAGCCAAATACCTCTCGATGAAAAGATGTTGTCGCAGCATGGAGAGCACTGGCAAGTCGATTGATTAAGCCACAGCATCACAAGTGCGACCTAACAAACTACCAATTTTCTTGTGCGCTGCACTAAGTTCTCACTCCCTCAGCCGTTGCGCATGATGGTTATGTCGCATTTCCTTCCCGAGAGACCATGTTCACAAAGGGAGCAAAGCTGTAGGGAAGATGGCATCATATCAAATGCGGGTCACTCCTGCATGCCACAAGTTTCAGTATGGCGTTGTGCTCTTCAATGGCTGTGCTAAACTGAAAATTTCTGTGCTGTGGGCACAAAATCTCTTTGTTTGAGCTGCTGCGGGCATTTGGAAATGACCGCTGTGTCAGAAAGGCCCGGAAGCAGTTGATGGAAGCTAAGCTTAGCCCCTTCAAATGCTTTTTGCATGAACTCCCTAAGTGAAGACAGGTGCAGGAGCAGTGGAGCACTAGACAGACTTACCAGACACCTAACACTTTGAAGTTCGATGCCAGTGCTTACAACACTAGCCCTCAACAATCGCTGCGGACTGAAAGCCAATCCAAGCATTCGAGAAGTTTTGTTGATTCATTGCTCGACTTATTTCTTCACTTATTTATGTGTTCACGCGGCTGTCACGCACAGGAGCCCTGTGTTAGCAACGTAACTCCGAGAGGTAAGGATGAGGACACGCGTTTTACAGGTTTTGCGTTCAGACCACGCGCATACAGCGGACGGGATCGTAAGATGGCGCCGCGAGGGCATTAGTCAGCGGTGGAGTGGTGTAAAGATGTGGTGGTGGTGCAAGATACGTTCATGATGAGTGGAAATGGCGAAGGGAAGGAGGTATGGTACCCTTTACGAGCAGAGTCATATTTGCCGGTTGCGCATGATACACGCATCACTCAAGGCGGGTTTGCACATGGCTGTTTATGAGAACAGTGCATGGCCTGATTCGCATTGATTGCCTGCTCAGGCATGTCGGTTGTCAAAGCCACTGTAATTCGTACAGTTTTAATTCAAACGCCTTATTTTGCTCTCTGCTGGCATGAATGCGACAGAAATGAAAGGTCAGTCGAATGAATGCGCAGTTGCTGAAATCGCAAGGTCAAAAGTAGTTTGAAGTGGCACCAATGAGCAGCTGTTTACAACCAGGCCTCAAGGTCGACCAACTGTACAGCAGCTCAGCTGTTAACAATGCCTGCACCCAGGAAATCAAGTTAAGCATCATGTACGTGGTAGCAGCACACCCGTGGCTCCAAACAGATATAAAAAAGCGATTCACCAACTTTTGAGTAATTATTTTAAATCGACAAAATTTTTGGGGTAGTGATTGGAAGATTTCCCACGCAATACATGCAGGTGGATTGGCGCAATGCATGAAGCATCGGACGGTGACATTGCAGTTGGAGGGTGTCTTTTTCGCTGCACCGGAGAAAAGTTGGAAGGTGGTAGATTATTATGAAGAATCCGATCTTCATGTCTCGAAATGCTGCTGTGCATCTAGCATCATCTTTTCAATGGGGCAAAAGTAGACTGCTGATGCGGATCGGCATTGACAACGGACAAACTCATGTTTGTAGCTTACACTTGTAGCTGTTACTTTAACTCGATTTGACAGTTTAACGTAGCCAAAGGTCGTTGCTTATTGTAGTATTATTATAAAGAAAAGAAAAAAAACAACCAAATTCCGCGAAGCAATCACAATCCGTCCCACTCAAATATAGTGTGCCAGAGGTCCGCAAAATGAAGAAAGCCAATCAGGATTATAAACATTGAATGTATTCCCGATGGGCAGTAGAGTGCTCACTGGGATGTCTTGAACCTATGTGCTCCAGCGTTGCTTTAAGTGTTAGGTATTCCTCGTAACATCCCGTACAGTATAAGCGTATTTGTGAGTTCCCTATTCTTTGGACTAAAATTGATCATATGAAATTGTAATTTTAGACGTTTTTCGGATTGTAATACCTGTGGCAGGGAATTGGCATGCGTTTAATGCAGTTAGAAAAATGCAGACACAAACTCACACATATGAGCCCCAATGAAGTGAATAAGGAGAAAATCAAAGCATTCGAATGTTGCAAAACAGAGACAGCACATGCTGTGATCCAGTGCTGTTTGTCGGTCAGAAAGGAAGCATCTGCATTACTTTTCGGGTTCATGAAGGAATATCACATTAAGGGTGGAAACTTTCATAAAGAATGTTACCTTTTTGATGGATTAAAAACATTCCCATTGTTCCACGAAAAGAGAGGCAAATTGGACTTAGCACATGAGAGTTTACTAAAATGACAAACATTTAAAGTGGTTCAGGGTGGTCACGTGAATGAATGCAGTGATGTGCCGTTGGAGCCAATAAGGTAAAGATTGGCGTGCTCCCACCGGACGTTGGGCAGTGGATTTTCCCTTGGGCCAACGCAGAAGCTAGGCAACTGAGTATGACTTATCTGTCAATCCAATTATGTCAGCAGTCGCATGCACGCTGAAGAATATCTGCTTGAGCACTGAAGCACTTGCGACAAGACGGTTAGCAGTATCCTCTTCCCTTTACATGGCTGACATCGATTAAAATACTGATATCCTGTTCAAAGGCCACTTTTCATAAGACATTTAAGGGACCAGATTCTCCTTTTTGATCAAACTGATTAGCAGGGTAAGTGGTGGCACCTTATGAAAAACCAAGCAGCTAAATTAGGTCCCTGATTTGGCACAGTAGATAGGCGTCGATTAATAGTTGCCTTTAAAGCGGTTCCTATTTATGCCTCACCGAAGTTAGGCTCCACCCAAACAAGGAGGCAAAAGTTATTTCCATTTCCGATCCTTGCACAAAATGAACCTGCATCTAGCATCACCTTGAGAGAAAAGCGATTGTGTTTTAAGACGACTTTAATGCCTCATAATGTCGGCAAAAGCATAAAGTTAAATCCTTATGCCTTGAGGTTCTTTTAATTTTATTAGTTGTATTCTTTGCTGCTTGTTTTGTGCTCGTGCACATGCCCTGGCGCTTTGCTGCGTGCTGGTCCAGCCTGTGTTCTAATGAGCAGTTAGCCATCTCACCCGAACGATTTCATCCTGACATGCCTGAGTAAAGACGAGCGGTCTTGAACAGTGACGCAGACAATTTCCATGTTCTAGAAGTCTGTTTGGCACTGAGTAGGGATGAGGGAAGGCTGCCGCATACAATGTGATGCTGTGGGTATGCGCACTATTGTTAAATACCTTTGAATTCTCAACCACTTATACGAGTACTTTGCGATTCTGACCTTCTCAAAGCTCATTTTACAATTTCAAAGGCCTGCTCCGATTTTAGTTCCTAATTCAACCCCGCAAAATTTACTAACTAAACATCTTCATCGTACATGCCCGTTAATGTGTTACAAAATTAATGCATCAAAATATTATCTTTTTGTCGTACGCTGTGAACGCATTGGGAAGTTGTTTTCTCTGTCTGGCATTTGCATGGCTTAATTTGGCTACTCATTTGTCTTTAAGAAAGCTGTGCTCCGCCCCTGTCCGCGCACAAAATATTATTTTAAGTTGTCTTCCCCTTCGCAGTAACTTCGCTCCAGCCTTCATTTTAGATTCCTGTGCCTTAGGGCTAATGCGTTTTTGGTAGCGTGCGGGTGTGGAACAACGCTTCTACCTCTAGTAGTGCGTATTTAACTTTGATTGCAGTTAGTGCCTTCTGGCACCTCATCCCCAATCGTCTCATCCTAATGCCACATAATATTGGGATTTGCCTCCCAAATTTGCACACCTCACCTGGCGCCTCTTGTTTGAGCAGTGCATGAGTTGCGCCTGCAGTGATGAATGAAATCAGAGAAGTGGTGGTACGGCACGGCCCAGCATGAAAAAGAAGGAATGGTGAATGCATTTTAATATGCTAATTGCTATAGGTGGCGACGTTTGACTGCAATGAATTGATTATAGTTGCACGAGCTCATTGCGTATGCTTGATGTGCTTTGACGGTTTGCTGCTCAAACCCGACCCGTGGGTCTCTGCCGCATCACGCGTCGATCTCACGGAGTTTATCGCTCACCGCTTGACTGCGAAAATGCCACTGACTTACAACTATTCATCACGTTGTAGCCAGTTTGCGTTGCTCCAAATGACCTCCATTCGAGCCAGCGATGTCATTGTGATAATGCGTGAAGTGAATGAAACCCAGCAGTGAGGTTGCTGATAATCAAGAAGGTTACAGCTTATTCCAGTTACTTATGGCCATCAGTTAGCATGCGTAGCTATCTGTGGAAGTTAAGAGAGCCACAGTTTTCCATTGTTCGTTTTTTCTGCAAAGAAAATCTTGCACTCAGCAGGAAAGGCGGTGGCATGGTAAAGTGGAGGATGGAATGGATAATGCAGGGTTACTGAAGGATGTGGGGCTCAGATCCACTTTTCCGTGATTTGGACTAACATTCACCCAAGGACGCTTAATTGATTGCTGTTTGCTGTTGTCGCATGCACTGAACAATTGAGTCCGACAATTTTGTGCCCCCTCACACTCCCTCACCCGCACAGACATTCATGCTTTTACTCACATCTAGACCATCCGCATCTGTTAAAATGCCTTGTGGCTAATGAAATCTGGGCGTTTGTATCCATGCTCACAATTCCACATAGCTCTCAATTACAAAGAATTATTTATGTGTAATGAAGTAGCTGCTGCTATTGTATTGCTCTTTCAATATATTAACCTGATAACAATCTGCCCACAGCATTAGTACGAATGCATTTTCGGTGGCGCGTTGATCTCCATGTTAAATCTTTTCTCTTGCATCTACGCATTTATTTTTCCACCTTATGTATCTGCGTGGACTAACTCTGCCATAAAGAAGGGTAAATAAAATGCTATTTAGCGTGTAAAACAGATTATAATAAGCTAATGCTTCAGCGCTCGAGGTGACTGGCTGATGTGAAATCGGCATCGTCGCGCCGAGGGCGAAATGGCCTGATGCAGTGTTGGTCATTGTGTCACTGTGGCCATTTACATCTAGGCAACATAAACCAAACAAGTAAATCCTGTTATCTCCTTTAATCCATTTACTCAGAATGTCCAACAATGCCTTGGCTGCTTTCATATCAATCCTTCATTCTGCTGGTCCATGATTTTTGCTGCTTAGCAAACTTCGACTCATTTTATGTTACTTTCTCTTTTTCTCATGTGTTCCGCCAGTTTTGGCATAAGTTGCTAACTATATATCCAATTGTTAATTCGTCCTCTTTTGGTGTCTCCCATGCATTTACTAGATACGTGTTCGAGAACTAATGTTGAAGGTGAGCTGGGGATGTGCGATTCCCTGTCTAGGAGGTTTCGCTGTCAGTTCCGTCTTCTAGGCTTAATATCCACTTCAGCCAGCATAATTAGCCCTATAGCCCGGCATCAGATCTTAAAAGGGAGCACAGTGGGCAGCATTCCAGCGTGAAGGTTTACTTGTCGCAGGCAAGACCCGCCCCTTACCAAATCTAGCTAGCATTAGGTGAGAGCTAAGTCACACTCTTTCCTCGAAAGAGATGTCGTGGCTGTTCAGTGCGTAACGTCCCTTTTCCTTGATTCACGGGGCACCAGGGAGCAGAAATGTGGTTGTGTCAAATGCTATGCGCGAACATTTTGATTGGTTGGCGAAGAAGTTAGCGCGTCCATGCCCATTGCGTGACTCGAAGTCGGGACTTAAGCAGCAGTGGCATACTCTCTTAAATAAATTTTAATACATTTCGCATCGTTTGATTGCTTGCGTCTGATCGTCAAAAGGCAATTGCATCCTAGCAAATGAGGCATTTGGCAAAAAACGAGGAGCTTGGTTCACTTCAGTGACTGTCCTAGTGTGCTCTCTAATTATGCATTCGTGGCAGACCTAGGCGTAGTTCCCTACACCCCACTTATTTTTTTTGTTTGTTTATTGAGATATGCCAAGGGCTTGAGGTTGGTTTCGCTTTCACCACTTGCGCCATCAAATTGGCTGGTCTGATTAAAATGACACACACAGGTGAGTAAGTGCTTCATCGCATCGCATCCTATGAAGCACCGAATGCACTTCTTTTGCAACTGGTAGCTGTTGCCTGACTAGCCAGGTATGACACCCCATGTTGATGCTGTGACGTTGTCGGAGCAAAGTAGCTTGTGTGCATCACTGTCCATACCTGATAAGCACTTTTGTGCTTTGTGGTCTTCTGATCAATTTAATTTGTCGGTATTAAAATATACTGACCAACGGAAAAATTTTCTACCCCATTTATTGCCTGGATGATGGGCTCGACTTATTCCACTAAGCGCAGGTGTTTCGGCACCCAACCTACTATCCCAAGACAACGATATGCACTTCAAGTTGAAAGCAATGAAATTTCGCTAATAAGATGACACAGCCAATGGTGCTAGATGAGCTGTACGAATTTCAGACATGCCCTGTGAACTCTGCAACACCAAGGGCACCATCGACTCCCTATTTCCCAAAGCACATTGCATCGTTGATAGGCTCGTCATTGGCAGCTATAATCAAGAGCAAATTGCCTATTAGACCTGGCACTGCATCGAAATCTCCCAAGAATTGCCACTTTCTTTAACAGTCGAGTATTGCCTTCAATGAACCATGTCAATAATGATTTCAACGATTCCACCACAAATAGATTTAAGAGACCTGTTCCTATTGATGAAGTTGGCCTTGAGCCCATCCAGGAAATGGATGCGCGTTGATCGAGCTTAAAAAATGGCTGAGGTTAAATAAACGTAAGGAGTAAATATGAACGCCTACTTAATAATATTACATGCATTGACTAGGTAAAAGTGAGTGTTTTTCATTTAATTAGTTCATAACAATAGCGCAAATTGCTATGCAAATATTAATGCACTCAAACCATAAATAGGAAGCACCTAAAAATTGATCTCTCTGGCCGACTGGAAGGCGTTATAATGTGTCATTTGAGTAGCATTTTGCCTCCGCGTGAAGGAAAAGCACAAGAGAAGTGGAGTTTTTGTCAGATTTTACACTGCATTATTTTCTTTTGATAACTTGAGGCAAGGTAATCTTAAATGGCAAGGGCGGTTGAGGCGCATTTGAAGCAATTTTAATCATGCGATGCAATGCAGCACTATCCTAATTGAGACGTGATTCGTGGTGGCACACAAGTTTTGGTCTCTGCAAATAGTATGATTCGGATAAGTTTAGCGGCATCAGCATACTCGTCAATCCTTCTCTTTATGTCGCCTGGTCCATGATAATGGTGCAGTCAAATTCATAGACTAATTTGTTTGAAGAAGAAGCACATGTATGTCAGCCATCGCAAGGGACTGGAGTGAGGAAAAGTATATTTTTAATACAAGTCCTACCGTTCGGGATGACAGAACTCGAGACAAAATGAGGCGAATTATTTGAGTTATGGAGAAAGGGAATTAAATGGTAGTAACTGCCACAGTGTGATGGGTAGCTAGCGGTCCTACCACCGTATGGCGCCGGGTCTTGATAATCTTGCAGGCAAGTCTTTATGCTCAGCAATATTTTCTGCCACAAGCACGTGCAATGACTCGCATTCACCTCTATTGCCGCCACTTCTTGTCACCAGTATCAATGATGTCTGAATTTGAGCATGCTTTAGTGACTGAAGTAAGCAGCAGCTTTGCTTCTAAATGCGTCAATTTAATTAAACTTGTTAATCATCTTTAATATTCCAGTAAGTCATTGCAAATGCAAGTGGGATCTGTTGGCCCAAATGACTGCAGATTTAAATTCTTCGACGTTTAGCCCCTCAAAAACGTCATCGGGGCCTTCGCCCAATCCATGGTTATGATATTTTTGAACTCCACACGTCATACATGCAACGAGATGGATTATCACAAGTGCACTCAGCACATACAGGAAATTGTAATTCGTTCCAACTTTTGAAGTGTGCTATGCGAACCAAAAACACCGGAAATGGTCGATTTGTCCTGTTCAACTCGCTAGGGATCAGAATAGTAGGATATTATTCCAAAAAAATAGCCTCTCAAGTTCCTTACCATCCCGAGGTCTTCAAGATATTTTACTAAAGTTCGCAAAACAATATAATGTTCACAGTTAAACGACGCGCTTGTTAAGAAGGTCAATGCAGCCGATGATGGTAGGCTGCAGAAAGAGCAGTTATACAAAAATACTTGAAATCACGGTCATTGCCGACGCTTGTAAGCATCACTTGTGACCGTTTTAGAAAGCTTTGCATTATTTGGCCACGAACACTATTGGGGGATCAGTGAATGACTGACTGAATCAGCAGCTTACTACACAATCGCCCTATTGTGGCAGGAACAGCGATATCTTCATATCCAACTGCATTTGCAAAGATTCAGGTCCCGTAAACCTCACCTTTGTTGCAGGCCTGTTCCGCATATTTTACTTCCATCTTCTTCATAAGTCTAACACCACCATTGCCGTTGCTTCTTGTTGTCTTCAACAATGACAGTGGATGGGGTTTGCGGTGCATGAATTGGATGTAATAAATGAGGCATATTTCTTGCGATTCGCGCAAAGCAGGGCAAACATGACAGCATTTCCTTCTAAACTTTTGCCATGACTGAGGTCTCCAAACGGCTTGAATCCCTCTAGTCCTGGTGCTTTCGTTGTCTAGATGCGACTGTTACCGCAGTAAGGTCTGAATGACGTACGTCTCCAAATAGCGCAATCGACAAGCAAAGGTCAGGCGCACTCACATAAAGGTGCATTCCATGGGCGGAAAAGCACGAGACTTTGTTTTCTGGCAATGCAGTTGACTGGCACAAACAGAGCATCGACACATCTAAATTTCAACCGGGACAGTGCAATAGATCCTGTTGGTCGAGCTCCTTAACGCTTTTAGTCTTAAGCTTGTGTCACATAATCGGAAAGCTTGAAATTTGCCGCATTCCTTAATTTTAATTCTAGAACGAACAATTTACGCAGTTTAGCTATTCTCGAGGAGCTGCAAAGGCCTCCCACATCCAACCCTTAACTTTGATTGCCTAAAACGGTGAAGGAAGATCCGTTTGTTCTTGAACAATCTGCTCGAACTTGCCACTAGCATTACCACGAGAATCTTGCTGGAAGAACGAAGTGCTATTCGCACACGATGAAGCGCTTTTGTGGGAGGAAATATTTACATATAACAGTGGAACCCATAACTATTGTCGGCTAATCATCCTGCTGTACACTGCTGGTCGAATTGAATCTGAAACCAATCACTGACATAGCAGAATGCATACATTCCCCAACATCTTCCCCTTAAGCAAAAGGTGTGACTTGTCAAGGCTGATGGTAATGATACCAGAAGCATTAAATTTTAATAGCAGAAGTATTTTGAGTTGGTTGTTGTTTTGAGATTAGAATCGCCCGATGATATTCGTAAGAGCGTGGGCCTTAATCATCCAAATGCGAAAGACTGCACTTGCGTGCTTTCCCACGTCGATAGTTTTCCAGCCATCCGTGCCGATCTTGAGTCCGTAGTGTAAGGGGAGTGAGTGAATGGCTTGGCATCAAGTGTAGGTGGAACAAGTTTTAATTTGTTAGCGATTTGCTTGTATACCATTCGAAGTGATTTCAGGGCACTGATATCTTCGAATTTAAAGTGTTAGTAGGGATAGATGATCTTGAGCTAATGCTGAATAATCCCTAATCTGTCGTGCTAAAAACACTCCAGCGATTGTTTGCGATGTGCATCCCCAGTTAAAGGCATAGAGAAGTCTTATCTGTACCCAATAAATGAACTAGCTCTTGTTCAAATTAAATGCAGCCAACCGAACCTAGGCGACTCCAACAGCTAGCTCCTGTACAGGTACCTGCGTACAAAAAAAAGATATTTGTCATGCTGGATTTGGTAAGCATTTTTTAACGGTGCGATTCTCTAACTAGGAAAAGGCATCCTGCTTGGCTGAAAGTAAATGTGTTTGGAATTGTCAGTGAATCCGATGATATTCTTATTGAAGAAGGAATTCAGCGGTAGAAAGAAGGTAGAATATTTTGACGCCAAAGGCCTATAGGCATTTGAGACAGCGTGAGGCGTAACTGTTGCCTTACCTGCTAAGTGCTCATTAAGACCTCATCACTTAATTTGGCGCCCCTTCAGCTAGTTTTAATGTCGCTTAGAAGCTCACGACTCACATTTTAACGGTGGTTGCTCTTGATGAGGTTAGGCAAATTAAGGACGATGCTGCAAGGGTTCCAGAGGAAGGCTTAATGAATTGAGTTGATGACAGATGGGACGAACCTAATCAAGCAGAGCGAAAATTCGGTATGCAAAATGAGGCAGTCAAATGATACTGTGATGCGCCTCGCAATCCAGTGCGGCAGTCGAATGCGGCGGATTGTGAAATTGAGCAAAGTCCAGCTAATGTTTAGTCTGTCAAGTGGAAAAATCGATCAGTGTCGTGTGGCTGTGCAACGGTGGTTGAACGATGTCATTCGTGACCACACCGTTTCCCGGTCAGGCCATGGTATGTTTAAGCCGGCGAGTGCGCCTCTCTAAGGAGTCGGATTGGCAGCATGATTCAAATGGCCCATTTTCCACCCCCTGCAGACCTTGCCCTTTTGCAACCCTGCCCTATCGAATGCATACCAGTTGCTACTGAGCGAAATTTGAGCAACGAGGGAATTTCATCTCGGAGCCCATTGACAGAGGCAATCGGCATGCCAGAAGCATGATGCTGAGGAGGGGGCTGAGCATGGAGTGGACAATTGGTTTAGCGGCAGTGCGCGCTTCTCCAGCTTTTTTTCACTTAGACAAGTACATTGGCTAAACCTTTACCAAAAGATGTCAGAACTATGTTTGGAAGGTGCCCAAATTAATTCTTGTGTGTTTCTGTAGGCAACTGTGGTTTGAGTTGTGCTTTGTGCATTCTTCGTTCAGTCATTCATAGTGTTAAGCAGTGTTCTTTATCTCACAGGAAAATAGACACTGGACATGCACCTCTCCTTAGGACTCCATAGCTAGCAGAAAGGATATACTCTTTGTTGTACTGACGATTCACACAACCTTTTCCGGCATGTCCTCTTTTTAACTGCCTCTTTTCGAATGCTAGGTATGATTCACATTGCCATATGCCTGTGATGTCAGCAGTTTCGAGTATCTTACCATGAAGTTAATTGGGATACAAGTTGGATCAGCAGCAGCCACAGTTAATGGAGCTGAAGAGTCTTCATTGAAATTTGCTACCTACCACTGTTTTGCAGTAGAAAATGCAACAACCAATTTCATTGGATCTGCGGAGAAGGTAAACGAACGGGAGCGAAAGACATCACGAGTCTTGAGACAGCTCTCACGACTGTATTTTGCTTTTCCGCAATGCATTAGGCGCCGTTATTATTTCTTAGAATGTAGCCAGATATGACAGAAGGCACTCGTGTGTTGGGATGTCTGACTCTACCTCTAATCAGCGACATTTGCTCGATAAGTCTTAGCAAGCGAATTTAGTCTTAGGCACCCAACATCACTTCGGATTGATTAAACGTGTTCAATGCAATCGGGTCTCCTTTTCTCCCTCATTCTAGGGCAGCACTTCTCATCAATCTAAAAGCATGTGTACAACACCTCTGCATTTTTTACGAGGAATGTCTGTGCTTTGATTCCAATCAGTGCTTAAAGGACCAGCTCATTATAATCGCAACGTAAGGTCAGATATACAAAATTTGCACAAAATTTGCGATTCATGTGGTAGTTAAGGCACATCACCGGCGTTTCTGGCTGGCCTTTGTTGCTGTACTCTGACTTTGATTAAGACTTTCCACAAACTGTGTGAGTAACCATCAAAGTCTGAATTCAGTGTGGAGGCAACGACAGCAACGGAATTGCATTAATCACCTTAGATGCTGCACTTCTTTTGATCATTTTCGAAGCCCTGTGCTTGACGGCTGCTGTGGTCCCCTATCGCCAATGCCACTGGTTTCACAAATCACCGCGTGACTAGTTAACGTAGGGTTGGCATTATTCCAATGATCTCGCAAGAGCGCATTCAAAACAAGTCCCACGACTCGCCTCATAATGTTAATCCGATTGTTGTAATGTATGAATCAGGGAAGGTTTTACCAGGCGGATATGTGAAATTACCGACGTTTAAGCATTGAGTCAAAAATAATTTGAGACTAACTACCACACGCTTGCGAAATTCCATCCTTTACATCACATTTCTTCCTTCCTTCGCCTTCCTACTCAATGCCAGCCTTACCAAACCATTTCTGATTTCCCTTTCTTCCTTCTTCCTATACTTTATTTTGCATTTTATATTTAGTCTTCCATTACCTCCCTTGACACAAATTAAACAAGCTCTGTACAAACGAGCACCACCATCGCTCAAGTGTGACGCACATGCTTTTCAACTTTGCCACTATCCGTTGGAGACCAAAACACTGCTAACATCATTTCAAGCCTCGCGCACACATGCCCAGCTACATCTTTCACTTCATTCCACCTCCGCCATCGCTCTCAAACGCAATAGCTCACATTGCCTACATTCCTCACATTCTTTTCCCATTGTTCCGTGCATTTAACCATCGCAGACGTCTTGCTCTTTCCTTAACCTGCATTTCTGTTTCATGTTTGACCACTCAACAGTTCAATGGGCTGCTGCGTGGTGAAAGCGGAGAACGTCCTACCCATCCATCATCCTCGCCTAATCAGTCTTTGCCACATGCTCTCACACTAGCCCTTTTCATTAGCTACCACTTCATGCTCCTCATTTGTATTGCTGCATATTCTCTTCCTTCTCCAAACATCTACGTTGCTGGTGCAGAATCTATACCCTCTCATTTTCTATTCCATCGCATTACTTGCTTTTCTCCTCAACACCTCTCCATTTGCAAGAGTTCACTTCACCTCCATCGATCTCACATCTTTCTTCCCTTCTTTCCTTTATTTATACATTTATGCATTTATTCATCTACTGATGGCAAAATAAAATCACAGTTTTATATTTGTAGAAGGAAAATACATCACAGTGGTCACGAATAAGCTCTGAACATCAGCACTTCCTTTCATACGAAAGTATTCTCCCCACTCAATCAATGCACCGCCTCTCTGGTTTCCTTCCGCCCTTCACCCAGCTCCTAAGTGCGTGACGAATGGAGGCAGCATAGTAAGTGCGGCAAACGACATTTATTTGTGCAATGCACGAGTCACCAACTAAATGCCCAACAAAACACTACTTACATATTACACATTCCCGCAGCATTGCCCCCCCCCCCCCCAATGCTTCTCTCGGCTAGTGTTGCACCCGCAGTCGTCTCCTCCTCCTCATCTTCTCATTTGGCGAAAGTGGATTGAGTAGAAGTTAGAACGATGGGCCCACTAATGCGCTCGTCCATGGTCAGTAACAGAGAAAATCAGCCAAATAGCAAAATAAAGTAATTCAACTTATCAAGACGACGAGAGTAGTAGGGAAAAATTGGCGAATTACATGGTTCCTAGCCACGAATTTGTTCGTGCGTAGCAAACGCAATTCATAGGGTATAAATTGCAAGTGCTAGAATAGGCAGGGGTATGCAAGGCATGGAAGCAAGCGGCATCGCCCTTTCCTCACCTCCTCCTACAACAAATTCACTCCACCTTAACACTAGCCTGCAAGTCACGTCCACTCGTGTGGAGGCTGATGACGCAACTTTGCATCGCCTTCACCTCATACCATGCTGTTAAGTTCGTTACTGAAAGTCACAAAATCCAACTGCTGTCTTAGTTTAAAGGAAGCAAGAGAGGAAACGAAAGCTACACTTTCACAAAAACAATGACTAATTAGAAAGTGCTTACCAAGTTACCGCTTGCCGACTCCTTCGCTCCTGCACGCTTCCCTACCATCCACACAGGCCGCCGCAGTCTCCCATATCAGCCGCCTTCCAAGCACCTATCCGCGCTGCATGCTACGCCCCTCGCAAGCAGTTTATACTGATTAGGAGTCGGAAGAGGAGAAATGAGCAACCGTCAACTGCTCTGACGCAACGCCTTGTGCAAACGACAACGACGCGTCCAAGGAATCCTGCTGTGGGCGGCTCTACGAACACATGATTTGAAAAATAAGGGCAACTACGGAGCAGCCATATGCACCACTGATGAACCATCTTTGAAATGTCACAAAGTGTATTTATGCACAGCGTAGATATAGCGCACACCTCTAACCGTAAAATTAAGCCTACAATCACCAACAGATTACATCACATCCGCCTAAGTGGAAAACCAATCTGACCAACACTGCTACACTCTACTCTGCCTAGCTTGCAGCCCTAAGATGTATGGGGAGTGTGGCGATTCACCTGATCCAAGCTGGGTGACTGTGGAAACATTAATTGCTCTTTAAAATCTGCTCAAAGTGGGAACATTGTGCTTACGATTCCGTCGGAATGTTTGGAATGACGCGCCTTTCATGGCTTTTAGCATCAAAATGCTGTACGACAGGTAGTTTCGTGACTAGTTTGCCCTAACTATGGAAATGCTAGCATTGCCCAAACCTCAGTCACCACCATCTCGTCTAACTGGATGCCATGCAGCAATTCACATATTGCCGTTCCTCAGTGCCAGGCATACAAAAAGAGCGTAGAACTTAGTCCAATCCCAGTTTAGTAGTTGTCGCAAATTAATATGCATTGACAGAAACATCTAAATGAACCAACTTTCCGTTGCTTTATAACTATTAAGTTTTCGCACCAAACTTGCATCCTCTTCCCCCTATGATAACGAGTCGACTAGCCACAAGAGCTGCAAATCAGCCCAAAATGTGCATTCTATGCTTATGGAGATTGCTTGTGGTTGATCAGCGATATTTGCCACATCATTTCACAGTTCGGAAGGATGCACGGGTAAGCAAATCACACAGTGAGACTTTGCTCAATTTTTGCAAAGATAATGCATGCATTTAAACAGTCGCTTGCAATACGGCTCAACCTAATCAAAATCATTAATGTGCATGCTGAACGATTGCGTTTTAGCTGATATTGGGGATAATTTGATTTGTTTTGTGACATTGTCAGCAATTATTGCCATGTTAAGAACATCAAACTTTGCATTTACAAAAATGATCGTAAAATCAGCTCCTGTCAGCAAAAGTAGAGCTTGAGTTACAGAAATCCTTTCAAATCAGTGTGAAATTGCTAATCTAAATTTGATCGCCTTTGCCCCTCTCATTGTCAACAATCCTGTTTGGACTCACAACAATTCAAAACGCCAACTCGTCTAACATGCTTTGCTCTGTACCTAAGTGAATATAGTTGTGGATATGGTTTTCAATTGCTCGGAGTAACCCATGGTCCTGTTTGCTGCCCAGGGCTGCAACGTCAAAAGCATGCTGGTGGGCTCTTTGGATGGCCAGGAAGATTAATAGTATTCAAATCACATGAAAAAGTGGATTCCGCACCATAGCGAATTAGTAACTTAGAAACCACGCCGCGCGATTGCACATGGTCCCACAAATAAAATGATCGCAATTTAACGCACAACAAAATTTCGAAGGTAATGTTAAGTTCTTACAACGAGTCTGCAGAAATAAAGCAGCAACGAAGACAAATAATCTTGTGCCGTCAAATTAGGGGAATGACACATTAGGCGTTACAACCGGCATATCTGATCCTCATTCCGCAAGACCCATCTGATCCCTAGCCAGTGCAATCTCCATCCTCGTTGCAGACCACAAATGGAAGGGAACTGTGAGTCTTGATGAACGTGGAAGGCTAAACATGAGACAGAGTGCGGCCAGGAGCCATATCGTCCATTAATCGTCTCAGAGTTAAGAGACACTAGTCGATTTTCCGCGTCACGGACCAAAAATCACCTGGATACAACCCGCTACCACTATAATTGGCATTCGGTTTTATTGATGAGAGCCACACTGAGGATTGTAACCTGCATCGTACCCTTTATCTAATGCCATATTTTGCATTCCCAACCTGTTCTCGGCGCCATGTGACTTGTCCCTGTTGTCTTTCACTCACGTTGTTGGATTTTTCAATAAAATTGCTTACCGCCATCCGCAACCTCTTGTAAACCTCGAGCAAAGTGCCATCGTCAAAGGCAGAAGAAGTCGGGCCACAAAAGAATTATTTATGAAAGACTGTGTGACATTAAAAAAATGCAGAAGGTAGCGAAATTGGTGTTGAGATTGAGTTCGTCTTTAATTGATAATTACGAAACAGCTAAGCAGAATTAAAGATTGCTTGCGTTGGGTGTTTGTAAAGCCGTGTGAGTACATTGCTTATTCGCGGTGCGCCAGATGTCATGTTGAAAAGACCTCAAAGAATTTCCTCATTCCCTCACCCACGTGGGTCCTTCACTCCACATGCCATATTTCCCTCTGACTCGAGGTTCCATTTGGATCTACTCCATCCATACTATGAGTAGGTGAGATGACACAACGTGGCGCGATTATGCTCGATGATGAAATGGATGGAAGAAATCAAGGTAGATCAGTACAAATGCGTGAATTTGGACATTGACGCGGTGTGATGCACCATATGACGGGAGATGTTTGCTTCTGAGTGGATTGCCTATCCCTATCCAGGCAATCACTTGTGCTGCTTGATAAGACTTTCACTGCAACAGTAATGTCGGTGGGCTCGAGCAACTCGACCGCAGCACGTGACATGTCATGCGATGGCGGACACATTGATTAGGACCCACGTGGGTCCTTCACTCCACATGCCATATTTCCCTCTGACTCGAGGTTCCATTTGGATCTACTCCATCCATACTATGAGTAGGTGAGATGACACAACGTGGCGCGATTATGCTCGATGATGAAATGGATGGAAGAAATCAAGGTAGATCAGTACAAATGCGTGAATTTGGACATTGACGCGGTGTGATGCACCATATGACGGGAGATGTTTGCTTCCGAATGGATTGCCTATGGTTATCCACCCTACAACCGCTGGCCTTGGCGCATATAGATTGACTAAATTTGAAATCGCGTCCCATGCCACCAACAATGATGTCACGTGGTACTATAAGTAGGAAAACTGCAGGATGGCCATCTCTGGCTCTGCTGGTTTCCACCACGTGAATTGTCCACTCTAAATTCCTCTTCGTTGCTGTCGTAAACACAGCGCCTCTCATCTGCTTAACTCACTGCTTTCATGACAAATTCTCATCTCTCGCATTCGTGTTTTCACTCACAGGTCCTCATTGGTTAAATAGCATCAGATGCGGCCCTTTCCCCCCTACAACCACTGGCCTTGGCGCATATAGATTGACTAAATTTGAAATCGCGTCCCATGCCACCAACAATGATGTCACGTGGTACTATAAGTAGGAAAGCTGCAGGATGGCCATCTCTGGCTCTGCTGGTTTCCACCACGTGAATTGTCCACTCTAAATTCCTCTTCGTTGCTGTCGTAAACACAGCGCCTCTCATCTGCTTAACTCACTGCTTTCATGACAAATTCTCATCTCTCGCATTCGTGTTTTCACTCACAGGTCCTCATTGGTTAAATAGCATCAGATGCGGCCCTTTCCACCCTACAACCACTGGCCTTGGCGCATATAGATTGACTAAATTTGAAATCGCGTCCCATGCCACCAACAATGATGTCACGTGGTACTATAAGTAGGAAAGCTGCAGGATGGCCATCTCTGGCTCTGCTGGTTTCCACCACGTGAATTGTCCACTCTAAATTCCTCTTCGTTGCTGTCGTAAACACAGCGCCTCTCATCTGCTTAACTCACTGCTTTCATGACAAATTCTCATCTCTCGCATTCGTGTTTTCACTCACAGGTCCTCATTGGTTAAATAGCATCAGATGCGGCCCTTTCCACCCCTACAACCACTGGCCTTGGCGCATATAGATTGACTAAATTTGAAATCGCGTCCCATGCCACCAACAATGATGTCACGTGGTACTATAAGTAGGAAAGCTGCAGGATGGCCATCTCTGGCTCTGCTGGTTTCCACCACGTGAATTGTCCACTCTAAATTCCTCTTCGTTGCTGTCGTAAACACAGCGCCTCTCATCTGCTTAACTCACTGCTTTCATGACAAATTCTCATCTCTCGCATTCGTGTTTTCACTCACAGGTCCTCATTGGTTAAATAGCATCAGATGCGGCCCTTTCCACCCTACAACCACTGGCCTTGGCGCATATAGATTGACTAAATTTGAAATCGCGTCCCATGCCACCAACAATGATGTCACGTGGTACTATAAGTAGGAAAGCTGCAGGATGGCCATCTCTGGCTCTGCTGGTTTCCACCACGTGAATTGTCCACTCTAAATTCCTCTTCGTTGCTGTCGTAAACACAGCGCCTCTCATCTGCTTAACTCACTGCTTTCATGACAAATTCTCATCTCTCGCATTCGTGTTTTCACTCACAGGTCCTCATTGGTTAAATAGCATCAGATGCGGCCCTTTCCACCCTACAACCACTGGCCTTGGCGCATATAGATTGACTAAATTTGAAATCGCGTCCCATGCCACCAACAATGATGTCACGTGGTACTATAAGTAGGAAAGCTGCAGGATGGCCATCTCTGGCTCTGCTGGTTTCCACCACGTGAATTGTCCACTCTAAATTCCTCTTCGTTGCTGTCGTAAACACAGCGCCTCTCATCTGCTTAACTCACTGCTTTCATGACAAATTCTCATCTCTCGCATTCGTGTTTTCACTCACAGGTCCTCATTGGTTAAATAGCATCAGATGCGGCCCTTTCCACCCCTACAACCACTGGCCTTGGCGCATATAGATTGACTAAATTTGAAATCGCGTCCCATGCCACCAACAATGATGTCACGTGGTACTATAAGTAGGAAAGCTGCAGGATGGCCATCTCTGGCTCTGCTGGTTTCCACCACGTGAATTGTCCACTCTAAATTCCTCTTCGTTGCTGTCGTAAACACAGCGCCTCTCATCTGCTTAACTCACTGCTTTCATGACAAATTCTCATCTCTCGCATTCGTGTTTTCACTCACAGGTCCTCATTGGTTAAATAGCATCAGATGCGGCCCTTTCCACCCCACAACCACTGGCCTTGGCGCATATAGATTGACTAAATTTGAAATCGCGTCCCATGCCACCAACAATGATGTCACGTGGTACTATAAGTAGGAAAACTGCAGGATGGCCATCTCTGGCTCTGCTGGTTTCCACCACGTGAATTGTCCACTCTAAATTCCTCTTCGTTGCTGTCGTAAACACAGCGCCTCTCATCTGCTTAACTCACTGCTTTCATGACAAATTCTCATCTCTCGCATTCGTGTTTTCACTCACAGGTCCTCATTGGTTAAATAGCATCAGATGCGGCCCTTTCCACCCCACAACCACTGGCCTTGGCGCATATAGATTGACTAAATTTGAAATCGCGTCCCATGCCACCAACAATGATGTCACGTGGTACTATAAGTAGGAAACTGCAGGATGGCCATCTCTGGCTCTGCTGGTTTCCACCACGTGAATTGTCCACTCTAAATTCCTCTTCGTTGCTGTCGTAAACACAGCGCCTCTCATCTGCTTAACTCACTGCTTTCATGACAAATTCTCATCTCTCGCATTCGTGTTTTCACTCACAGGTCCTCATTGGTTAAATAGCATCAGATGCGGCCCTTTCCACCCTACAACCACTGGCCTTGGCGCATATAGATTGACTAAATTTGAAATCGCGTCCCATGCCACCAACAATGATGTCACGTGGTACTATAAGTAGGAAAGCTGCAGGATGGCCATCTCTGGCTCTGCTGGTTTCCACCACGTGAATTGTCCACTCTAAATTCCTCTTCGTTGCTGTCGTAAACACAGCGCCTCTCATCTGCTTAACTCACTGCTTTCATGACAAATTCTCATCTCTCGCATTCGTGTTTTCACTCACAGGTCCTCATTGGTTAAATAGCATCAGATGCGGCCCTTTCCACCCTACAACCACTGGCCTTGGCGCATATAGATTGACTAAATTTGAAATCGCGTCCCATGCCACCAACAATGATGTCACGTGGTACTATAAGTAGGAAAGCTGCAGGATGGCCATCTCTGGCTCTGCTGGTTTCCACCACGTGAATTGTCCACTCTAAATTCCTCTTCGTTGCTGTCGTAAACACAGCGCCTCTCATCTGCTTAACTCACTGCTTTCATGACAAATTCTCATCTCTCGCATTCGTGTTTTCACTCACAGGTCCTCATTGGTTAAATAGCATCAGATGCGGCCCTTTCCACCCTACAACCACTGGCCTTGGCGCATATAGATTGACTAAATTTGAAATCGCGTCCCATGCCACCAACAATGATGTCACGTGGTACTATAAGTAGGAAAGCTGCAGGATGGCCATCTCTGGCTCTGCTGGTTTCCACCACGTGAATTGTCCACTCTAAATTCCTCTTCGTTGCTGTCGTAAACACAGCGCCTCTCATCTGCTTAACTCACTGCTTTCATGACAAATTCTCATCTCTCGCATTCGTGTTTTCACTCACAGGTCCTCATTGGTTAAATAGCATCAGATGCGGCCCTTTCCACCCTACAACCACTGGCCTTGGCGCATATAGATTGACTAAATTTGAAATCGCGTCCCATGCCACCAACAATGATGTCACGTGGTACTATAAGTAGGAAAGCTGCAGGATGGCCATCTCTGGCTCTGCTGGTTTCCACCACGTGAATTGTCCACTCTAAATTCCTCTTCGTTGCTGTCGTAAACACAGCGCCTCTCATCTGCTTAACTCACTGCTTTCATGACAAATTCTCATCTCTCGCATTCGTGTTTTCACTCACAGGTCCTCATTGGTTAAATAGCATCAGATGCGGCCCTTTCCACCCTACAACCACTGGCCTTGGCGCATATAGATTGACTAAATTTGAAATCGCGTCCCATGCCACCAACAATGATGTCACGTGGTACTATAAGTAGGAAAGCTGCAGGATGGCCATCTCTGGCTCTGCTGGTTTCCACCACGTGAATTGTCCACTCTAAATTCCTCTTCGTTGCTGTCGTAAACACAGCGCCTCTCATCTGCTTAACTCACTGCTTTCATGACAAATTCTCATCTCTCGCATTCGTGTTTTCACTCACAGGTCCTCATTGGTTAAATAGCATCAGATGCGGCCCTTTCCACCCTACAACCACTGGCCTTGGCGCATATAGATTGACTAAATTTGAAATCGCGTCCCATGCCACCAACAATGATGTCACGTGGTACTATAAGTAGGAAAGCTGCAGGATGGCCATCTCTGGCTCTGCTGGTTTCCACCACGTGAATTGTCCACTCTAAATTCCTCTTCGTTGCTTTCGTAAACACAGCGCCTCTCATCTGCTTAACTCACTGCTTTCATGACAAATTCTCATCTCTCGCATTCGTGTTTTCACTCACAGGTCCTCATTGGTTAAATAGCATCAGATGCGGCCCTTTCCACCCTACAACCACTGGCCTTGGCGCATATAGATTGACTAAATTTGAAATCGCGTCCCATGCCACCAACAATGATGTCACGTGGTACTATAAGTAGGAAAGCTGCAGGATGGCCATCTCTGGCTCTGCTGGTTTCCACCACGTGAATTGTCCACTCTAAATTCCTCTTCGTTGCTGTCGTAAACACAGCGCCTCTCATCTGCTTAACTCACTGCTTTCATGACAAATTCTCATCTCTCGCATTCGTGTTTTCACTCACAGGTCCTCATTGGTTAAATAGCATCAGATGCGGCCCTTTCCACCCTACAACCACTGGCCTTGGCGCATATAGATTGACTAAATTTGAAATCGCGTCCCATGCCACCAACAATGATGTCACGTGGTACTATAAGTAGGAAAGCTGCAGGATGGCCATCTCTGGCTCTGCTGGTTTCCACCACGTGAATTGTCCACTCTAAATTCCTCTTCGTTGCTTTCGTAAACACAGCGCCTCTCATCTGCTTAACTCACTGCTTTCATGACAAATTCTCATCTCTCGCATTCGTGTTTTCACTCACAGGTCCTCATTGGTTAAATAGCATCAGATGCGGCCCTTTCCACCCTACAACCACTGGCCTTGGCGCATATAGATTGACTAAATTTGAAATCGCGTCCCATGCCACCAACAATGATGTCACGTGGTACTATAAGTAGGAAAGCTGCAGGATGGCCATCTCTGGCTCTGCTGGTTTCCACCACGTGAATTGTCCACTCTAAATTCCTCTTCGTTGCTTTCGTAAACACAGCGCCTCTCATCTGCTTAACTCACTGCTTTCATGACAAATTCTCATCTCTCGCATTCGTGTTTTCACTCACAGGTCCTCATTGGTTAAATAGCATCAGATGCGGCCCTTTCCACCCTACAACCACTGGCCTTGGCGCATATAGATTGACTAAATTTGAAATCGCGTCCCATGCCACCAACAATGATGTCACGTGGTACTATAAGTAGGAAAGCTGCAGGATGGCCATCTCTGGCTCTGCTGGTTTCCACCACGTGAATTGTCCACTCTAAATTCCTCTTCGTTGCTGTCGTAAACACAGCGCCTCTCATCTGCTTAACTCACTGCTTTCATGACAAATTCTCATCTCTCGCATTCGTGTTTTCACTCACAGGTCCTCATTGGTTAAATAGCATCAGATGCGGCCCTTTCCACCCTACAACCACTGGCCTTGGCGCATATAGATTGACTAAATTTGAAATCGCGTCCCATGCCACCAACAATGATGTCACGTGGTACTATAAGTAGGAAAGCTGCAGGATGGCCATCTCTGGCTCTGCTGGTTTCCACCACGTGAATTGTCCACTCTAAATTCCTCTTCGTTGCTGTCGTAAACACAGCGCCTCTCATCTGCTTAACTCACTGCTTTCATGACAAATTCTCATCTCTCGCATTCGTGTTTTCACTCACAGGTCCTCATTGGTTAAATAGCATCAGATGCGGCCCTTTCCACCCTACAACCACTGGCCTTGGCGCATATAGATTGACTAAATTTGAAATCGCGTCCCATGCCACCAACAATGATGTCACGTGGTACTATAAGTAGGAAAGCTGCAGGATGGCCATCTCTGGCTCTGCTGGTTTCCACCACGTGAATTGTCCACTCTAAATTCCTCTTCGTTGCTGTCGTAAACACAGCGCCTCTCATCTGCTTAACTCACTGCTTTCATGACAAATTCTCATCTCTCGCATTCGTGTTTTCACTCACAGGTCCTCATTGGTTAAATAGCATCAGATGCGGCCCTTTCCACCCCACAACCACTGGCCTTGGCGCATATAGATTGACTAAATTTGAAATCGCGTCCCATGCCACCAACAATGATGTCACGTGGTACTATAAGTAGGAAAACTGCAGGATGGCCATCTCTGGCTCTGCTGGTTTCCACCACGTGAATTGTCCACTCTAAATTCCTCTTCGTTGCTGTCGTAAACACAGCGCCTCTCATCTGCTTAACTCACTGCTTTCATGACAAATTCTCATCTCTCGCATTCGTGTTTTCACTCACAGGTCCTCATTGGTTAAATAGCATCAGATGCGGCCCTTTCCACCCCACAACCACTGGCCTTGGCGCATATAGATTGACTAAATTTGAAATCGCGTCCCATGCCACCAACAATGATGTCACGTGGTACTATAAGTAGGAAAACTGCAGGATGGCCATCTCTGGCTCTGCTGGTTTCCACCACGTGAATTGTCCACTCTAAATTCCTCTTCGTTGCTGTCGTAAACACAGCGCCTCTCATCTGCTTAACTCACTGCTTTCATGACAAATTCTCATCTCTCGCATTCGTGTTTTCACTCACAGGTCCTCATTGGTTAAATAGCATCAGATGCGGCCCTTTCCACCCCACAACCACTGGCCTTGGCGCATATAGATTGACTAAATTTGAAATCGCGTCCCATGCCACCAACAATGATGTCACGTGGTACTATAAGTAGGAAAACTGCAGGATGGCCATCTCTGGCTCTGCTGGTTTCCACCACGTGAATTGTCCACTCTAAATTCCTCTTCGTTGCTGTCGTAAACACAGCGCCTCTCATCTGCTTAACTCACTGCTTTCATGACAAATTCTCATCTCTCGCATTCGTGTTTTCACTCACAGGTCCTCATTGGTTAAATAGCATCAGATGCGGCCCTTTCCACCCCACAACCACTGGCCTTGGCGCATATAGATTGACTAAATTTGAAATCGCGTCCCATGCCACCAACAATGATGTCACGTGGTACTATAAGTAGGAAAACTGCAGGATGGCCATCTCTGGCTCTGCTGGTTTCCACCACGTGAATTGTCCACTCTAAATTCCTCTTCGTTGCTGTCGTAAACACAGCGCCTCTCATCTGCTTAACTCACTGCTTTCATGACAAATTCTCATCTCTCGCATTCGTGTTTTCACTCACAGGTCCTCATTGGTTAAATAGCATCAGATGCGGCCCTTTCCACCCACAACCACTGGCCTTGGCGCATATAGATTGACTAAATTTGAAATCGCGTCCCATGCCACCAACAATGATGTCACGTGGTACTATAAGTAGGAAAACTGCAGGATGGCCATCTCTGGCTCTGCTGGTTTCCACCACGTGAATTGTCCACTCTAAATTCCTCTTCGTTGCTGTCGTAAACACAGCGCCTCTCATCTGCTTAACTCACTGCTTTCATGACAAATTCTCATCTCTCGCATTCGTGTTTTCACTCACAGGTCCTCATTGGTTAAATAGCATCAGATGCGGCCCTTTCCACCCCACAACCACTGGCCTTGGCGCATATAGATTGACTAAATTTGAAATCGCGTCCCATGCCACCAACAATGATGTCACGTGGTACTATAAGTAGGAAAACTGCAGGATGGCCATCTCTGGCTCTGCTGGTTTCCACCACGTGAATTGTCCACTCTAAATTCCTCTTCGTTGCTGTCGTAAACACAGCGCCTCTCATCTGCTTAACTCACTGCTTTCATGACAAATTCTCATCTCTCGCATTCGTGTTTTCACTCACAGGTCCTCATTGGTTAAATAGCATCAGATGCGGCCCTTTCCACCCCACAACCACTGGCCTTGGCGCATATAGATTGACTAAATTTGAAATCGCGTCCCATGCCACCAACAATGATGTCACGTGGTACTATAAGTAGGAAAACTGCAGGATGGCCATCTCTGGCTCTGCTGGTTTCCACCACGTGAATTGTCCACTCTAAATTCCTCTTCGTTGCTGTCGTAAACACAGCGCCTCTCATCTGCTTAACTCACTGCTTTCATGACAAATTCTCATCTCTCGCATTCGTGTTTTCACTCACAGGTCCTCATTGGTTAAATAGCATCAGATGCGGCCCTTTCCACCCCACAACCACTGGCCTTGGCGCATATAGATTGACTAAATTTGAAATCGCGTCCCATGCCACCAACAATGATGTCACGTGGTACTATAAGTAGGAAAACTGCAGGATGGCCATCTCTGGCTCTGCTGGTTTCCACCACGTGAATTGTCCACTCTAAATTCCTCTTCGTTGCTGTCGTAAACACAGCGCCTCTCATCTGCTTAACTCACTGCTTTCATGACAAATTCTCATCTCTCGCATTCGTGTTTTCACTCACAGGTCCTCATTGGTTAAATAGCATCAGATGCGGCCCTTTCCACCCCACAACCACTGGCCTTGGCGCATATAGATTGACTAAATTTGAAATCGCGTCCCATGCCACCAACAATGATGTCACGTGGTACTATAAGTAGGAAAACTGCAGGATGGCCATCTCTGGCTCTGCTGGTTTCCACCACGTGAATTGTCCACTCTAAATTCCTCTTCGTTGCTGTCGTAAACACAGCGCCTCTCATCTGCTTAACTCACTGCTTTCATGACAAATTCTCATCTCTCGCATTCGTGTTTTCACTCACAGGTCCTCATTGGTTAAATAGCATCAGATGCGGCCCTTTCCACCCACAACCACTGGCCTTGGCGCATATAGATTGACTAAATTTGAAATCGCGTCCCATGCCACCAACAATGATGTCACGTGGTACTATAAGTAGGAAAACTGCAGGATGGCCATCTCTGGCTCTGCTGGTTTCCACCACGTGAATTGTCCACTCTAAATTCCTCTTCGTTGCTGTCGTAAACACAGCGCCTCTCATCTGCTTAACTCACTGCTTTCATGACAAATTCTCATCTCTCGCATTCGTGTTTTCACTCACAGGTCCTCATTGGTTAAATAGCATCAGATGCGGCCCTTTCCACCCCACAACCACTGGCCTTGGCGCATATAGATTGACTAAATTTGAAATCGCGTCCCATGCCACCAACAATGATGTCACGTGGTACTATAAGTAGGAAAACTGCAGGATGGCCATCTCTGGCTCTGCTGGTTTCCACCACGTGAATTGTCCACTCTAAATTCCTCTTCGTTGCTGTCGTAAACACAGCGCCTCTCATCTGCTTAACTCACTGCTTTCATGACAAATTCTCATCTCTCGCATTCGTGTTTTCACTCACAGGTCCTCATTGGTTAAATAGCATCAGATGCGGCCCTTTCCACCCCACAACCACTGGCCTTGGCGCATATAGATTGACTAAATTTGAAATCGCGTCCCATGCCACCAACAATGATGTCACGTGGTACTATAAGTAGGAAAACTGCAGGATGGCCATCTCTGGCTCTGCTGGTTTCCACCACGTGAATTGTCCACTCTAAATTCCTCTTCGTTGCTGTCGTAAACACAGCGCCTCTCATCTGCTTAACTCACTGCTTTCATGACAAATTCTCATCTCTCGCATTCGTGTTTTCACTCACAGGTCCTCATTGGTTAAATAGCATCAGATGCGGCCCTTTCCACCCCACAACCACTGGCCTTGGCGCATATAGATTGACTAAATTTGAAATCGCGTCCCATGCCACCAACAATGATGTCACGTGGTACTATAAGTAGGAAAACTGCAGGATGGCCATCTCTGGCTCTGCTGGTTTCCACCACGTGAATTGTCCACTCTAAATTCCTCTTCGTTGCTGTCGTAAACACAGCGCCTCTCATCTGCTTAACTCACTGCTTTCATGACAAATTCTCATCTCTCGCATTCGTGTTTTCACTCACAGGTCCTCATTGGTTAAATAGCATCAGATGCGGCCCTTTCCACCCCACAACCACTGGCCTTGGCGCATATAGATTGACTAAATTTGAAATCGCGTCCCATGCCACCAACAATGATGTCACGTGGTACTATAAGTAGGAAAACTGCAGGATGGCCATCTCTGGCTCTGCTGGTTTCCACCACGTGAATTGTCCACTCTAAATTCCTCTTCGTTGCTGTCGTAAACACAGCGCCTCTCATCTGCTTAACTCACTGCTTTCATGACAAATTCTCATCTCTCGCATTCGTGTTTTCACTCACAGGTCCTCATTGGTTAAATAGCATCAGATGCGGCCCTTTCCACCCCACAACCACTGGCCTTGGCGCATATAGATTGACTAAATTTGAAATCGCGTCCCATGCCACCAACAATGATGTCACGTGGTACTATAAGTAGGAAAACTGCAGGATGGCCATCTCTGGCTCTGCTGGTTTCCACCACGTGAATTGTCCACTCTAAATTCCTCTTCGTTGCTGTCGTAAACACAGCGCCTCTCATCTGCTTAACTCACTGCTTTCATGACAAATTCTCATCTCTCGCATTCGTGTTTTCACTCACAGGTCCTCATTGGTTAAATAGCATCAGATGCGGCCCTTTCCACCCACAACCACTGGCCTTGGCGCATATAGATTGACTAAATTTGAAATCGCGTCCCATGCCACCAACAATGATGTCACGTGGTACTATAAGTAGGAAAACTGCAGGATGGCCATCTCTGGCTCTGCTGGTTTCCACCACGTGAATTGTCCACTCTAAATTCCTCTTCGTTGCTGTCGTAAACACAGCGCCTCTCATCTGCTTAACTCACTGCTTTCATGACAAATTCTCATCTCTCGCATTCGTGTTTTCACTCACAGGTCCTCATTGGTTAAATAGCATCAGATGCGGCCCTTTCCACCCCACAACCACTGGCCTTGGCGCATATAGATTGACTAAATTTGAAATCGCGTCCCATGCCACCAACAATGATGTCACGTGGTACTATAAGTAGGAAAACTGCAGGATGGCCATCTCTGGCTCTGCTGGTTTCCACCACGTGAATTGTCCACTCTAAATTCCTCTTCGTTGCTGTCGTAAACACAGCGCCTCTCATCTGCTTAACTCACTGCTTTCATGACAAATTCTCATCTCTCGCATTCGTGTTTTCACTCACAGGTCCTCATTGGTTAAATAGCATCAGATGCGGCCCTTTCCACCCCACAACCACTGGCCTTGGCGCATATAGATTGACTAAATTTGAAATCGCGTCCCATGCCACCAACAATGATGTCACGTGGTACTATAAGTAGGAAAACTGCAGGATGGCCATCTCTGGCTCTGCTGGTTTCCACCACGTGAATTGTCCACTCTAAATTCCTCTTCGTTGCTGTCGTAAACACAGCGCCTCTCATCTGCTTAACTCACTGCTTTCATGACAAATTCTCATCTCTCGCATTCGTGTTTTCACTCACAGGTCCTCATTGGTTAAATAGCATCAGATGCGGCCCTTTCCACCCCACAACCACTGGCCTTGGCGCATATAGATTGACTAAATTTGAAATCGCGTCCCATGCCACCAACAATGATGTCACGTGGTACTATAAGTAGGAAAACTGCAGGATGGCCATCTCTGGCTCTGCTGGTTTCCACCACGTGAATTGTCCACTCTAAATTCCTCTTCGTTGCTGTCGTAAACACAGCGCCTCTCATCTGCTTAACTCACTGCTTTCATGACAAATTCTCATCTCTCGCATTCGTGTTTTCACTCACAGGTCCTCATTGGTTAAATAGCATCAGATGCGGCCCTTTCCACCCTACAACCACTGGCCTTGGCGCATATAGATTGACTAAATTTGAAATCGCGTCCCATGCCACCAACAATGATGTCACGTGGTACTATAAGTAGGAAAACTGCAGGATGGCCATCTCTGGCTCTGCTGGTTTCCACCACGTGAATTGTCCACTCTAAATTCCTCTTCGTTGCTGTCGTAAACACAGCGCCTCTCATCTGCTTAACTCACTGCTTTCATGACAAATTCTCATCTCTCGCATTCGTGTTTTCACTCACAGGTCCTCATTGGTTAAATAGCATCAGATGCGGCCCTTTCCACCCTACAACCACTGGCCTTGGCGCATATAGATTGACTAAATTTGAAATCGCGTCCCATGCCACCAACAATGATGTCACGTGGTACTATAAGTAGGAAAACTGCAGGATGGCCATCTCTGGCTCTGCTGGTTTCCACCACGTGAATTGTCCACTCTAAATTCCTCTTCGTTGCTGTCGTAAACACAGCGCCTCTCATCTGCTTAACTCACTGCTTTCATGACAAATTCTCATCTCTCGCATTCGTGTTTTCACTCACAGGTCCTCATTGGTTAAATAGCATCAGATGCGGCCCTTTCCACCCTACAACCACTGGCCTTGGCGCATATAGATTGACTAAATTTGAAATCGCGTCCCATGCCACCAACAATGATGTCACGTGGTACTATAAGTAGGAAAACTGCAGGATGGCCATCTCTGGCTCTGCTGGTTTCCACCACGTGAATTGTCCACTCTAAATTCCTCTTCGTTGCTGTCGTAAACACAGCGCCTCTCATCTGCTTAACTCACTGCTTTCATGACAAATTCTCATCTCTCGCATTCGTGTTTTCACTCACAGGTCCTCATTGGTTAAATAGCATCAGATGCGGCCCTTTCCACCCTACAACCACTGGCCTTGGCGCATATAGATTGACTAAATTTGAAATCGCGTCCCATGCCACCAACAATGATGTCACGTGGTACTATAAGTAGGAAAACTGCAGGATGGCCATCTCTGGCTCTGCTGGTTTCCACCACGTGAATTGTCCACTCTAAATTCCTCTTCGTTGCTGTCGTAAACACAGCGCCTCTCATCTGCTTAACTCACTGCTTTCATGACAAATTCTCATCTCTCGCATTCGTGTTTTCACTCACAGGTCCTCATTGGTTTAATAGCATCAGATGCGGCCCTTTCCACCCTACAACCACTGGCCTTGGCGCATATAGATTGACTAAATTTGAAATCGCGTCCCATGCCACCAACACTGATGTCACGTGGTACTATAAGTAGGAAAACTGCAGGATGGCCATCTCTGGCTCTGCTGGTTTCCACCACGTTAATTGTCCACTCTAAATTCCTCTTCGTTGCTCTCCGAAACACAGCGCCTCTCATCTGCTTAACTCACTGCTTTCATGACAAATTCTCATCTCTCGCATTCGTGTTTTCACTCACAGGTCCTCATTGGTTAAATAGCATCAGATGCGGCCCTTTCCACCCTACAACCACTGGCCTTGGCGCATATAGATTGACTAAATTTGAAATCGCGTCCCATGCCACCAACACTGATGTCACGTGGTACTATAAGTAGGAAAGCTGCAGGACGGCCATCTCTGGCTCTGCTGGTTTCCACCACGTGAATTGTCCACTCTAAATTCCTCTTCGTTGCTGTCGTAAACACAGCGCAGCTCATCTGCTTAACTCACTGCTTTCATGACAAATTCTCATCTCTCGCATTCGTGTTTTCACTCACAGGTCCTCATTGGTTAAATAGCATCAGATGCGGCCCTTTCCGCCCTACAACCACTGGCCTTGGCGCATATAGATTGACTAAATTTGAAATCGCGTCCCATGCCACCAACACTGATGTCACGTGGTACTATAAGTAGGAAAACTGCAGGATGGCCATCTCTGGCTCTGCTGGTTTCCACCTCGTTAATTGTCCACTCTAAATTCCTCTTCGTTGCTGTCGTAAACACAGCGCCTCTCATCTGCTTAACTCACTGCTTTCATGACAAATTCTCATCTCTCGCATTCGTGTTTTCACTCACAGGTCCTCATTGGTTAAATAGCATCAGATGCGGCCCTTTCCACCCTACAACCACTGGCCTTGGCGCATATAGATTGACTAAATTTGAAATCGCTTCCCATGCCACCAACACTGATGTCACGTGGTACTATAAGTAGGAAAACTGCAGGATGGACATCTCTGGCTCTGCTGGTTTCCACCACGTGAATTGTCCTCTCGAAATTCCTCTTCGTTGCTGTCGTAAACACAGCGCCTCTCATCTGCTTAACTCACTGCTTTCATGACAAATTCTCATCTCTCGCATTCGTGTTTTCACTCACAGGTTCTCATTGGTTAAATAGCATCAGATGCGGCCCTTTCCACCCTACAACCACTGGCCTTGGCGCATATAGATTGACTAAATTTGAAATCGCGTCCCATGCCACCAACACTGATGTCACGTGGTACTATAAGTAGGAAAACTGCAGGATGGTATCTCTGGCTCTGCTGGTTTCCACCACGTTAATTGTCCTCTCGAAATTCCTCTTCGTTGCTGTCGTAAACACAGCGCCTCTCATCTGCTTAACTCACTGCTTTCATGACAAATTCTCATCTCTCGCATTCGTGTTTTCACTCACAGGTCCTCATTGGTTAAATAGCATCAGATGCGGCCCTTTCCACCCTACAACCACTGGCCTTGGCGCATATAGATTGACTAAATTTGAAATCGCGTCCCATGCCACCAACACTGATGTCACGTGGTACTATAAGTAGGAGAGCTGCAGGATGGCCATCTCTGGCTCTGCTGGTTTCCACCACGTGAATTGTCCACTCTAAATTCCTCTTCGTTGCTCTCCTAAACACAGCGCAGCTCATCTGCTTAACTCACTGCTTTCATGACAAATTCTCATCTCTCGCATTCGTGTTTTCACTCACAGGTCCTCATTGGTTAAATAGCATCAGATGCGGCCCTTTCCACCCTACAACCACTGGCCTTGGCGCATATAGATTGACTAAATTTGAAATCGCGTCCCATGCCACCAACACTGATGTCACGTGGTACTATAAGTAGGAAAGCTGCAGGATGGCCATCTCTGGCTCTGCTGGTTTCCACCTCGTGAATTGTCCACTCTAAATTCCTCTTCGTTGCTGTCGTAAACACAGCGCCTCTCATCTGCTTAACTCACTGCTTTCATGACAAATTCTCATCTCTCGCATTCGTGTTTTCACTCACAGGTCCTCATTGGTTAAATAGCATCAGATGCGGCCCTTTCCACCCTACAACCACTGGCCTTGGCGCATATAGATTGACTAAATTTGAAATCGCGTCCCATGCCACCAACAATGATGTCACGTGGTACTATAAGTAGGAGAGCTGCAGGATGGCCATCTCTGCTTCTGCTGGTTTCCACCACGTGAATTGTCCTCTCGAAATTCCTCTTCGTTGCTGTCGTAAACACAGCGCCTCTCATCTGCTTAACTCACTGCTTTCATGACAAATTCTCATCTCTCGCATTCGTGTTTTCACTCACAGGTCCTCATTGGTTAAATAGCATCAGATGCGGCCCTTTCCACCCTACAACCACTGGCCTTGGCGCATATAGATTGACTAAATTTGAAATCGCGTCCCATGCCACCAACACTGATGTCACGTGGTACTATAAGTAGGAAAGCTGCAGGATGGCCATCTCTGGCTCTGCTGGTTTCCACCACGTTAATTGTCCACTCTAAATTCCTCTTCGTTGCTCTCCTAAACACAGCGCAGCTCATCTGCTTAACTCACTGCTTTCATGACAAATTCTCATCTCTCGCATTCGTGTTTTCACTCACAGGTCCTCATTGGTTAAATAGCATCAGATGCGGCCCTTTCCACCCTACAACCACTGGCCTTGGCGCATATAGATTGACTAAATTTGAAATCGCGTCCCATGCCACCAACACTGATGTCACGTGGTACTATAAGTAGGAAAACTGCAGGATGGCCATCTCTGGCTCTGCTGGTTTCCACCACGTGAATTGTCCTCTCGAAATTCCTCTCCGCTGCTGTCGTAAACACAGCGTCTCTCATCTGCTTAACTCACTGCTTTCATGACAAATTCTCATCTCTCGCATTCGTGTTTTCACTCACAGGTCCTCATTGGTTAAATAGCATCAGATGCGGCCCTTTCCACCCTACAACCACTGGCCTTGGCGCATATAGATTGACTAAATTTGAAATCGCGTCCCATGCCACCAACACTGATGTCACGTGGTACTATAATTAGGAAAGCTGCAGGATGGCCATCTCTGGCTCTGCTGGTTTCCACCACGTTAATTGTCCTCTCGAAATTCCTCTTCGTTGCTGTCGTAAACACAGCGCCTCTCATCTGCTTAACTCACTGCTTTCATGACAAATTCTCATCTCTCGCATTCGTGTTTTCACTCACAGGTCCTCATTGGTTAAATAGCATCAGATGCGGCCCTTTCCACCCTACAACCACTGGCCTTGGCGCATATAGATTGACTAAATTTGAAATCGCGTCCCATGCCACCAACACTGATGTCACGTGGTACTATAATGTATGAAAGCTGCAGGATGGCCATCTCTGGCTCTGCTGGTTTCCACCACGTGAATTGTCCTCTCGAAATTGCCTCTTAGTTGCTGTCGTACACACAGCGCCTCTCATCTGCTTAACTCACTGCTTTCATGACAAATTCTCATCTCTCGCATTCGTGTTTTCACTCACAGGTCCTCATTGGTTAAATAGCATCAGATGCGGCCCTTTCCACCCTACAACCACTGGCCTTGGCGCATATAGATTGACTAAATTTGAAATCGCGTCCCATGCCACCAAAAATGATGTCACGTGGTACTATAAGTAGGAAAGCTGCAGGATGGCCATCTCTGGCTCTGCTGGTTTCCACCACGTGAATTGTCCTCTCGAAATTCCCCTTCGTTGCTGTCGTAAACACAGCGCAGCTCATCTGCTTAACTCACTGCTTTCATGACAAATTCTCATCTCTCGCATTCGTGTTTTCACTCACAGGTCCTCATTGGTTAAATAGCATCAGATGCGGCCCTTTCCACCCTACAACCACTGGCCTTGGCGCATATAGATTGACTAAATTTGAAATCGCGTCCCATGCCACCAACACTGATGTCACGTGGTACTATAATTAGGAAAGCTGCAGGATGGCCATCTCTGGCTCTGCTGGTTTCCACCACGTGAATTGTCCTCTCGAAATTGCCCTTAGTTGCTGTCGTAAACACAGCGCCTCTCATCTGCTTAACTCACTGCTTTCATGACAAATTCTCATCTCTCGCATTCGTGTTTTCACTCACAGGTCCTCATTGGTTAAATAGCATCAGATGCGGCCCTTTCCACCCTACAACCACTGGCCTTGGCGCATATAGATTGACTAAATTTGAAATCGCGTCCCATGCCACCAACACTGATGTCACGTGGTACTATAAGTAGGAAAGCTGCAGGACGGCCATCTCTGGCTCTGCTGGTTTCCACCACGTGAATTGTCCTCTCGAAATTCCCTCTTCGTTGCTGTCGTAAACACAGCGCATCTCATCTGCTTAACTCACTGCTTTCATGACAAATTCTCATCTCTCGCATTCGTGTTTTCACTCACAGGTCCTCATTGGTTAAATAGCATCAGATGCGGCCCTTTCCACCCTACAACCACTGGCCTTGGCGCATATAGATTGACTAAATTTGAAATCGCGTCCCATGCCACCAACAATGATGTCACGTGGTACTATAAGTAGGAAAGCTGCAGGATGGCCATCTCTGGCTCTGCTGGTTTCCACCACGTGAATTGTCCTCTCGAAATTCCCCTTCGTTGCTGTCGTAAACACAGCGCAGCTCATCTGCTTAACTCACTGCTTTCATGACAAATTCTCATCTCTCGCATTCGTGTTTTCACTCACAGGTCCTCATTGGTTAAATAGCATCAGATGCGGCCCTTTCCACCCTACAACCACTGGCCTTGGCGCATATAGATTGACTAAATTTGAAATCGCGTCCCATGCCACCAACACTGATGTCACGTGGTACTATAAGTAGGAAAGCTGCAGGATGGCCATCTCTGGCTCTGCTGGTTTCCACCACGTTAATTGTCCTCTCGAAATTGCCCTTAGTTGCTGTCGTAAACACAGCGCAGCTCATCTGCTTAACTCACTGCTTTCATGACAAATTCTCATCTCTCGCATTCGTGTTTTCACTCACAGGTCCTCATTGGTTAAATAGCATCAGATGCGGCCCTTTCCACCCTACAAACACTGGCCTTGGCGCATATAGATTGACTAAATTTGAAATCGCGTCCCATGCCACCAAAAATGATGTCACGTGGTACTATAAGTAGGAAAGCTGCAGGATGGCCATCTCTGGCTCTGCTGGTTTCCACCACGTGAATTGTCCTCTCGAAATTCCCCTTCGTTGCTGTCGTAAACACAGCGCAGCTCATCTGCTTAAATCACTGCTTTCATGACAAATTCTCATCTCTCGCATTCGTGTTTTCACTCACAGGTCCTCATTGGTTAAATAGCATCAGATGCGGCCCTTTCCACCCTACAACCACTGGCCTTGGCGCATATAGATTGACTAAATTTGAAATCGCGTCCCATGCCACCAACACTGATGTCCCGTGGTACTATATGTATGAAAGCTGCAGGATGGCCATCTCTGGCTCTGCTGGTTTCCACCACGTGAATTGTCCTCTCGAAATTGCCCTTAGTTGCTGTCGTACACACAGCGCAGCTCATCTGCTTAACTCACTGCTTTCATGACAAATTCTCATCTCTCGCATTCGTGTTTTCACTCACAGGTCCTCATTGGTTAAATAGCATCAGATGCGGCCCTTTCCACCCTACAACCACTGGCCTTGGCGCATATAGATTGACTAAATTTGAAATCGCGTCCCATGCCACCAACACTGATGTCACGTGGTACTATAAGTAGGAAAACTGCAGGATGGCCATCTCTGGCTCTGCTGGTTTCCACCACGTTAATTGTCCACTCTAAATTCCTCTTCGTTGCTCTCCTAAACACAGCGCCTCTCATCTGCTTAAATCACTGCTTTCATGACAAATTCTAATCTCTCGCATTCGTGTTTTCACTCACAGGTCCTCATTGGTTAAATAGCATCAGATGCGGCCCTTTCCACCCTACAACCACTGGCCTTGGCGCATATAGATTGACTAAATTTGAAATCGCGTCCCATGCCACCAACACTGATGTCACGTGGTACTATAAGTGGGAAAGTCCGTAGTAATATTGCACATTACTTCGCCATTTGCCATTTATAAAATTCTGCGAAGAAGCGAAACTCCACTATAGCAATTTAATCGCAATCGAAATGCCTGTAGGAACGTAAATCTATTTTTTTGAGAACGCGGTGCCTTACTAGCCTTGAGATGGAAAGCCTGGCTTTGAAATGCCGTTAATGTAGCTAAGGTGACTTATGACATTTTACCTACCATCTTTCTGCACTTTTACCTATAATTTGAGGACCTAGCCTGCAGAAATTGTGGTACCTTCAAACAGCGGCTAATCCAATGTGCTAAGATGACGAAGATGGTTGTATCAGCGACTTACCGCCTTCTCTGCTGACCCGAACTGCACATCCGCCACCTACTGCCAAGGAGCAGATCATGCTCTCAAACCAACACCAGCACTAGTTAATGCAACACAGTTTGCTACAACGCCAGTAACGATGTCCTCACACCCATGCGCATCGTTGTTCACGCTTCTTTTTAACAGCCAACACTTACAAGCAAGTCCTTTGGCGAGTGGGGAAATTGGACTCGAATCTGATGTAGAGGGCTGAGGACGACCAAATATAGGTGGAGAGTATGCGGATCACAACGGTGTCATTTTCATCACGGCCTTAGCTAGTCGCACAACCAAACACCGGCGTTACAAAAGTAGGAGCGTTGGAGACGATCGACTACCACTGAGCGGATGGCGTTAATGAGAGTGCGCATTCCCATCCATATTTTTGCTAAAGCCTAGTGCCACCGTCAATGCCACTCTCATTTGCCTTGCCGTAAGGAGACAGACACGCTGATCACCGTAGAATTGCACAATAATGTTGGCCACAGCATCGACTGGTAACGCTGACATTACTCCGCCCGATTTTTGCCCCAGAGTCAAGTCAGACTCAGCATCCACCTAATTGGGAATATTCTGTTGAGCAGCATCTCTGGGCTCCTTAATCACGAACTGGAAATATTATTCCCACCATTTCAAAATGAGAACCACAACAGCGACAATGCCACTGCCACCAGGCCACACTAAGCTTTACCCACATTCTACATTTCTACACTTTTTTAATTCTTTGATGCGAAATTTCAAGGGGAGTAAGGCCCAATCGACCTCTTACTTGAATGGTGGTGTTACATGCATTGAACGATCGACCTCGAACGCTGACTCTACCCTACCCAGTCCGTTGCCGCAGTGCGAAGTTGGTTTAATCAGGCCGCAGGAGCTGTCCTTGATCGGAAAAAATTCATTCGTGTCTAGCTTAAATACAGTAACACAACTTTCCGTTACCCTATCTAGCGCAGTTCAAAGGCGAATCAAGATGCTTAAGCCTATGCATGTTAAGAAGAGTTTCTTTGGGTCTGCCTCAAATTGCTGCGGCGGTGGATAGCACCAAATGTGTTTAAGTAATGACCAAACAATTCTTCTGCTGCTGCTGCTGCAATGGGTCACAGTCCTGAATTTTGAGGCCAAGTTGTAGTGCCCTCTTGAGTCGACGTTGACTTATAACGGAGAACGCCTACAAGTTCTTGTTAATTACTCAATCGTAAGGTAATTCGATTGTGGCAGTGGCTCGGACAGCACCACCTTTATGATTTAATTAGTGAAAAAGATTGCCAGCAATCACTACGGCTATGCCGCGCTTTGGCAATGCATCGAGAAAAGTAAAGATGTCACACTGGCCATTATCCTATCATGACAAAAATTACTCCCACTTCTGTCCTCGTTAGGTGAAGCGAAGTAGGAGGAGCAGATGGAAGTAGCTGAAGTGAAGTGGTGTAGGAAAAACCACCGCGACAGAAGGAGAGAAATGGAGAAGAAATGTTAAGTTTGCACAGGTCTGCCCTAAAGGTTGTTAGTCGTTGTGTAATTTGAGAATGCCCTAATGCAGAGAAGGGCTTGTGAGGGGATAGAGAAAAAATCACAAAAAAAACCGACATTCAATGAGTTTGGTGGATGATGTGAGAGATAAATGCCCATTGGAACGAGGGAAAAGTGAGGGCGAAAAGCTTACGTGTTTTTTTAAAAAAATGAAGTAGGACAAAGAATGTTATTTTTGTGAAGAAAGACGCATGGAGTGAAATCGATGGGAAATAATGGGCCTGCAATGCTCAAGAGCCTGGTGAGTTTGGTAAAACTCGTTGAAGTGGAGGTTGAATAAACAGCCGTAGGCTAAGGTTTTCCTTAGCGCTCATTTGGAGGTAATCGTTAGGTCTGGTTTGTGTGTGCAGTTTTGTCCCCAAATCACTTTGTGGTGAATTGTATCGACTTATTGGGGCGGGTAAACTTTGTAATTTGGTTGAATTTAATGCTGTCGCAGAAGTCGCCTCTGTGAGATGAGACTTGCACGAGGTATCAGACAGCCTTTCTTGTCCCTATTTTTGCACTAGCACGCCTTTATCAACCTGACCAAGATGACTAGTCTCGTTTGTGCTGACTTAGTCCAATCTCAGCAGATCCTGTAAAGCCCAGTACTGTGTACTATGCAACAGTGCTTCCAAAATGGGATGCAAATTATCAGCAAGGCATTCTAGTGCTGTTGCTTAATTGATGATTGCATTCTCGTGTAAGTGATGTTTTCGCCTTTGGACCTCCATTGTTAGAGTTAAACGAGCAACTACTCCCACATCGGGTGAGGCAATTCGTCTTCTACGTCATGTCAAGGACCGCGCTGCCTGTGTGGGTGGAGGAAGATATGCCCGTCTATCAAAGGGATGCATTTCAAACCGCGAGCAACGAAACTGATAATGGACCTAATTAATGAAGAATGGAGAAGTCGCAACCGAAAATTGTCTTGTCTCTTCTTCTTTGATTCTTTGAGGAGGGAATCGATGCTGGATGGGAGGCGACATGATGTTTGCTTTATTCGCCTCAAAAAAGAAAATTTTCATGTGGATCGGTGGTCCACTCCTCTAAGAATTGCAACGAGTATAAGAGAGGTGAGCTTCTGATGTCGATCCAAGTTCCGTGCTTGGACAACTCATGAAATTGCATTGGGAAAGGTAATCACAGTCTAAGCAATTCTTCCATGGTAACAAAGTAAAAGAAACGGCCGAGCAATACAAAAATGAGTGAGACAGAAAGGAAGACGTGAAATGGTTTGAATGAGGTAAGGGGTTGAAACCGTGTAAAGAGCATTGGTAATCGACCCTGTACGATGACTTTTCTCAGTGCTGTGGTGCAGTGCTCTCCCTTGCATTCCTTGCTTTTGTCCCTAAACTATGTGCTGATTAGATATTGTTAAGTTTATATTCTTTTACGGTACACTTAATTAGGCAAATCACAGCTATCATTTTCCTATGAATTTACGTCCTATGTTAAATGTGGCAGCATCAAGATGACGCACAAGAGTGGAGTTGGGAGTGAGTTAGGCACACAAATGGATTGTAGGCACAAAAAAAGAAGTAAAATAAGTGTGAAACAAGCGGACTTTTCACACCGGGTTCGACATGAGGAGGGGACACAATAACTAGCAATCCAAAAAACATGCTTAAACGCGGTCGAGCAATCTATTCCCTTAAAATCGTACTGCGGTTTTTACTCTGTTTAACTTTACCCTCTTCGCATCACATTCTCTCACACACACGGCGGCCCCGTCGCTAACCCTACCCTACTATAATACCTTCTGAGTTATCTTGGTAATTGTAGGCAATTCACATCCTTACTACTCCGAAAATGCTAGATTTTATTTACGATAAATGCTACCAGAATGTACTTGAGGAAGTGAGCTGCTAAATCTCCAATCAGAGCAATCCTAACCAAAACAGACTAAAAAGGCGCATCTCTGGACTGGTAGGCTCCCAGCATTCCTTGCCGAAATGGGCACCTTACGCATCCCTTACCTTTCAGTTTCTGATTTAGAGAAGGAAACTGTTATAATCCCTTGCTTCATGGAACGAGCTGATGGTTCCCACTCTAAGCAATTTTGTAATAAAATGAATAAAATCCACATCATCTCTGCAACCTTTGTAATCTTGGCTCCGCTCCGCAGGACTCATCACTTATTTTTAGATCTCATTGGTGTTCCAGTCCAGGCAAATAAAGGTAACAATGGCCAAATGGACGTTACTAAGCGCGGATAGCCATGAAAAGGGAGGATTTTAACTTCTCTATTTAAGGTTTTCATGGAAATGTACCGTTTGCAGCCTCATCTAGTAATTAACGTAGGGTTAGGGTGGCAATCAACACAACATTTCCCGCCTTCTCGTTTCGGCGTTAAGCGATTCTCTGTCACCTACTAGTTCATAACTGTAGCTGGACCGGTGATAATTGGAGACGACTTTGTCACTGTCATCCTTCGCATTGGAACGCATTCAGCCCTTCATTAGTTAAAAATGTGCCTGGTTCTTGGGCTTATTTGGATGTTTTGCAGTGCATCATGATAGATGCGATTGCGTCGGGTTAATACCTGCTTTATGCCATCAGTGGGCTGTAGGATTTTACTACCTCGTCTTGTAGCGATGCGCGATGCCTTTTGCCTCTTTCCGGTTTGTGAACATGTGCATCCAAGTGACTGTGCCTTCACTTCAAATCGTTCTCCGATGAATGCTGCACAGCTGCATGCCAAAGCACGTTTCATGCCACGAGCTTATGTGTGTTCCCTGAATCATCTGACTTACTTCAGCTTTTTTCAATTCACTTATTAGGGTTCTAATGAACTACTTTACGAGGCAAGACAAAGGTCTAGAGCTGCAAAATGGAGCTGCCGCTGCCTTTGAAAAATTGCACATGGCTTAAATATCGAACTGGGTACTAAATCGACGTTGATAGTTTTGACACTCAACAGTAAAGCACTCTTCCAGCTTATGTGCCAACGCCCAGCTACTAGTGTCCTTATTGTCTAATTCGAATAATGAATGAAATAACAGATTCAAATATTCTTTTAACGTCACTATCAAAGCACTTATTTTCGTTTACGTGTTGCAGAATGGTGTTGGCTTTTAATTTAGACTTGCTCTTAGTTATGTTTTTCCTTAACGCATCTTGGCTTGCTTTAGAATTGTCGTCCTTCGCATCGAAACGCGTCCACCCCTTTGTCAGTTAACCATGACGCTTGGTTCTCGAACTCATTTGGGTGCTTTGCAATACATCACGAATGGTGTTTTATGCCATCAGCAGGGCAGCAGGATTTAACCGCCTGGACTTGTGGCGATGCCCGATGCCTGTCGCATCCGCCACGATGTGGGCGAAATTGCATGCCCCTTGCCTTTGTACGAAAATGTTCTTAATGTTATTATTGTTAGAGCTCATCCTACATTCCCGTTTTTAAATGCTTAGCATATTTAAGCAAATCACTTGGACAGAACCACCTCTCATGGTAGGGAAATTTTTCTTTAAAAGTCACAATCTTAAGAGTGGTTTATAATTTTGCGCGTTATGCTGTCATGACAAATACCATCTGACATCATGACTCGCCATTGCGAACGTCACTCTTGAAAAGAGGAAGGACAACTAATCTGAGTGTAAATACAATTGGAAGGAGACTGGTGGTGCTGGTGGTGCCAAAACGCTGGTCGTGGCTCAAATTGGTTCACATTTGGTGGTAGAATAATGAAGTAATGACCTCTTAAGGATCCTAACCGAAACTCCAAACGCTCATAACCTACGGATTGGATTGTACTATATTTTTTGATTCAGCTCTAAGGAACTACGTCAACAGTCATGCTTAATTTTACACAAGCACCAAATAACATTTCCTTGCAGACCCTAACAAACAGCACGGCCTCTTATGTGCGTGGTCGTTCCGATAATCCGTTGAACGCCAAAGAAGAAACTCATTAGACTTCATCACAGCCCTGTCCATTTTGACTTAAGATCTTGGCAAACATAATGGACTGGTTTGGATGTGAGCAAAAATTGAACCAGGAAAGGCATCGGTGACTTAACTGTGAGTCCTTTGGAAGAGTGTTCGGCTACCACATCATTGCACAGCACAACCTAATTTGGGTGGTCTCGCTCATACGACCTGCTTAACAGTCGATTAGTGGAGAAGCGATTTGTACTTGCTATTACATTTTATGTGCCTGTCAAAAGGTTGGCTAGCATGGACATGGAAGGTGGAATAAATGGTTTCAACTAAAAGCTCGAATTCTGTGAGGGCGGTGATTGGTGTTAGGCATTGTTGTCATCGCGTTTGCAACGCTAATTTTCCTTTTCCATTCTCAAGTGTCTGCACTCAGGGATGCTTATACAATGTTGTTGGATTTTTGCGACGTGTTCAAAGGCACGCCGAGGTGTCCACGGCGTCAATGGCCTGTTACCAGTTGTGCAGAAAGGCAACGTTAATGGAGTGAGCATGATGAGGAAAGGAGAACCCAGGCCCCATCGCAAAAATTACTTCTGACATTGAATAAGGCATATTGCCACGAGTCATTCCAGCACTTTAATGAATGCGCAGGAGATTGGTAAAGGAATAAGTAAAATACTTGGGCTTAGGCACTGCCACAATTGTGGCGTGGTGTTTGCGTTGCATAAAACAGTTTGCCGTATCCCCTGCTATTATAAACCAACCACATCCTCCATCCTCTTTGCCAATTCACTCTCGTAAATGGTGGAAATGCCAGTGCTAGCATACTATCAAGAGAAAACTGGGACAGAACACTAAAAGAAAATAAAAGTAATAAAATGGAATTAGTGGAAGTGATGATGCGAATGGGTAAGAACGTGATACAGCGAAAGCAAAGTCGATCACAGTAGGAAGCAGAATGCGATAGATGGCCTGATCCAGCAAAAGCATATTTTGTGGCTGTTGATAAGTTGTTTTCCTTTCTTGGAAGTGGCACTGCATAGAAATTTGCCAGTTCCGCACCCGTTTTGTGCACAATTTTTATGTTAACACAAAAAGAGAACTGCGATTGACTTCTTTAACTTTGTCGATTACAAAATCTAAACTAAGCGCAGAGTTTGGGGATGGAAACGCAAATGCCATACTGCCTGCTGCACAATGGTACTGAGAAGAGTTACCCTAAAGTGTCAATTTCGCATTCTCTATACCAGCTCTCCACATTTAAGCACTTTATCCTCACCGCATTCACTCCTCCTTGTCTGCCGCGAACACTCCTCTGTCTATTTAGTTTCACATGCTAAAAGACCCCATTAATGCCGGAACGAGGAGTTTCACGTGCGCCACTGATAGTGACAACTTGCACTGTCGATGGTCGGAAATCATGTGCCGCGTACCACCGACTTTCAGTTTGCATGCATAGAAGTTGGGCGTGCTCACAGTTTTGCGGAAAGCAGCAAGTCCTAATTCAGCCTTGTTCCCAGCGTCAGACATCAAATATGCGCTTAATGAGGGAAAGGCATTCTGTTAAGTCGGCTTACTACTGTCACAACAGTGGAGATCAAGAAAGATGCACGTGCCATCAACTGACGTGGAGAGTGAACTGCATAGTGCAGGACAGCGGTTTGTATGTTTTGGCGCTTGAATTTGCTTGCAACCCACTTCAGCACTTACATGCCAGCCCACCCGGTGAAAAGAACGTTAAATTAGTACCTTCTTGTATTACATTCTCACCACCCTTTCTAATCCGACTTTCAAATAGACCGGTATTTGTCATGTAAACGCGGAAAATTAACAAATCTCGATGTCTGGGACAGTTTGGCATACCCTCATTCCTGCCTTCTCTCCGACACCCAGTGCAGGTGCATAAGAAGACAACGCGAATGCCATTTGTTAAGGGCTAAATCCAAGAATATCTTCTGGCACACCACACATCGGATGGCAGAGACTGGCCTGCAGGTTGTAGGCCTATTGTCTGATATTCCCTGCGCACTAAATACGGTCTGCATTCCTCCATCCTGCTTGCATATATTATCACTGAATTCTACCCAATTGTCAACTTTTGCCACCACTTGAGTGACTGAAGCACACAGGTCAGCACTTAGTATTTAACCGGGGATTCTGGAGCAGCAAAAGGCTTTGGAGTCAGTAGGATTGCCCTATTGATCACTGGGCACGATGGTGGCATTGCTTCCTCCTTGGCCGAGGCGCCTTCTGTACAAAGGTGCACACATTAATTTCCGTTTTCCCCTGAAATGTCATTGCATGCAAAAGCTAAGAAAGCCCTTCAGCATCTTGTGTCTGATTTGCAAGATTGCGTGGCCTAGGGAAACTACTAACTTCTGCTTGAGACTAAATGTCTGCCATGCTACGGGATAAGCATTACTTATTCACTGGTCTGTCATAAATTTAGCGCTTGCATTGTTTTTGAAGCCTCATGTCCCACGTTGGGCTATGCCTTGCCTCACTGTTAAATGCACCAGTCTTAGCTCATTGCTTCTGACTACTGGTAAGTGCCTAATAGTAGCTCATCTTATCCCGCATCGTCGCAGCAAAAAGCCTTTTTCCTTGGTAGGCTAGACGATGACATAGCAGCGGATGATATGGTATTTTTTAACAGTACTTGACCAGTAGCGAAATTTAGAATTGTCTTACCTGGAATTCGAGAGAACCTCCACCATTTTGTCTTTAGCATCCATGTCTTTGCGATGCAACCGCTTGAGCCTCCTCGCTGGGGCAGTTGTCGAGCATCGAAAAGGGAAGAACTACTGTACATTGCTCCTCCAAAGAAATGGGAAGAAAAGACCTTGCGACTCGAAGGCTGAATTGTCAGTGTAAGAGCAGTACGCATTGCACAGCATCACTGCCAGCGTATTGTAATTATAGTCGCACACGTCAAGAAATATTTTTAAACGAAATGCTCTTAAGGAGAAGCCATGAGCGATAAGGACCGCATCATGGAATGGTTACCTCTGTGGCCCAATTCGCCTAACTTATAAAGGCGTTTATTGCACGAGTACCTTCGGGCAACAGAAAATGTCTAGAAGAGGAAAGTATACCTGGATGACGAACTAGATGGGGCCGGATAATGCAGTTCGGCCCACTAGTAGGAAAAACGAAATGCGATGAGCTGGGTCAAGCAGACGCGAGGTGAGTGATCCGAACTGTGGGTGTAAACTCTGCCTATGCTGAAGTGAGCAGTCCTAAAGTGTGCAGAATGTGGCTCATTGCCACTAAACACTTCATTCAATGCTTAGCAAAGGTGTAGATAGGTTTTCTGCATGAACACATTCTAACTGTTTTGGTGGAATGGCTTCTACTGTCAGTAAATTTTTCTCGTGCTCACCTTTTTATAGCTGAAACTGCTGTAGGAAGGCAAGAACCTGAGACAATTTGTTGGAGTATTCTTTGAAATGGCGTCTTTTTATCAAAGTTGGACAATGCATTAGTACCATTTCAAATTTACGCTTTCAAACCTCAGTTGCTGCACCAAAATCTGCTTGCCCATCAAAGGCATACATGCGGTCGGATATGTTATGAGCAAAGCAGTCCTGCGACAGCTAAACCAAACGATTCTGCAAGTTCCGCAAATTGCCTTGACAATGATTTCATTGACGCCGTTCTCGGTGCCACTGTCAACATCCAGTTTTGGATTAACTGGTCCACACTGGCTCAAGGAATTCAGTTTGTCACTAAAGACTTTGTTTACCTCGTAGATCCAATCCCCAATCCAGTGTAGTCCTGACGTCCTGCTCACCCCTTTGCAAAGTTTTCTGCTGCATGTGTGCGCTTATTCGAAAGGGTCACTCCAGGGACGCAATCACCATAGAGAATTGTGTGGAGCGGTAAAATTACCTGCTTTAAAGGACGCCTGCTTTAATGAACCAAGCGTTCCAAATTGGTTGCTGACCATGGCATTGCGAACGTCGACGATATGGCTGTTGCGAAGTAATTGCACGGAGTGGGATGATTCCATAACTTGGAACGATCATGCTACTCGTAGTAGATGGGCAATGGAATACCAGTAACGTGGTCCGTGTGGAGTAGCTGGACTGATTGGGAGGAATCCCTTCTTTCGGAGCAGTTGATTGACAAAATGAATTTGACAAAGGAGCATTGCGAGAGAGATGGGAGGAGATAGTGGCAGCAACAGTGTGGGTGTGTAAGGAGTGCCGATTGGCAACATCGGCAACAGCAGCGTTAGAACCATCACTGTTCCTAATGGTGGCAGTTGTGAACTTCTAAGAGGTGAAGAGGACGGAAAAACCGTAGTCCTTGAGGAGTTCTAAAGCAATCAGACATGATGCCCACGAAAACCCACCGCTTTTCTTAATGGTTGTGGATCCGATTAATTACATATCAGGCAGGTGTCGATTAGTACAGGCGATATCGTGCACCAAAGGTCACACCGACGTGCTGGACTCTACCTTGACAGTGATTCGTTGTTTTACGTGTGGCCGTACCACGACGGCGCAGTGAGTGGGTATGGGGATTGAACAGCCAGCGCATGAATTATCCTTAAAATTATGCTAATGCGAAGACATGTTTTGCTGACCATTGCATGAAGGGAGGTTTCGATTAATTTAGGAGCGATGATGCATGACAATAGAAGAAACACTCATTAGGCATTACGATTTTGTGTCTACTTCCAAATGCTTTTCATGTAGAGTGATAAACACAATCTCTAAACCTTAATTTTCTTGTTTTAAGGCAGATATCCAAAGTTGCCTCCTAGTACTTGCTTTGAATTCTAGATTGCCAAGATGCACTAACCCAGTCTTGGACTTCAAGCAACGGTGACAGGCGTGAAGAGCACATCTTCGATAATTCGTGCAAAACTAGGCAAGTAGGAGTCAGTCTAGCAGCAGAAATTGAAAATTGCTACAATCAGCTTGAATTCTTCTAACGCGATCGCACAGTCATTTGTGGCATGGTCGGTGACAATCTGATAACTCCGACTCGTAACCAGTAACGAGGTGTTCTGGATACGCCTGGAACGGGCAAACACAATGGCTGCAGTTACGAATCGGTTCTAGCAAGTCGCATGCAAGCGTTTTTTGGCATTTGCAGAGCTAACATCAATGCAACCTCTTGTTGTTAAAAAAAGTTTATGCAAAATTAAAGCATACCTTATGTTATGGCAAAAGTTACGTTCGCAACTTGATTAGTATAAAGTCAATAGACTCCGCCTCCAGTGATGCCTCATCATCCTCGCATATCCACCTGCAGGAAGAGGACCTAAATGCCACTGCCGCATTTGTGGAATAGTAAAACTTGTATTGCGTATAATCTTAATGCCGTCTCTGGCGACAAAATAGTTCTCGTGGTTTATGTGGAGCACAGTGAAATGATGCAGAGTATCTTACTGTTAATCGAGTCGCACGCTTGCGGTTGGTGACAGGTGCTAGTCATCAGTCAGTTGGACCGACAAGCAAACAATCAGTTGACTATTTTGAATGCAAGTTGGTCAGTCTATTAGCTAGCCAGACAGACCGCCCATGTGGTATCCTTTTACGCATTTTGTTCCTCTTCATCAGCTTTTTCTTGTAACATCCAGAAAAAGCGATACCTTTCACCCCTTTGACCAATCAGGGAAATGGTGCACTTAAAAAAGATTAAATTGAATAGTAAACTGCCAAACAGGTAATGTGGCAAACAAGGCAGAGAATAAATAAATTTCTTTTAGCATAAAAGCACGAAGTGTGCTAATTAAGTAACAGGAATGGGAGCATCGGTGGAGTCATCGAAGCAGATTATGCTACAGCGACAATGCCATTGCTAGTGTGAGATCTTGTTCATGAACATGTCCTTGTGCATATCTTTTCTTCGTTGGCCGAAACAGGTCAATAATTTCTTTCCTTTAATTTTCCATTTTCTTGTCATGTTTGTTCATTTGCAGGTGCAGCTGCCATTTGCAGGCGAAAGTGCGACAAATCATGACCAAAAGTGCTAAAATTCATGCAAATGCTGCTATTTGGTAAGGCAGGACTTTAAACGTAGCTCTGGAACCCTTGAATTGCTCATGGAAGATGCACTTATCTTTTTTAATAAAGGATAATATAGGTAGTGTGATGGACCGATGGAAGTTGGGCAAGATTAAAATTGCGATGTAGGAACAATAGGGCTACGTTTGATTTGTTTGGTGGAAAGGAAGAAAAGTAGATGCAACGTAGGTGAAGTGGTCAGGGAGAAACCGCGGTGATGAGAGGAATGAAATAGAGATCAAGTGTAAAACTTTGGCAGAGGGTTTTAATCAAACTTATGGTAGCCGGTGCAGGTTGGATATGAGCTGCTAGATTTTCCGTTATTAGTGCATGTCCTGCTGAAGAGTAGGACCAGCGAAGTGATGAAGAGGAGAATTGATTCTTGCTTTAAAGTAAGGAAAACCGAGAGAAGGGTTGAACTTATTGGCGACGTGCACGACGCGCCTTCAAAATGAGGTATGCACGAGGGATCAAATGGCATTGCCTGTCCTCCTTTTACCTACTTTATACGGGATTTGTAAGTTAACAAGGGTGGCCTTCTTGGTTTGTTCTGACCTAATCCAATCTGAGCAGATGCCATCAAGCCTCATGCTGCCTGCCGTGCAACAGTGTTTTCAAATCGAGAGGTATTGAGCAAGTCATTGGACTGCAGCAAGGTTCCTGGTGCTACCGCTCATTTAGTGATTACAAGCGCATGCAGGTGACATTTAGGCACATTTTCTCCTCTAGGGTGATATAAATAATGGACGCGGGGATAAGCAATAGAGGGTGTTCACACGACTAAATACCGTCCATGAAGTGTAAGAAGAACCCACTTTCAACGCCTTCAGCAACCTTAACTTCACTAATATTGCCTACTGGATCCTAAGGACTCTGACCTAATGCCTAACAAATGCAACTTGTTACCCGGATGTCCAATCAAATGTCCCATTTATTAGCGCCCTTCGCCTCTCTGGAGACAAAAAGGCTAAACATCAAGGCGGGACGCACTTACATTCCGTAAGAATGTAGGAATTACAGCTGCTGATATGACACAGAGACCGACCTACGCGGCTAGAGCAATGTAGTCAATAGGGGAATGGGATCAAAACTTATCGTCAGACACTCGAGGTACGACACAAATACAAAGCAAAATCGAGTAGACATTGTGGCTCGCAATGCTCACATAATTTACTCTTACGCATCGAAGCGCAGTTAGGCAAAGAGGACGATCAGATAACATAAAAACGACGTCATTACAGTTGCCATTTAAGAAAGAAGAGGTGAATAGCCAAGCAACCGCCGCGCCTCTACAGCTATGACGACCTTTGTAGTGCCAAGATCAACGTATCCATAATTTTTGTAGGAGACAATCAAACTTAGTCAAACTAATCGTCTTAGCCTTTTGTTGGAAAGCCAAAATAATTCACTTAAATGTTTTAGATGTTCTGCACCTGCTTTTGCTTCACTATGTCTGAAAAGGCGATTAACAGAAGGAAATCGCGTAAGTGCAATCACAAAAACCTTAATATGATGCTGTGCGCAAAAGATTCATCGTTCGACTCCTTTGCTGTTATGATGAGCGATGCTGAAGAGTAAGAAATATGCGGACTTTGGGAGGGCCATTCGCTTTTGGAGGCCAGTGATGACCATTCCGAAGCAGGAATGGTGATCGTCGAATGCTTCTTGTATTACAATGAGGACTACTAAGTAAAGGGTATATATAGCATGTCTTGGTTGTGCGTGCACCATCGATAAATTCAGCGACACATGGCGGTTCTTTGGGGGCCAGCTAGCCATGCACACTGATACCCCATGCTTATTTGCTTCTAAAAAGGGTCACACTCTGAAGACGACGAAAAGGCGGCTCCTACCAGGGCGTCAAGGGTGGTGATGCCAATTGCAAAAGTACCCGGTTGAAGTTGTTGAATACTCCGCTTATTCATGGTCATCGTAAAGCAGCGCTTAGTGTCAGATTTGAATTGCATCATTTAGTCAATGCCGGTTTCAAAAGGAGAAACATCTGCCAGACCTGGGTATCATTTACCAATACTAGGCAGCTCTCAAATGCCGTATTAGAATGGTCTCCATGATATAATTATCAAGAAGAATCAGAATGCACGACTCCAAATGAGCTTCGTGAAATCGTCTTTATTTCGGTCCCGGAGTATGAGCCGCATTTGGAGCCGGTAAACATGGGATAACCGGTACATAGTCAGCTGTCCTCCAAAAAACCGCCACTTCTCTGAATTCATTAATGCCGCACTCACAACCACGAAGTCGCTGTAGATGCGCAGTCTATTTCTTGCTAACTGAGATCAACTGCAATTTTACGTGCTGATTCAAAAGCGCATGTCTCGCATTTGCTCTGGAAATATTCTTTCTGCGATTCCTGACTCATGGCCATAAACAGGCATATGGAAGATGGTTTGTTAGTGCCAATTTGTCCTGTGCAACACTAAGGAAGATTTTTCTCACAGCTAGAAATGAGGCACGGAGTGCACACTACATAGAGCCGACAATTACTTCCGGTAGCAGAGAATTTTGCCTTTCCATTCACATAGTGTATCCTTGCATGATCCATTGTGCTCTGCTTATTGTGCCACATGTGCCAGATATCTGTCTGATTAAAACACTTCAACATTTTACCCGTTCATTTTCGTGGACCTCAATTGGAAAATAGGCTTGTCTTGCCAAATGTATTGCAACTGCAAGTCACGATTGGGTTTCTTATCAATGATAGAAAGTGGACTTGAATGTGTCGGGGGCAGTTTAAACTTCGTCCGCATGGTGTAGCTAGCCTAAACGTGAGCCCGCTTGCCTTAATTTTACACGTAGCAGTAATTCAGGCAAGTGATTATACTAGACTTTCCATCGACCATTCGATGCGCCTAAGGTTTGAAGCCTTTCCAAGGAGTCTAAGCGTAGCAGGCTTTATTGTCTTAGCATATTAATAGGCACACAAATGGTTCCTAGAAGTTTGTTTCCTCAATAACCCACAGAAATTCTGACGAGGTTGGCAGTGAGCCACCATTTGCCTTAAAATGGAGGTCAATACAATTGCTGGCGTGACCAACTCCAACTAGAGTGCAGAATAAAACTGGGCTACTGACCCTGACTGATGGCGGTCGTTGCTTAAGTTGGCCGTAGTGTTTGATTTGCATGGCAAGAAACCAATGCTCCTCCTCCTCCTTAAGTGCGGCGCAGCGACTCACAACTTACCTGCGGCGCTTTTGTGGCCAAAGCTTTAGCAACACATCCCCGCAGGGCTTATAATCAGTTTGTAGTATGGTGAGTGAGTAACGGGTTACATATCGAATGCCAAAGTTATGCTGAAGTCGTAGAGAGCACAGGACGGGCTTTTCTCCGCATGAGGTGAACGCGATCTCAACCCCTTAATTCAAAGTCAAAATTACATGTTCAATAAAATTCTATGATATAAGAAGCGAAACGCCTGGCTGGATGGGTGTGGAAGGGAGGTGGATGAGAGTTGGTCATTCCGAAGGCCTCAATAAAATTAAAGGCCACTGATTTGCAGTCTCATTGCGAGTGAGTGAAAGGAAAAAGAGGGAAAGCATCAAAACGGCCTGCACTAAGGAACGCTTGATCAAAATCTACTCTTACAAGTGAAGAGTCTCCACAGGCAACTAAGACAGACTGTACAGTGGGTTCCTGCGCTTTGCAAGCACAATGGTTGCATTGAATGGGAAGCATCATACCAAGGAGCAACATCCAGCAGCAGAGAAACTTCATAGTGATGAAATAGGCATCGAAAATGGGTATGATGAACCAAGCAAGTGATCTGACTAGATTTTAAGACACAATAGGCCAGTTTGATAAGAGCGGCCCAAAATTGCAAGTCGCTTGTTTGACGTGTCCTGCATTGCGAAGATCCTATGTTCACCAGAATTCATTATGGTGTACAAATCAGGGATCGAGGAACTACCGGCGCAACTATTAGCACTAGCATGCAGCGAAAATTCACTCGGATTTAGATGCACACATTCATTAAGCTAAGTGTAAAACAATGGAGAGGCGCGTAAAATACACACCTGTGTGAAGTAATGCGGTTGATAGTGTTGGACAAAGGTAGCTTGAAAGAAGTTGGCACCGTGCCGCCCAGCAAAACCATTACCGCGTCTAACAACCCGAGAGCCGACGAGCACCAAGCTGATCAACACAGAACCCACCGTTCGTCCAGCATGCGGGGCAGTAAAACATAGGAAGTAAACTGGTGAGGAGCATAGAATGTACGTGTAAACCGTTCAAAAATATTTAAATTAAATCAAACAATACACCATTGTTGGCAAAGCAGATCAAAAAATTGGTGTGCCTAGCACGTAGATCCAAGCCAAAGGGAAGAATGTTGGGGTTATCAATGAGGTGTTGACAAAAAAGTAGCAAAGACGGGATTACCACGCAAAGGGGAATGAAGTCAAAATTATCAAAAAAATAAATACCAGAGATACGTTAAATAAGGGAAACCAAAATAAATCCAGGATAGGGCACGGAAAACTGGAAACAAATGCAAAGGTAGATCAGCAAAGGAAGGAAAATTAGGTTGTACAACCGTCGAACACGAGAATACCAACGCAGCATGCATTGGAGATCCTATTGCCATAAAACTCCTCAAATCTGCAGCCCTACTTGACTGGAGAGTGATAGTTGACAGCAGTGGTCGTTGCTAGCCCTCTTTGGAAGTACGATCCTAACACCACCACAAGTCCACATTTTCTTGCGGTGGTCTAGTTATTCAAGCAAACTCTACCGTGCGTGCATGTTGTTATGATTTCCACAATTCCTGATGTTCTTTAGTCGTCACCTTTAACGATTTTCGCATAACGGTAACTTTAAACGATGAGGATGCTTGAATTACAAACAAGAGGGTGAGTGGCAATGCCAACTTTGCTGCAAACGCTATCCCTGTGGCCTGGTAAAGGCCCGATTAATTTTTTAAGGGCGCCAGCCATATTTCAGTTTCTTAGGCAAACGCGAAAAGATTAAAGGCATTTGCCACATTTTCCGTGCAGATCAGACTCATGCTGCGCGATGGACCACATCTGTCTCGCCGTCGACGACTTCTTCACGGACAAGGTAGTGAATTGCTTAAATATTTTTTTTGTCTTTGCAGCTTCGGATTTCAGCCGAGGAGGATGCACGAGTAGGGACAGAAGTTGTAGTGAAGTGGATTTAATCATTTTCATATGAGGCTGAACGTGCGGGCGTCTAAGTGTGCCAGCTTGCAGTTTTTCTTAGTTTAGCCGGAATTTGCTGCGAACTGCCATTGCGTAGATCAGTTTCACATTGCAAAAGAAAATGGTTGATGTCGAGGAAAACGAAGCAGTAAGATCTAGCCACTTTGCCAATGGATGGCACACCTATTTATGGCCGCGGAGGCAAGTTTTACAGGTACTAATTGCCAACTGACTAGCTATCATTTATTATGACAAACAGGAATACGCTATGATTTGCATTTGCCATCATTCGCAATTGCTATAACTTGCATTTTTCATATGAGCTGGCGTTAAACGATGCAGACTCCTGAACCACAAGCACGAGATTACAGCCCCATTGGCACCGTCGGCAAGGGGCACTCCCACTTCATTGACATTGTCGCCTTGATCGATGTTGGCGTGAGAAGGCAAGCGCTTTTCACAGCAGAGCCTGGCAACGAGATTGCATCACATTGCATACTGAGCTGCTAGCACTCGCCCCCTTTTGCGCCGAATTATTTGTGGCGCGCATTCGTTGAAAGAAGCAATCGTGACTGGCTTGCATTGTGCAGCATTCCTGTTAAAAACATTCACCTGACGGCAAAGGTTTAGCAAAAGCATTCGAATTTGTTGGTCTGCTAAGGCATTACCATGAACCAAAGGGAGTACGCAGTGATGGCGACCATTGGTAACGGAGGGCGCCAAATGTGTGCAGGTGATGACGAAACAGTGCTGTTGCAGCAATGCATTACTTTCTTCCATTTAGAAGCTTAGAGTCAGTAAGCTACGCTGGCTGATTTTCTTAGAGCTTCTCCCTATTACTGGGAAAATAACCCAATATCCACCAAATTAAGTGCTAATTTTGGAACTAAACATCACGATACGCATGGTGGTTACACATGTCGTGTCACCGATGTTAAGGTCGACCAATAGGAATTCCTTAATTTTCCCACCGTAAACCTGGCGCTACATCACCCGACCGCAGTGCAGTCTGCCTAAGCTTAGCATGTGCGATCAAGTCTCTGGACTCAACTCACAGACAAGCAGCAGGCTAGACTGACTAGCGAAATTTCCACTGGTGCTAACAGAAGTCTTCCAGGTACTAACACAGCTCTACGATCGCCCATCCATGCCCCTTAAGGCTGGAGAGAGTGGATGCCAAAGGTTAGCTGGTTTCTTTAAAATTAGGGCAAGCGGAACGTAGCAGACCGTGGTGTGCTGCTTATGGATGGTAACGGCAGCCGACATCACTCCATATGTTCGTTGCAATGGCCAAGAATTCCCTACTTCTGTGTGACAGAGTCATATCATCGTCGCCCCGAGGATTAATGAGCGAGTCACATGTCACTTTCGACAAATCAGCCACTTAGCGATTTTGTTGGATTGCGAAATGATGTGCACAACGTCTTCTTGTGCCTACCTGTCTCACGCTAAGTGGATCAGACAAATGCACTCGCTTTTTGATTTGTCAGACCAGACAGGTGTGAGTTGCTTGCTCTCACCCACCAACTTAACCTATTGCCTTTCTTCTGATTCTGTGCAGCTTGTAGATTAGGAGGATGTAGGCGGCGTTCTTTACGGGTAGCATAATAAATGGGTCTAACTGATAAGGTTGGTACTGGCTTAGAGAGCTTCCTTAAATGTCACGGGCAAATGCTGATCCTTCCCTCGTGTGAAGTGCATTCCCCTAATGACTCTCGCTTAGTGAATCGCATGTTTAGCAAGCGTTCCATGATTCTGGTGGAGTAGATGATTGACCCCTCGATGAGTGGTGCGGTAGTAATTCATCCTTTGCAGAACCCAACACAACGTTCCCTGATTGTGCATATTTTTACTACCCAACCACCTACTGGTATTAACGCCCACCTGCACGCAGTCTATTTGCTCAAAGAAAAATGGCCTATGTAGAAGATGGCGAAGCTCAAGATCAAGCATACACCTGTGCGAATAGATTGGAACACCACTGCTGGCATCGCAGCCAGAATGTCAGCTCAAAGAGATGATCTTACCCTGCCTGGAAAATGTCTTCCACTTATTGTGGGTCAGAACCGCACACTAGCAGCCTTCGCATAGAAGTAATCATGTCTTCCCACCATTCCACCCTGAACGATGTTCCAGTCACAGGGCAGACAATGTCTGAGCAACTCACCAACTGTGAGAAGGCAGATGTGCCACACCAATCAGTGGAAACGCTCGATCTCGGTGGCGTATTTGATGTTGTCTTCCATGAATGGCTATTAGGTTCCATTCAACTGAATATCACTAAAATCATATTTGATCCACCACGTTCGTGGAGTTGATGGTATGAGCTGAAGGCTAAAACACGTAGTGCTGTAGCTGTTGGGTTACGGGCGTCGGCACGCGATAAGAGGCAGTGGAGTGGAGCTAAACACACAGACTATAGTACATTACGTCTACTCACTGCAGCAAGGTCTTTCGATTGGCTGTTTTGTTTGATAGACGAATCCTCACATTAGAAGGAAAAACTGACAATTTCTTAAGAATGCGCCTTTCTTTTACACGCTCAAGTAAAGTCTGTCTGGGCCGTAATGCAGCCAAATTACAGGAAATCTGGCTCTGCGAATGCGAGAAGGCGGTGTGGGCGAATGGAGTTCGGGCTGGGTGAACGATTCTTTACATCATTCGAGGCGTCTTGATGACTTTACGAGACTGCAGTCTTGTTGATGCTTTGGCATAAGGTTAGAGGTATTTTGGCGTCAAAATTCCCTAGCTAAATGACGGAGCGACAAGTGCGCTGACCGAATGGAAAAGCCTGCATCTCAGTCTCTTTGACGAAGGCAATTACGATCATGCGTCTGACTTAAAAATCTGATTCGGCCTCCGCAGGGTGTTTCCATCACGTGTGCCACTAGGTGCTTTCATCTAAAACTTGCTGCTAAATATACCGGAACCAAATGTAGCAAGACGGAAAGGAAAAGGTTTGGCCGAGGTGCAAAAGGACACGTTTGGCTAAGGCAAGGCAATTGCGATGGCTTGCCGCAGCATCATTGGCAATGACGAGTCAATTAGTTGAAAAAAACCTTTGCCAATGAAGATGTATTTACGAAAACTGCATCGCTTCGGCACCCTCACAACGAAAGCAATGCATCTGATGCAGAAGTTGTAAGGCGTGAGACTGTTGTCGTCTGGAGCAGTGCATTCTCGGCATTTTCCTTGTTAATCAAATCGCCAACAAAATGGTGTTCTCTGTCTGTCAACCCTTACTTTGATTGCCATGATGGGATACAAGTTTTGGCTGCCAGCAATTTTATGGGTTGTTGTGAGGAAGCAATGCAGCGAAGCACCCAAGTTGAAAGTCAGCTGTTTCTGTGATCTGGCGCCAGTGCCCTCCTTTATCCCCTTTTTTTATTGTCCTTCTCCTGGCCCTTGAGTTTGATCGCACGAATCATACATCCGAGTAGCCAGCAATGGTTTTCGACCAATGCCTGGCAGGCATGCACGTTTACCTGTCCAATGTTGAACTCGCAAGCGTGGGACAAGTCGGGTCCGGAGAATTTCCTTCTCATATCTACAGACAAGGCAGTAATCGAGCAAATGACAAAGCTAGTGCCAAACTACCAAGCAAACATCACTCACTTTGACTGAATGAGCAGCTCATGCACATTTACCATTAGAGGAACAATAATTGCACAGTCAAGGATAGTTGAAGACCACAAGTCACGCACGGGGGCATCCGAACTCAGAGCAGGCCTTGCCAGTGCTAACATCATGCACCGAATATGCACGGCGTCATTTTGCCCAGAATAAAAGCCGCTGCCAGTATGTGAGGTGTATGCAGGCAGAGCATGTGGACTCACAAAACGCCATGTTTATTTACTACGATCCTGCCGACTCCTCATTCATCGGCAAACTTAACTTGATTGCTTGTGAGAGGTTGAGACGTGCCACAAGAATCCGACCAGTATCCATGTCAGGGAACAATAACCTACAATTGCCATCACCTTTTGCGGTATGACTGCGAAGCATTCATACAAATTGCTAAGCAATGCAGAGACTAGGATCTCAGACTCTACCACTTCTGCTTGAGAACAGCACTATGAGTGAAGCACCGAAGATGCTCTACTTCGGACCCTGTTCTCAGTTTTCTTTACATTTGTAGAGTGATAGCAGATGGCAAGCACTCCTCACAGGAGTTGATATGAGTGTGGTGAACTGATGAGGGTAGTGCTGGTCCAGAGAGCAGGCTTCTGCTTCTGTTCACTGAACGCTTATTGGCCAACATTGGGGACCACTTAGTCAAGCGTATATATAGAAGGTACTCGGACGTGGAAAAGCACCTGACGGTCTACCACAATCAGCGTTTGGAGCTATAAGTGCAAATGAAGTACAAATGTTTATTTCACCATACTAGCTAGTGGCCCTCCTTTTCAGCACTTTCGAATCACATCCGAATTCCACTTCCTTGTCGATGCCGAATTCAAACGGGAAATCGCCTACACAACGTCATCAGAATGTGATCATTGTATGACGCCAGAGGACATGGAACCAAAGGCGCATGATCAGCCTTCTTTCAAAAAACCATCCTACTATTTTTTTAATTTACCGATGCGGTACTCACAACCACGAAGCCGGTATCAATGCGCGACTTACACCCTGCTAATCGAGACCCGACTGTACTTTTTCGTGCGACATCCTAGGTGCGTGTCCCCTACCGCCTCCAAAATGCTTTATCTGCGGCCTTTGGTCAGTAACTATGCCCAGTTATGGAGTAAATTGTTCGCTAGTAATAACGCGGTCTGTAAAACAGCACGATTGAAACGTCTCACTGCCGGTTGAAATGAGCTGCGCAGCGTGCATCACGATAAAACGATCATTGACTTTGCGCTCGCATGGAATTTTGGTATGCGACTTAAGTAGCAAATGCGTGTAGGAGTTATTATGCTCTGTTTGTTGCCGAATGCGCTCTTCCTGTTCGGTTTCGTGTTCCTCAATGGTGAAAGCAAAATGCCACATCTTTTGCTTTTCAATGAGTTTAAGTGAGTAGGGAGTCAAAATTGTGGCCGTAGGACGTGAACATTCTGTGCAATTATAGAATCGTGAATGACTATCGCAGTGGCTTGTTCCCCTCATAGGTTTTAGTTCACCCGCCTAAATAGCGCCCTGCTGTAGCCTGAGACAAGAGACTGCGCTAAGGAGTTTGGTAATATTTTTATGATTCGACGGCCACGGCACTCGGTGTGCTGGTCTTTAGCGGTGGTGCTGTCACAGCACCGGTCCTTCCCAAACATGCTTAGCGTCATCAGCTGACCTCCTGGCTATTGCTAGAAAATGACACTATCTTTTCTTCATCTTATCCTCCCAACCAACCACGCACATTGAGGCTGTGAACCTGAAGTGAGGTAACATCGGGCTCGCATTATGGTTAGCTTTAGCACAGTCTAATTCTCACTCTAGCTACCGCAGCGGCATGTTGTTTGCTGCAAGCATCGCCATGAGCTGTGTGGGTGTGCATTTCTTTTAGAGTTGATGCCGGATAGGTCAGAAATAACTGGAGCGAGATGAAAGGATGAAAGCTTAGCCTATAATGGCGGGGCGACCGTGTTCTTGGGTGCCAAGTCACCACCAGGCATAATTTTGGCTCACGAGGTTCTTGGTGATCAACACTTCCATCACAGATATGGGCGTGCTTATGAATTGAAAAAAATTGCAGATTTGGTGTGTAGCACTCCGGTGAAAGCGGGAATAAGTGTGCTGAGTTTTACCTCACCTAATTCTTACCCCAAACCCAGCTCACCTTCGGAAAATGCAAAATGGTAATGGTGTACTAGTCGAATGCGGTAATAAAGTGCTTATGGCTTCACTGTTTATCGCCAATGAGTCTTAAGTTGGCAAAGCGGGGGAAGGCAGTGCAGAGTTTGCTTGCAGCGAGTCTGAAAATGGTTGATTAATGAGGGCAGCGCTTCGTGTCTATAAAAGTTGCGATATAGAATTAAATCAGCGAAAATTGAAGAAGCTCGTTTTAAGTCGCTGCCATTTGTATGATTCGGAATCTTTGCAGTCGAAACTCCAAGGCTCCCCTCTAACTAACCTTATGCTTACATTAGTTATTGTGTGTGTTCCACCCAGATTCCCATTGAATAATGTCTCAATCTTTACTGCATTAAATACCGATGCGAATTTATTTTTGTGATCTGGAATTAAAAAAACGCTAGGACTCGATCGTTGCCATGCCCTGTGTGCTCGTCCAACATCCGCGAATGCTGCTATGTGAGGCAGCTGCCTACGGCATTCAATCGACACCGGTGGTTCGCGCATGCAAAGATCAAGCATACAAGGAGAATGTTCATGCAGTGGGCTTGAAATTTTTGGAGTCGTCGAAGGCATAGCTGCCAGAGAGGACCTCGTCCAACACCTCTATCCACCAGCTTGTGGTAGTGATGCAGCTATCCCCACGTCATTGCAACAATCAACACAGCCCACACTCACAACATTTGCCTATTCACGCATGCGCCAAGAGCGAGGAGCGATTAGAAGGAATGGGAGGAACTCTAGGCGATGCGTTCCCATGAACTGCACAATCATGGACTCTAAAAAGCGTGACTTTAATTTCAACATGATCAATGCCGGTCGGAGTAAGCAATGATGGAACAGATGGCGCGCGGTCGCATGCCATGTAGCGTCAAATGCAACTCTGTACCGGCGTAAGTGCTGTTATCCTTTAGGCAACATTTCCTGTCAGGCACCATCCATGCAGACAACTCCGTCTTAGATTAGCTGGCATTTGCCATTGCTCTCCGCGCCACCAGAATGGCAATGCGCATATCCTGCTGCTGGTCGCCCTCTGAATGCATTTATTCTGCTGTGTGGTTGTTCATCGCAACATAATAAGCAGAATTGTAAGCGACAGCTGGAATTTGCCTGATCGGTGAGTGTTGTGAGCCCTTTCGTATTTTAATTACAATATACACATGCGACACAATGTTGCTTTGTTTGGTCCTGTCCTCATTTAAAACACTCTTCAGTTGATGTTGAGTAAGCTGAGTCTTGACAAACAAAATGGCAAGAGGATGAAGTGGGCCAAGATGAAACAGAAGTGTTCTACCGGGCAGCCAAACATCAAAAAGCTTTAGCCATCCTTTGCCTCTATTCAAAATGGTAGAAAAGGCTAGACTCAAAGCATGGAACACGTTTCACATGCTCTCGATACTTACATCCTCTCTCAGTTAATTCAACGTTTGGCTGAAGAGATTTGAGCATGAAATTCCTATTATCTCAGTGAATGACATTTTCCTAATTGAAATGTGGAATGGTTTGCTCTACCACATACATTGCCCACCAGCCAAGAAATCGCTTTTCGGGCACAGGACCAATCCGACTGCGTAGTATTGCACAACGACTTTTGCAGGGGTGAACGGAACCACGATGAGCATTCGACAGTTTACTCTAACGGACCGCTCTTTTTCAAAGGAGTGGAGGCCAACTTGTGGCGAGTCGATTAAGGAAGCCCAATAGAATGAATGATTTGGGCAGCAGCGTGTCACTTTGATGCGCTATTGGGAGGCCCGATGAATACGGACACAGACCGAGGGATGATTTTGGTAGACGTGTTGAGAAAACTACAGATGACAGAAGAAAATTGCAAGGAAATGGAGAGGGGAACCATCACTGTCAAAATGCTTGTGGTCTCAGCCAACCGACTTTATATTTGTACTCATCTGGTTTGGAATTCAAGTGTCAAAATGACCACACTAGAACTTCAACCACGCCAAACTAGGTCAGCCAAGCAAACTGTTTGGAGCTTGAGCGCGTGAAAAGCGCCACTGGGTAACCTTTGTCTAGACTTCCTTCCATGTTCCACGTGGTATACTTTGGTGGGAATTTACACTCATAACCGCTTCACGAGACGACGCGTGGCCCTTTCATCCCTGTGGAGGATGACTTTTCATACTCTCTGCATTTGTCCGTACTTTGCTTACACTGTTGGTGGACGGAATGCAGACTGACTGCATGGTGGGTTGGAGGTGTAAAGGCAGGTGGAAATAGGAAAGAATGGAAAAAAATAACAACTGAACAATAGGGTTGTGGCACGTTCCTTGAATAAACCTCATTCCCTCAATTCTTCCTACAAGGTGCAATATGTTTACTCCTGCGCAGTTTGGCGATAGCAGGAGTTACCTTTCGTTTAACTTAACTCCGCAGGCAGACGATTACACTTGTGCTTCACTTTAAAGCTTCTATTTAACGGCTTGTTGGTCCATAATTTATCACGAAGTAAACACTCTTCCTTTGTAGATCTAGTCTTTGGTGCTATCATGGGATGAAGGACTTCCATCTGTCAAAGATTTATTTTCATGGCCACTGATTTAAACCTTGGTTCCACTCCTTAGCAATAAATAGCTACCATCCTAGACGATCGCTCACAGTAGAATGTGAAACTAAGATAGATGGCACATTGTAAGCCCATGTGAAGCCGTAGCCACGTTTTGTTGCATCATACGATGGACTACTCGACACAGCGATGATCCTGTCACCAGGGATATCCACGACAGATGAATGGCATCACCGTCAGCGCACTGAGCACTGGCAACGCATTCACTAGTGGCTCAAATGCAGCCCGAAAGCCTAAAAGCTCTGGAGAGTAAGATGCGATGCACTGAAAAGGGCTGATAGAAAGCGAGAATGGAGAACGGACAGCTTTATTTCATTACCATTTGTGTTTTAATGGAAAAGTGTTGCCACCCAGGGAGTAGGAAATGAGGTGAATAGAAATCACTTAAGGTTCTTCGGAGCGAAGTCTTCGCTGTCACACCACACCTTTAGGCAGTATCGACAGCCCTTTATAAGGTTCTTTTTCGACTCGAATTTTTCAAGTCATGTTTGAGTGTAACGGTGAGCTTTATGCGCAAAATGTTGCTGCCATTAAGTTTGCCTGTTCTGCTTAAACCTACACCTTAGGAGCGTGTGCATAAAAAGGGCTCAAAATCAAAGCCGATTTCGCCCTGCCTCTCTTAGCGAAATCGCATTTACGGAATGGAGAGCAGCCATGCCTCTCGATTGCCTTCAAGGTGAACACTGCATCCAACGGCTTCCAAAGGCAACAGCCAAGGAAACCAAAATATGCCTCTTCGGCTGGATGATTATGGTGCAGCTACTGCGCTTGCATTAAATAAATTAATGCCCCATTTCCGGTTAGGCGTTTCCACAGATCAATTCGTCCTCTGAATACACGGACTTCAACTCTGCTGTAGCACCTCTTTTACGTGGAAAACATGCCATCTACACGCGCCACGTAACAAAAAGTGAAATCACGACTAGTAAGCAAGCAGGTAGCTATGAAATCTAGCTCCAATCATAAAATGTCAACACCATTGTACTCCTAAAGAGGAAAACAATGGATGTGCACTTTCATGTTCCAAAGCATTTTAAATTTAAACATTGACAATTCTGTGCAAAATGGTAAGCGTTAGGCGAGTAAGTGATAAATAGGTGGGCATGGACATAGAAAGTGATGTGTAGTTAGAGCAAAGGCGTGCGATGTGGATATTGGGAGCAGTGTCAGTAAGTAGAGAAGGCTTTGCAATGTAAGTAATGGCTTAGCACACGGGCGGCAAGTGCCAGTTGTGAAAGGGAGGTTAATGCCTAGGTTGCATACATGTGACCACAACGCAGGGCGCAAGTAGGCACGCTATGAGCGATTGTGGCCATGGGGTGAGGTCAGCATTTGGGAACTGCTGATGCAGAGAGAGAATGCAGTAAGCGTTAGGCGAGTAAGCGATAAATAGGGAGCCAGCGCTACTTTAACTGAGGTGTGTAGTTAGAGTGAAGCCGTTGAATGAGGGTAGTAAGAGGCGCGTCAGCATGGAGAGCAGGCATTTGCAATGTAATGAATGGCTTAGCGCAGACGCCATTAGTGCTAGTGGTAAAATGGAGGCTAAGGGGTAGAAGGCATACATTTGGTTATAAAAGGGGTGCAAGTAAGCACGCTTAGAGCGATTGTAACTATAATTAGAATAACACCTAGGAGCGGCTGATGCAAAGCGAGAATGCGGTAAGCGTCAGGCGAGTAAGTGGTAAATAGGTAGCGAGTGGAAATGAGAGAGTGTTGTGTAGTTAGAGTAAAGCCGTTGAGTAAGGCTAGTAAGAGCAGTGTCAGTGAGGAGAGGAGGCATTCGCAATGTGAGGAATTGCTTAGCACAAGCGTGGATAGTGCTAGTTGTGGAAGAAAGGTTAATGCCTTAGTGCATACATTGACTAGGACGGTGGGCGCAAGTAGGCACGCTTTGAGCGATTGTGGCCATGGAGTAGGTTTGGCACTTGGGAACGGCTAATGCAGAGAACGAATGAGGTAAGCGTTAGGCGAGTAAGTGATAAATAGGTGGCGCATGGAACATAGAAAGTGATGTGTAGTTAGAGCAAAGGCGTGCGATGTGGATATTGGGAGCAGTGTCAGTAAGTAGAGAAGGCATTTGCAATGTAAGTAATGGCTTAGCACACGGGCGGCAAGTGCCAGTTGTGAAAGGGAGGTTAATGCCTAGGTTGCATACATGTGACCACAACGCAGGGCGCAAGTAGGCACGCTATGAGCGATTGTGGCCATGGGGTGAGGTCAGCATTGGGAACTGCTGATGCAGAGAGAGAATGCAGTAAGCGTGCGAGTAGTAGCGATAAATAGGGAGCCAGCGCTACTTTAACTGAGGTGTGTAGTTAGAGTGAAGCCGTTGAATGAGGGTAGTAAGAGGCGCGTCAGCATGGGAGAGCAGGCATTTGCAATGTAATGAATGGCTTAGCGCAGACGCCATTAGTGCTAGTGGTAAAATGGAGGCTAAGGGGTAGAAGGCATACATTTGGTTATAAAAGAGGGTGCAAGTAAGCACGCTTAGAGCGATTGTAACTATGATTAAGAATAACACCTAGGAGCGGCTGATGCAAAGCGAGAATGCGGTAAGCGTCAGGCGAGTAAGTGGTAAATAGGTAGCGAGTGGGATGGAAATGAGAGAGTGTTGTGTAGTTAGAGTAAAGCCGTTGAGTAAGGCTAGTAAGAGCAGTGTCAGTGAGGAGAGGAGGCATTCGCAATGTGAGGAATTGCTTAGCACAAGCGTGGATGGATAGTGTAGTTGTGGAAGAAAGGTTAATGCCTTAGTTGCATACATTTGACTAGGACGGTGGGCGCAAGTAGGCACGCTTTGAGCGATTGTGGCCATGGAGTAGGTTTGGCACTTGGGAACGGCTAATGCAGAGAACGAATGAGGTAAGCGTTAGGCGAGTAAGTGATAAATAGGTGGCGCATGGAACATAGAAAGTGATGTGTAGTTAGAGCAAAGGCGTGCGATGTGGATATTGGGAGCAGTGTCAGTAAGTAGAGAAGGCATTTGCAATGTAAGTAATGGCTTAGCACACGGGCGGCAAGTGCCAGTTGTGAAAGGGAGGTTAATGCCTAGGTTGCATACATGTGACCACAACGCAGGGCGCAAGTAGGCACGCTATGAGCGATTGTGGCCATGGGGTGAGGTCAGCATTTGGGAACTGCTGATGCAGAGAGAAAATGCAGTAAGCGTTAGGCGAGTAAGCGATAAATAGGGAGCCAGCTCTACTTTAACTGAGGTGTGTAGTTAGAGTGAAGCCGTTGAATGAGCGTAGTAGGAGGCGCGTCAGCATGGGGAGCAGGCATTTGCAATGTAATGAATGGCTTAGCGCAGACGCCATTAGTGCTAGTGGTAAAATGGAGGCTAAGGGGTAGAAGGCATACATTTGGTTATAAAAGAGGGTGCAAGTAAGCACGCTTAGAGCGATTGTAACTATGATTAGGAATAACACCTAGGAGCGGCTGATGCAAAGCGAGAATGCGGTAAGCGTCAGGCGAGTAAGTGGTAAATAGGTAGCGAGTGGAAATGAGAGAGTGTTGTGTAGTTAGAGTAAAGCCGTTGAGTAAGGCTAGTAAGAGCAGTGTCAGTGAGGAGAGGAGGCATTCGCAATGTGAGGAATTGCTTAGCACAAGCGTGGATAGTGCTAGTTGTGGAAGAAAGGTTAATGCCTTAGTTGCATACATTTGACTAGGACGGTGGGCGCAAGTAGGCACGCTTTGAGCGATTGTGGCCATGGAGTAGGTTTGGCACTTGGGAACGGCTAATGCAGAGAACGAATGAGGTAAGCGTTAGGCGAGTAAGTGATAAATAGGTGGCGCATGGAACATAGAAAGTGATGTGTAGTTAGAGCAAAGGCGTGCGATGTGGATATTGGGAGCAGTGTCAGTAAGTAGAGAAGGCATTTGCAATGTAAGTAATGGCTTAGCACACGGGCGGCAAGTGCCAGTTGTGAAAGGGAGGTTAATGCCTAGGTTGCATACATGTGACCACAACGCAGGGCGCAAGTAGGCACGCTATGAGCGATTGTGGCCATGGGGTGAGGTCAGCATTTGGGAACTGCTGATGCAGAGAGAGAATGCAGTAAGCGTTAGGCGAGTAAGCGATAAATAGGGAGCCAGCGCTACTTTAACTGAGGTGTGTAGTTAGAGTGAAGCCGTTGAATGAGGGTAGTAAGAGGCGCGTCAGCATGGGAGAGCAGGCATTTGCAATGTAATGAATGGCTTAGCGCAGACGCCATTAGTGCTAGTGGTAAAATGGAGGCTAAGGGGTAGAAGGCATACATTTGGTTATAAAAGAGGGTGCAAGTAAGCACGCTTAGAGCGATTGTAACTATGATTAGGAAACACCTAGGAGCGGCTGATGCAAAGCGAGAATGCGGTAAGCGTCAGGCGAGTAAGTGGTAAATAGGTAGCGAGTGGAAATGAGAGAGTGTTGTGTAGTTAGAGTAAAGCCGTTGAGTAAGGCTAGTAAGAGCAGTGTCAGTGAGGAGAGGAGGCATTCGCAATGTGAGGAATTGCTTAGCACAAGCGTGGATAGTGCTAGTTGTGGAAGAAAGGTTAATGCCTTAGTTGCATACATTTGACTAGGACGGTGGGCGCAAGTAGGCACGCTTTGAGCGATTGTGGCCATGGAGTAGGTTTGGCACTTGGGAACGGCTAATGCAGAGAACGAATGAGGTAAGCGTTAGGCGAGTAAGTGATAAATAGGTGGCGCATGGAACATAGAAAGTGATGTGTAGTTAGAGCAAAGGCGTGCGATGTGGATATTGGGAGCAGTGTCAGTAAGTAGAGAAGGCATTTGCAATGTAAGTAATGGCTTAGCACACGGGCGGCAAGTGCCAGTTGTGAAAGGGAGGTTAATGCCTAGGTTGCATACATGTGACCACAACGCAGGGCGCAAGTAGGCACGCTATGAGCGATTGTGGCCATGGGGTGAGGTCAGCATTTGGGAACTGCTGATGCAGAGAGAGAATGCAGTAAGCGTTAGGCGAGTAAGCGATAAATAGGGAGCCAGCGCTACTTTAACTGAGGTGTGTAGTTAGAGTGAAGCCGTTGAATGAGGGTAGTAAGAGGCGCGTCAGCATGGGAGAGCAGGCATTTGCAATGTAATGAATGGCTTAGCGCAGACGCCATTAGTGCTAGTGGTAAAATGGAGGCTAAGGGGTAGAAGGCATACATTTGGTTATAAAAGAGGGTGCAAGTAAGCACGCTTAGAGCGATTGTAACTATGATTAGGAATAACACCTAGGAGCGGCTGATGCAAAGCGAGAATGCGGTAAGCGTCAGGCGAGTAAGTGGTAAATAGGTAGCGAGTGGAAATGAGAGAGTGTTGTGTAGTTAGAGTAAAGCCGTTGAGTAAGGCTAGTAGAGCAGTGCAGGTCAGTGAGGAGAGGAGGCATTCGCAATGTGAGGAATTGCTTAGCACAAGCGTGGATAGTGCTAGTGTGGAAGAAAGGTTAATGCCTTAGTTGCATACATTTGACTAGGACGGTGGGCGCAAGTAGGCACGCTTTGAGCGATTGTGGCCATGGAGTAGGTTTGGCACTTGGGAACGGCTAATGCAGAGAACGAATGAGGTAAGCGTTAGGCGAGAGTAAGTGATAAATAGGTGGCGCATGGAACATAGAAAGTGATGTGTAGTTAGAGCAAAGGCGTGCGATGTGGATATTGGGAGCAGTGTCAGTAAGTAGAGAAGGCATTTGCAATGTAAGTAATGGCTTAGCACACGGGCGGCAAGTGCCAGTTGTGAAAGGGAGGTTAATGCCTAGGTTGCATACATGTGACCACAACGCAGGGCGCAAGTAGGCACGCTATGAGCGATTGTGGCCATGGGGTGAGGTCAGCATTTGGGAACTGCTGATGCAGAGAGAGAATGCAGTAAGCGTTAGGCGAGTAAGCGATAAATAGGGAGCCAGCGCTACTTTAACTGAGGTGTGTAGTTAGAGTGAAGCCGTTGAATGAGGGTAGTAAGAGGCGCGTCAGCATGGGAGAGCAGGCATTTGCAATGTAATGAATGGCTTAGCGCAGACGCCATTAGTGCTAGTGGTAAAATGGAGGCTAAGGGGTAGAAGGCATACATTTGGTTATAAAAGAGGGTGCAAGTAAGCACGCTTAGAGCGATTGTAACTATGATTAAGATTAACACCTAGGAGCGGCTGATGCAAAGCGAGAATGCGGTAAGCGTCAGGCGAGTAAGTGGTAAATAGGTAGCGAGTGGAAATGAGAGAGTGTTGTGTAGTTAGAGTAAAGCCGTTGAGTGAGGCTAGTAAGAGCAGTGTCAGTGAGGAGAGGAGGCATTCGCAATGTGAGGAATTGCTTAGCACAAGCGTGGATAGTGCTAGTTGTGGAAGAAAGGTTAATGCCTTAGTTGCATACATTTGACTAGGACGGTGGGCGCAAGTAGGCACGCTTTGAGCGATTGTGGCCATGGAGTAGGTTTGGCACTTGGGAACGGCTAATGCAGAGAACGAATGAGGTAAGCGTTAGGCGAGTAAGTGATAAATAGGTGGCGCATGGAACATAGAAAGTGATGTGTAGTTAGAGCAAAGGCGTGCGATGTGGATATTGGGAGCAGTGTCAGTAAGTAGAGAAGGCATTTGCAATGTAAGTAATGGCTTAGCACACGGGCGGCAAGTGCCAGTTGTGAAAGGGAGGTTAATGCCTAGGTTGCATACATGTGACCACAACGCAGGGCGCAAGTAGGCACGCTATGAGCGATTGTGGCCATGGGGTGAGGTCAGCATTTGGGAACTGCTGATGCAGAGAGAGAATGCAGTAAGCGTTAGGCGAGTAAGCGATAAATAGGGAGCCAGCGCTACTTTAACTGAGGTGTGTAGTTAGAGTGAAGCCGTTGAATGAGGGTAGTAAGAGGCGCGTCAGCATGGGAGAGCAGGCATTTGCAATGTAATGAATGGCTTAGCGCAGACGCCATTAGTGCTAGTGGTAAAATGGAGGCTAAGGGGTAGAAGGCATACATTTGGTTATAAAAGAGGGTGCAAGTAAGCACGCTTAGAGCGATTGTAACTATGATTAGGATAACACCTAGGAGCGGCTGATGCAAAGCGAGAATGCGGTAAGCGTCAGGCGAGTAAGTGGTAAATAGGTAGCGAGTGGAAATGAGAGAGTGTTGTGTAGTTAGAGTAAAGCCGTTGAGTGAGGCTAGTAAGAGCAGTGTCAGTGAGGAGAGGAGGCATTCGCAATGTGAGGAATTGCTTAGCACAAGCGTGGATAGTGCTAGTTGTGGAAGAAAGGTTAATGCCTTAGTTGCATACATTTGACTAGGACGGTGGGCGCAAGTAGGCACGCTTTGAGCGATTGTGGCCATGGAGTAGGTTTGGCACTTGGGAACGGCTAATGCAGAGAACGAATGAGGTAAGCGTTAGGCGAGTAAGTGATAAATAGGTGGCGCATGGAACATAGAAAGTGATGTGTAGTTAGAGCAAAGGCGTGCGATGTGGATATTGGGAGCAGTGTCAGTAAGTAGAGAAGGCATTTGCAATGTAAGTAATGGCTTAGCACACGGGCGGCAAGTGCCAGTTGTGAAAGGGAGGTTAATGCCTAGGTTGCATACATGTGACCACAACGCAGGGCGCAAGTAGGCACGCTATGAGCGATTGTGGCCATGGGGTGAGGTCAGCATTTGGGAACTGCTGATGCAGAGAGAGAATGCAGTAAGCGTTAGGCGAGTAAGCGATAAATAGGGAGCCAGCGCTACTTTAACTGAGGTGTGTAGTTAGAGTGAAGCCGTTGAATGAGGGTAGTAAGAGGCGCGTCAGCATGGGAGAGCAGGCATTTGCAATGTAATGAATGGCTTAGCGCAGACGCCATTAGTGCTAGTGGTAAAATGGAGGCTAAGGGGTAGAAGGCATACATTTGGTTATAAAAGAGGGTGCAAGTAAGCACGCTTAGAGCGATTGTAACTATGATTAAGAATAACACCTAGGAGCGGCTGATGCAAAGCGAGAATGCGGTAAGCGTCAGGCGAGTAAGTGGTAAATAGGTAGCGAGTGGAAATGAGAGAGTGTTGTGTAGTTAGAGTAAAGCCGTTGAGTGAGGCTAGTAAGAGCAGTGTCAGTGAGGAGAGGAGGCATTCGCAATGTGAGGAATTGCTTAGCACAAGCGTGGATAGTGCTAGTTGTGGAAGAAAGGTTAATGCCTTAGTTGCATACATTTGACTAGGACGGTGGGCGCAAGTAGGCACGCTTTGAGCGATTGTGGCCATGGAGTAGGTTTGGCACTTGGGAACGGCTAATGCAGAGAACGAATGAGGTAAGCGTTAGGCGAGTAAGTGATAAATAGGTGGCGCATGGAACATAGAAAGTGATGTGTAGTTAGAGCAAAGGCGTGCGATGTGGATATTGGGAGCAGTGTCAGTAAGTAGAGAAGGCATTTGCAATGTAAGTAATGGCTTAGCACACGGGCGGCAAGTGCCAGTTGTGAAAGGGAGGTTAATGCCTAGGTTGCATACATGTGACCACAACGCAGGGCGCAAGTAGGCACGCTATGAGCGATTGTGGCCATGGGGTGAGGTCAGCATTTGGGAACTGCTGATGCAGAGAGAGAATGCAGTAAGCGTTAGGCGAGTAAGCGATAAATAGGGAGCCAGCGCTACTTTAACTGAGGTGTGTAGTTAGAGTGAAGCCGTTGAATGAGGGTAGTAAGAGGCGCGTCAGCATGGGAGAGCAGGCATTTGCAATGTAATGAATGGCTTAGCGCAGACGCCATTAGTGCTAGTGGTAAAATGGAGGCTAAGGGGTAGAAGGCATACATTTGGTTATAAAAGAGGGTGCAAGTAAGCACGCTTAGAGCGATTGTAACTATGATTAGGAATAACACCTAGGAGCGGCTGATGCAAAGCGAGAATGCGGTAAGCGTCAGGCGAGTAAGTGGTAAATAGGTAGCGAGTGGAAATGAGAGAGTGTTGTGTAGTTAGAGTAAAGCCGTTGAGTGAGGCTAGTAAGAGCAGTGTCAGTGAGGAGAGGAGGCATTCGCAATGTGAGGAATTGCTTAGCACAAGCGTGGATAGTGCTAGTTGTGGAAGAAAGGTTAATGCCTTAGTTGCATACATTTGACTAGGACGGTGGGCGCAAGTAGGCACGCTTTGAGCGATTGTGGCCATGGAGTAGGTTTGGCACTTGGGAACGGCTAATGCAGAGAACGAATGAGGTAAGCGTTAGGCGAGTAAGTGATAAATAGGTGGCGCATGGAACATAGAAAGTGATGTGTAGTTAGAGCAAAGGCGTGCGATGTGGATATTGGGAGCAGTGTCAGTAAGTAGAGAAGGCATTTGCAATGTAAGTAATGGCTTAGCACACGGGCGGCAAGTGCCAGTTGTGAAAGGGAGGTTAATGCCTAGGTTGCATACATGTGACCACAACGCAGGGCGCAAGTAGGCACGCTATGAGCGATTGTGGCCATGGGGTGAGGTCAGCATTTGGGAACTGCTGATGCAGAGAGAGAATGCAGTAAGCGTTAGGCGAGTAAGCGATAAATAGGGAGCCAGCGCTACTTTAACTGAGGTGTGTAGTTAGAGTGAAGCCGTTGAATGAGGGTAGTAAGAGGCGCGTCAGCATGGGAGAGCAGGCATTTGCAATGTAATGAATGGCTTAGCGCAGACGCCATTAGTGCTAGTGGTAAAATGGAGGCTAAGGGGTAGAAGGCATACATTTGGTTATAAAAGAGGGTGCAAGTAAGCACGCTTAGAGCGATTGTAACTATGATTAGGAATAACACCTAGGAGCGGCTGATGCAAAGCGAGAATGCGGTAAGCGTCAGGCGAGTAAGTGGTAAATAGGTAGCGAGTGGAAATGAGAGAGTGTTGTGTAGTTAGAGTAAAGCCGTTGAGTGAGGCTAGTAAGAGCAGTGTCAGTGAGGAGAGGAGGCATTCGCAATGTGAGGAATTGCTTAGCACAAGCGTGGATAGTGCTAGTTGTGGAAGAAAGGTTAATGCCTTAGTTGCATACATTTGACTAGGACGGTGGGCGCAAGTAGGCACGCTTTGAGCGATTGTGGCCATGGAGTAGGTTTGGCACTTGGGAACGGCTAATGCAGAGAACGAATGAGGTAAGCGTTAGGCGAGTAAGTGATAAATAGGTGGCGCATGGAACATAGAAAGTGATGTGTAGTTAGAGCAAAGGCGTGCGATGTGGATATTGGGAGCAGTGTCAGTAAGTAGAGAAGGCATTTGCAATGTAAGTAATGGCTTAGCACACGGGCGGCAAGTGCCAGTTGTGAAAGGGAGGTTAATGCCTAGGTTGCATACATGTGACCACAACGCAGGGCGCAAGTAGGCACGCTATGAGCGATTGTGGCCATGGGGTGAGGTCAGCATTTGGGAACTGCTGATGCAGAGAGAGAATGCAGTAAGCGTTAGGCGAGTAAGCGATAAATAGGGAGCCAGCGCTACTTTAACTGAGGTGTGTAGTTAGAGTGAAGCCGTTGAATGAGGGTAGTAAGAGGCGCGTCAGCATGGGAGAGCAGGCATTTGCAATGTAATGAATGGCTTAGCGCAGACGCCATTAGTGCTAGTGGTAAAATGGAGGCTAAGGGGTAGAAGGCATACATTTGGTTATAAAAGAGGGTGCAAGTAAGCACGCTTAGAGCGATTGTAACTATGATTAAGAATAACACCTAGGAGCGGCTGATGCAAAGCGAGAATGCGGTAAGCGTCAGGCGAGTAAGTGGTAAATAGGTAGCGAGTGGAAATGAGAGAGTGTTGTGTAGTTAGAGTAAAGCCGTTGAGTGAGGCTAGTAAGAGCAGTGTCAGTGAGGAGAGGAGGCATTCGCAATGTGAGGAATTGCTTAGCACAAGCGTGGATAGTGCTAGTTGTGGAAGAAAGGTTAATGCCTTAGTTGCATACATTTGACTAGGACGGTGGGCGCAAGTAGGCACGCTTTGAGCGATTGTGGCCATGGAGTAGGTTTGGCACTTGGGAACGGCTAATGCAGAGAACGAATGAGGTAAGCGTTAGGCGAGTAAGTGATAAATAGGTGGCGCATGGAACATAGAAAGTGATGTGTAGTTAGAGCAAAGGCGTGCGATGTGGATATTGGGAGCAGTGTCAGTAAGTAGAGAAGGCATTTGCAATGTAAGTAATGGCTTAGCACACGGGCGGCAAGTGCCAGTTGTGAAAGGGAGGTTAATGCCTAGGTTGCATACATGTGACCACAACGCAGGGCGCAAGTAGGCACGCTATGAGCGATTGTGGCCATGGGGTGAGGTCAGCATTTGGGAACTGCTGATGCAGAGAGAGAATGCAGTAAGCGTTAGGCGAGTAAGCGATAAATAGGGAGCCAGCGCTACTTTAACTGAGGTGTGTAGTTAGAGTGAAGCCGTTGAATGAGGGTAGTAAGAGGCGCGTCAGCATGGGAGAGCAGGCATTTGCAATGTAATGAATGGCTTAGCGCAGACGCCATTAGTGCTAGTGGTAAAATGGAGGCTAAGGGGTAGAAGGCATACATTTGGTTATAAAAGAGGGTGCAAGTAAGCACGCTTAGAGCGATTGTAACTATGATTAGGAATAACACCTAGGAGCGGCTGATGCAAAGCGAGAATGCGGTAAGCGTCAGGCGAGTAAGTGGTAAATAGGTAGCGAGTGGAAATGAGAGAGTGTTGTGTAGTTAGAGTAAAGCCGTTGAGTGAGGCTAGTAAGAGCAGTGTCAGTGAGGAGAGGAGGCATTCGCAATGTGAGGAATTGCTTAGCACAAGCGTGGATAGTGCTAGTTGTGGAAGAAAGGTTAATGCCTTAGTTGCATACATTTGACTAGGACGGTGGGCGCAAGTAGGCACGCTTTGAGCGATTGTGGCCATGGAGTAGGTTTGGCACTTGGGAACGGCTAATGCAGAGAACGAATGAGGTAAGCGTTAGGCGAGTAAGTGATAAATAGGTGGCGCATGGAACATAGAAAGTGATGTGTAGTTAGAGCAAAGGCGTGCGATGTGGATATTGGGAGCAGTGTCAGTAAGTAGAGAAGGCATTTGCAATGTAAGTAATGGCTTAGCACACGGGCGGCAAGTGCCAGTTGTGAAAGGGAGGTTAATGCCTAGGTTGCATACATGTGACCACAACGCAGGGCGCAAGTAGGCACGCTATGAGCGATTGTGGCCATGGGGTGAGGTCAGCATTTGGGAACTGCTGATGCAGAGAGAGAATGCAGTAAGCGTTAGGCGAGTAAGCGATAAATAGGGAGCCAGCGCTACTTTAACTGAGGTGTGTAGTTAGAGTGAAGCCGTTGAATGAGGGTAGTAAGAGGCGCGTCAGCATGGGAGAGCAGGCATTTGCAATGTAATGAATGGCTTAGCGCAGACGCCATTAGTGCTAGTGGTAAAATGGAGGCTAAGGGGTAGAAGGCATACATTTGGTTATAAAAGAGGGTGCAAGTAAGCACGCTTAGAGCGATTGTAACTATGATTAGGAATAACACCTAGGAGCGGCTGATGCAAAGCGAGAATGCGGTAAGCGTCAGGCGAGTAAGTGGTAAATAGGTAGCGAGTGGAAATGAGAGAGTGTTGTGTAGTTAGAGTAAAGCCGTTGAGTGAGGCTAGTAAGAGCAGTGTCAGTGAGGAGAGGAGGCATTCGCAATGTGAGGAATTGCTTAGCACAAGCGTGGATAGTGCTAGTTGTGGAAGAAAGGTTAATGCCTTAGTTGCATACATTTGACTAGGACGGTGGGCGCAAGTAGGCACGCTTTGAGCGATTGTGGCCATGGAGTAGGTTTGGCACTTGGGAACGGCTAATGCAGAGAACGAATGAGGTAAGCGTTAGGCGAGTAAGTGATAAATAGGTGGCGCATGGAACATAGAAAGTGATGTGTAGTTAGAGCAAAGGCGTGCGATGTGGATATTGGGAGCAGTGTCAGTAAGTAGAGAAGGCATTTGCAATGTAAGTAATGGCTTAGCACACGGGCGGCAAGTGCCAGTTGTGAAAGGGAGGTTAATGCCTAGGTTGCATACATGTGACCACAACGCAGGGCGCAAGTAGGCACGCTATGAGCGATTGTGGCCATGGGGTGAGGTCAGCATTTGGGAACTGCTGATGCAGAGAGAGAATGCAGTAAGCGTTAGGCGAGTAAGCGATAAATAGGGAGCCAGCGCTACTTTAACTGAGGTGTGTAGTTAGAGTGAAGCCGTTGAATGAGGGTAGTAAGAGGCGCGTCAGCATGGGAGAGCAGGCATTTGCAATGTAATGAATGGCTTAGCGCAGACGCCATTAGTGCTAGTGGTAAAATGGAGGCTAAGGGGTAGAAGGCATACATTTGGTTATAAAAGAGGGTGCAAGTAAGCACGCTTAGAGCGATTGTAACTATGATTAGGAATAACACCTAGGAGCGGCTGATGCAAAGCGAGAATGCGGTAAGCGTCAGGCGAGTAAGTGGTAAATAGGTAGCGAGTGGAAATGAGAGAGTGTTGTGTAGTTAGAGTAAAGCCGTTGAGTGAGGCTAGTAAGAGCAGTGTCAGTGAGGAGAGGAGGCATTCGCAATGTGAGGAATTGCTTAGCACAAGCGTGGATAGTGCTAGTTGTGGAAGAAAGGTTAATGCCTTAGTTGCATACATTTGACTAGGACGGTGGGCGCAAGTAGGCACGCTTTGAGCGATTGTGGCCATGGAGTAGGTTTGGCACTTGGGAACGGCTAATGCAGAGAACGAATGAGGTAAGCGTTAGGCGAGTAAGTGATAAATAGGTGGCGCATGGAACATAGAAAGTGATGTGTAGTTAGAGCAAAGGCGTGCGATGTGGATATTGGGAGCAGTGTCAGTAAGTAGAGAAGGCATTTGCAATGTAAGTAATGGCTTAGCACACGGGCGGCAAGTGCCAGTTGTGAAAGGGAGGTTAATGCCTAGGTTGCATACATGTGACCACAACGCAGGGCGCAAGTAGGCACGCTATGAGCGATTGTGGCCATGGGGTGAGGTCAGCATTTGGGAACTGCTGATGCAGAGAGAGAATGCAGTAAGCGTTAGGCGAGTAAGCGATAAATAGGGAGCCAGCGCTACTTTAACTGAGGTGTGTAGTTAGAGTGAAGCCGTTGAATGAGGGTAGTAAGAGGCGCGTCAGCATGGGAGAGCAGGCATTTGCAATGTAATGAATGGCTTAGCGCAGACGCCATTAGTGCTAGTGGTAAAATGGAGGCTAAGGGGTAGAAGGCATACATTTGGTTATAAAAGAGGGTGCAAGTAAGCACGCTTAGAGCGATTGTAACTATGATTAGGAATAACACCTAGGAGCGGCTGATGCAAAGCGAGAATGCGGTAAGCGTCAGGCGAGTAAGTGGTAAATAGGTAGCGAGTGGAAATGAGAGAGTGTTGTGTAGTTAGAGTAAAGCCGTTGAGTGAGGCTAGTAAGAGCAGTGTCAGTGAGGAGAGGAGGCATTCGCAATGTGAGGAATTGCTTAGCACAAGCGTGGATAGTGCTAGTTGTGGAAGAAAGGTTAATGCCTTAGTTGCATACATTTGACTAGGACGGTGGGCGCAAGTAGGCACGCTTTGAGCGATTGTGGCCATGGAGTAGGTTTGGCACTTGGGAACGGCTAATGCAGAGAACGAATGAGGTAAGCGTTAGGCGAGTAAGTGATAAATAGGTGGCGCATGGAACATAGAAAGTGATGTGTAGTTAGAGCAAAGGCGTGCGATGTGGATATTGGGAGCAGTGTCAGTAAGTAGAGAAGGCATTTGCAATGTAAGTAATGGCTTAGCACACGGGCGGCAAGTGCCAGTTGTGAAAGGGAGGTTAATGCCTAGGTTGCATACATGTGACCACAACGCAGGGCGCAAGTAGGCACGCTATGAGCGATTGTGGCCATGGGGTGAGGTCAGCATTTGGGAACTGCTGATGCAGAGAGAGAATGCAGTAAGCGTTAGGCGAGTAAGCGATAAATAGGGAGCCAGCGCTACTTTAACTGAGGTGTGTAGTTAGAGTGAAGCCGTTGAATGAGGGTAGTAAGAGGCGCGTCAGCATGGGAGAGCAGGCATTTGCAATGTAATGAATGGCTTAGCGCAGACGCCATTAGTGCTAGTGGTAAAATGGAGGCTAAGGGGTAGAAGGCATACATTTGGTTATAAAAGAGGGTGCAAGTAAGCACGCTTAGAGCGATTGTAACTATGATTAGGAATAACACCTAGGAGCGGCTGATGCAAAGCGAGAATGCGGTAAGCGTCAGGCGAGTAAGTGGTAAATAGGTAGCGAGTGGAAATGAGAGAGTGTTGTGTAGTTAGAGTAAAGCCGTTGAGTGAGGCTAGTAAGAGCAGTGTCAGTGAGGAGAGGAGGCATTCGCAATGTGAGGAATTGCTTAGCACAAGCGTGGATAGTGCTAGTTGTGGAAGAAAGGTTAATGCCTTAGTTGCATACATTTGACTAGGACGGTGGGCGCAAGTAGGCACGCTTTGAGCGATTGTGGCCATGGAGTAGGTTTGGCACTTGGGAACGGCTAATGCAGAGAACGAATGAGGTAAGCGTTAGGCGAGTAAGTGATAAATAGGTGGCGCATGGAACATAGAAAGTGATGTGTAGTTAGAGCAAAGGCGTGCGATGTGGATATTGGGAGCAGTGTCAGTAAGTAGAGAAGGCATTTGCAATGTAAGTAATGGCTTAGCACACGGGCGGCAAGTGCCAGTTGTGAAAGGGAGGTTAATGCCTAGGTTGCATACATGTGACCACAACGCAGGGCGCAAGTAGGCACGCTATGAGCGATTGTGGCCATGGGGTGAGGTCAGCATTTGGGAACTGCTGATGCAGAGAGAGAATGCAGTAAGCGTTAGGCGAGTAAGCGATAAATAGGGAGCCAGCGCTACTTTAACTGAGGTGTGTAGTTAGAGTGAAGCCGTTGAATGAGGGTAGTAAGAGGCGCGTCAGCATGGGAGAGCAGGCATTTGCAATGTAATGAATGGCTTAGCGCAGACGCCATTAGTGCTAGTGGTAAAATGGAGGCTAAGGGGTAGAAGGCATACATTTGGTTATAAAAGAGGGTGCAAGTAAGCACGCTTAGAGCGATTGTAACTATGATTAGGAATAACACCTAGGAGCGGCTGATGCAAAGCGAGAATGCGGTAAGCGTCAGGCGAGTAAGTGGTAAATAGGTAGCGAGTGGAAATGAGAGAGTGTTGTGTAGTTAGAGTAAAGCCGTTGAGTGAGGCTAGTAAGAGCAGTGTCAGTGAGGAGAGGAGGCATTCGCAATGTGAGGAATTGCTTAGCACAAGCGTGGATAGTGCTAGTTGTGGAAGAAAGGTTAATGCCTTAGTTGCATACATTTGACTAGGACGGTGGGCGCAAGTAGGCACGCTTTGAGCGATTGTGGCCATGGAGTAGGTTTGGCACTTGGGAACGGCTAATGCAGAGAACGAATGAGGTAAGCGTTAGGCGAGTAAGTGATAAATAGGTGGCGCATGGAACATAGAAAGTGATGTGTAGTTAGAGCAAAGGCGTGCGATGTGGATATTGGGAGCAGTGTCAGTAAGTAGAGAAGGCATTTGCAATGTAAGTAATGGCTTAGCACACGGGCGGCAAGTGCCAGTTGTGAAAGGGAGGTTAATGCCTAGGTTGCATACATGTGACCACAACGCAGGGCGCAAGTAGGCACGCTATGAGCGATTGTGGCCATGGGGTGAGGTCAGCATTTGGGAACTGCTGATGCAGAGAGAGAATGCAGTAAGCGTTAGGCGAGTAAGCGATAAATAGGGAGCCAGCGCTACTTTAACTGAGGTGTGTAGTTAGAGTGAAGCCGTTGAATGAGGGTAGTAAGAGGCGCGTCAGCATGGGAGAGCAGGCATTTGCAATGTAATGAATGGCTTAGCGCAGACGCCATTAGTGCTAGTGGTAAAATGGAGGCTAAGGGGTAGAAGGCATACATTTGGTTATAAAAGAGGGTGCAAGTAAGCACGCTTAGAGCGATTGTAACTATGATTAGGAATAACACCTAGGAGCGGCTGATGCAAAGCGAGAATGCGGTAAGCGTCAGGCGAGTAAGTGGTAAATAGGTAGCGAGTGGAAATGAGAGAGTGTTGTGTAGTTAGAGTAAAGCCGTTGAGTGAGGCTAGTAAGAGCAGTGTCAGTGAGGAGAGGAGGCATTCGCAATGTGAGGAATTGCTTAGCACAAGCGTGGATAGTGCTAGTTGTGGAAGAAAGGTTAATGCCTTAGTTGCATACATTTGACTAGGACGGTGGGCGCAAGTAGGCACGCTTTGAGCGATTGTGGCCATGGAGTAGGTTTGGCACTTGGGAACGGCTAATGCAGAGAACGAATGAGGTAAGCGTTAGGCGAGTAAGTGATAAATAGGTGGCGCATGGAACATAGAAAGTGATGTGTAGTTAGAGCAAAGGCGTGCGATGTGGATATTGGGAGCAGTGTCAGTAAGTAGAGAAGGCATTTGCAATGTAAGTAATGGCTTAGCACACGGGCGGCAAGTGCCAGTTGTGAAAGGGAGGTTAATGCCTAGGTTGCATACATGTGACCACAACGCAGGGCGCAAGTAGGCACGCTATGAGCGATTGTGGCCATGGGGTGAGGTCAGCATTTGGGAACTGCTGATGCAGAGAGAGAATGCAGTAAGCGTTAGGCGAGTAAGCGATAAATAGGGAGCCAGCGCTACTTTAACTGAGGTGTGTAGTTAGAGTGAAGCCGTTGAATGAGGGTAGTAAGAGGCGCGTCAGCATGGGAGAGCAGGCATTTGCAATGTAATGAATGGCTTAGCGCAGACGCCATTAGTGCTAGTGGTAAAATGGAGGCTAAGGGGTAGAAGGCATACATTTGGTTATAAAAGAGGGTGCAAGTAAGCACGCTTAGAGCGATTGTAACTATGATTAGGAATAACACCTAGGAGCGGCTGATGCAAAGCGAGAATGCGGTAAGCGTCAGGCGAGTAAGTGGTAAATAGGTAGCGAGTGGAAATGAGAGAGTGTTGTGTAGTTAGAGTAAAGCCGTTGAGTGAGGCTAGTAAGAGCAGTGTCAGTGAGGAGAGGAGGCATTCGCAATGTGAGGAATTGCTTAGCACAAGCGTGGATAGTGCTAGTTGTGGAAGAAAGGTTAATGCCTTAGTTGCATACATTTGACTAGGACGGTGGGCGCAAGTAGGCACGCTTTGAGCGATTGTGGCCATGGAGTAGGTTTGGCACTTGGGAACGGCTAATGCAGAGAACGAATGAGGTAAGCGTTAGGCGAGTAAGTGATAAATAGGTGGCGCATGGAACATAGAAAGTGATGTGTAGTTAGAGCAAAGGCGTGCGATGTGGATATTGGGAGCAGTGTCAGTAAGTAGAGAAGGCATTTGCAATGTAAGTAATGGCTTAGCACACGGGCGGCAAGTGCCAGTTGTGAAAGGGAGGTTAATGCCTAGGTTGCATACATGTGACCACAACGCAGGGCGCAAGTAGGCACGCTATGAGCGATTGTGGCCATGGGGTGAGGTCAGCATTTGGGAACTGCTGATGCAGAGAGAGAATGCAGTAAGCGTTAGGCGAGTAAGCGATAAATAGGGAGCCAGCGCTACTTTAACTGAGGTGTGTAGTTAGAGTGAAGCCGTTGAATGAGGGTAGTAAGAGGCGCGTCAGCATGGGAGAGCAGGCATTTGCAATGTAATGAATGGCTTAGCGCAGACGCCATTAGTGCTAGTGGTAAAATGGAGGCTAAGGGGTAGAAGGCATACATTTGGTTATAAAAGAGGGTGCAAGTAAGCACGCTTAGAGCGATTGTAACTATGATTAGGAATAACACCTAGGAGCGGCTGATGCAAAGCGAGAATGCGGTAAGCGTCAGGCGAGTAAGTGGTAAATAGGTAGCGAGTGGAAATGAGAGAGTGTTGTGTAGTTAGAGTAAAGCCGTTGAGTGAGGCTAGTAAGAGCAGTGTCAGTGAGGAGAGGAGGCATTCGCAATGTGAGGAATTGCTTAGCACAAGCGTGGATAGTGCTAGTTGTGGAAGAAAGGTTAATGCCTTAGTTGCATACATTTGACTAGGACGGTGGGCGCAAGTAGGCACGCTTTGAGCGATTGTGGCCATGGAGTAGGTTTGGCACTTGGGAACGGCTAATGCAGAGAACGAATGAGGTAAGCGTTAGGCGAGTAAGTGATAAATAGGTGGCGCATGGAACATAGAAAGTGATGTGTAGTTAGAGCAAAGGCGTGCGATGTGGATATTGGGAGCAGTGTCAGTAAGTAGAGAAGGCATTTGCAATGTAAGTAATGGCTTAGCACACGGGCGGCAAGTGCCAGTTGTGAAAGGGAGGTTAATGCCTAGGTTGCATACATGTGACCACAACGCAGGGCGCAAGTAGGCACGCTATGAGCGATTGTGGCCATGGGGTGAGGTCAGCATTTGGGAACTGCTGATGCAGAGAGAGAATGCAGTAAGCGTTAGGCGAGTAAGCGATAAATAGGGAGCCAGCGCTACTTTAACTGAGGTGTGTAGTTAGAGTGAAGCCGTTGAATGAGGGTAGTAAGAGGCGCGTCAGCATGGGAGAGCAGGCATTTGCAATGTAATGAATGGCTTAGCGCAGACGCCATTAGTGCTAGTGGTAAAATGGAGGCTAAGGGGTAGAAGGCATACATTTGGTTATAAAAGAGGGTGCAAGTAAGCACGCTTAGAGCGATTGTAACTATGATTAGGAATAACACCTAGGAGCGGCTGATGCAAAGCGAGAATGCGGTAAGCGTCAGGCGAGTAAGTGGTAAATAGGTAGCGAGTGGAAATGAGAGAGTGTTGTGTAGTTAGAGTAAAGCCGTTGAGTGAGGCTAGTAAGAGCAGTGTCAGTGAGGAGAGGAGGCATTCGCAATGTGAGGAATTGCTTAGCACAAGCGTGGATAGTGCTAGTTGTGGAAGAAAGGTTAATGCCTTAGTTGCATACATTTGACTAGGACGGTGGGCGCAAGTAGGCACGCTTTGAGCGATTGTGGCCATGGAGTAGGTTTGGCACTTGGGAACGGCTAATGCAGAGAACGAATGAGGTAAGCGTTAGGCGAGTAAGTGATAAATAGGTGGCGCATGGAACATAGAAAGTGATGTGTAGTTAGAGCAAAGGCGTGCGATGTGGATATTGGGAGCAGTGTCAGTAAGTAGAGAAGGCATTTGCAATGTAAGTAATGGCTTAGCACACGGGCGGCAAGTGCCAGTTGTGAAAGGGAGGTTAATGCCTAGGTTGCATACATGTGACCACAACGCAGGGCGCAAGTAGGCACGCTATGAGCGATTGTGGCCATGGGGTGAGGTCAGCATTTGGGAACTGCTGATGCAGAGAGAGAATGCAGTAAGCGTTAGGCGAGTAAGCGATAAATAGGGAGCCAGCGCTACTTTAACTGAGGTGTGTAGTTAGAGTGAAGCCGTTGAATGAGGGTAGTAAGAGGCGCGTCAGCATGGGAGAGCAGGCATTTGCAATGTAATGAATGGCTTAGCGCAGACGCCATTAGTGCTAGTGGTAAAATGGAGGCTAAGGGGTAGAAGGCATACATTTGGTTATAAAAGAGGGTGCAAGTAAGCACGCTTAGAGCGATTGTAACTATGATTAGGAATAACACCTAGGAGCGGCTGATGCAAAGCGAGAATGCGGTAAGCGTCAGGCGAGTAAGTGGTAAATAGGTAGCGAGTGGAAATGAGAGAGTGTTGTGTAGTTAGAGTAAAGCCGTTGAGTGAGGCTAGTAAGAGCAGTGTCAGTGAGGAGAGGAGGCATTCGCAATGTGAGGAATTGCTTAGCACAAGCGTGGATAGTGCTAGTTGTGGAAGAAAGGTTAATGCCTTAGTTGCATACATTTGACTAGGACGGTGGGCGCAAGTAGGCACGCTTTGAGCGATTGTGGCCATGGAGTAGGTTTGGCACTTGGGAACGGCTAATGCAGAGAACGAATGAGGTAAGCGTTAGGCGAGTAAGTGATAAATAGGTGGCGCATGGAACATAGAAAGTGATGTGTAGTTAGAGCAAAGGCGTGCGATGTGGATATTGGGAGCAGTGTCAGTAAGTAGAGAAGGCATTTGCAATGTAAGTAATGGCTTAGCACACGGGCGGCAAGTGCCAGTTGTGAAAGGGAGGTTAATGCCTAGGTTGCATACATGTGACCACAACGCAGGGCGCAAGTAGGCACGCTATGAGCGATTGTGGCCATGGGGTGAGGTCAGCATTTGGGAACTGCTGATGCAGAGAGAGAATGCAGTAAGCGTTAGGCGAGTAAGCGATAAATAGGGAGCCAGCGCTACTTTAACTGAGGTGTGTAGTTAGAGTGAAGCCGTTGAATGAGGGTAGTAAGAGGCGCGTCAGCATGGGAGAGCAGGCATTTGCAATGTAATGAATGGCTTAGCGCAGACGCCATTAGTGCTAGTGGTAAAATGGAGGCTAAGGGGTAGAAGGCATACATTTGGTTATAAAAGAGGGTGCAAGTAAGCACGCTTAGAGCGATTGTAACTATGATTAGGAATAACACCTAGGAGCGGCTGATGCAAAGCGAGAATGCGGTAAGCGTCAGGCGAGTAAGTGGTAAATAGGTAGCGAGTGGAAATGAGAGAGTGTTGTGTAGTTAGAGTAAAGCCGTTGAGTGAGGCTAGTAAGAGCAGTGTCAGTGAGGAGAGGAGGCATTCGCAATGTGAGGAATTGCTTAGCACAAGCGTGGATAGTGCTAGTTGTGGAAGAAAGGTTAATGCCTTAGTTGCATACATTTGACTAGGACGGTGGGCGCAAGTAGGCACGCTTTGAGCGATTGTGGCCATGGAGTAGGTTTGGCACTTGGGAACGGCTAATGCAGAGAACGAATGAGGTAAGCGTTAGGCGAGTAAGTGATAAATAGGTGGCGCATGGAACATAGAAAGTGATGTGTAGTTAGAGCAAAGGCGTGCGATGTGGATATTGGGAGCAGTGTCAGTAAGTAGAGAAGGCATTTGCAATGTAAGTAATGGCTTAGCACACGGGCGGCAAGTGCCAGTTGTGAAAGGGAGGTTAATGCCTAGGTTGCATACATGTGACCACAACGCAGGGCGCAAGTAGGCACGCTATGAGCGATTGTGGCCATGGGGTGAGGTCAGCATTTGGGAACTGCTGATGCAGAGAGAGAATGCAGTAAGCGTTAGGCGAGTAAGCGATAAATAGGGAGCCAGCGCTACTTTAACTGAGGTGTGTAGTTAGAGTGAAGCCGTTGAATGAGGGTAGTAAGAGGCGCGTCAGCATGGGAGAGCAGGCATTTGCAATGTAATGAATGGCTTAGCGCAGACGCCATTAGTGCTAGTGGTAAAATGGAGGCTAAGGGGTAGAAGGCATACATTTGGTTATAAAAGAGGGTGCAAGTAAGCACGCTTAGAGCGATTGTAACTATGATTAGGAATAACACCTAGGAGCGGCTGATGCAAAGCGAGAATGCGGTAAGCGTCAGGCGAGTAAGTGGTAAATAGGTAGCGAGTGGAAATGAGAGAGTGTTGTGTAGTTAGAGTAAAGCCGTTGAGTGAGGCTAGTAAGAGCAGTGTCAGTGAGGAGAGGAGGCATTCGCAATGTGAGGAATTGCTTAGCACAAGCGTGGATAGTGCTAGTTGTGGAAGAAAGGTTAATGCCTTAGTTGCATACATTTGACTAGGACGGTGGGCGCAAGTAGGCACGCTTTGAGCGATTGTGGCCATGGAGTAGGTTTGGCACTTGGGAACGGCTAATGCAGAGAACGAATGAGGTAAGCGTTAGGCGAGTAAGTGATAAATAGGTGGCGCATGGAACATAGAAAGTGATGTGTAGTTAGAGCAAAGGCGTGCGATGTGGATATTGGGAGCAGTGTCAGTAAGTAGAGAAGGCATTTGCAATGTAAGTAATGGCTTAGCACACGGGCGGCAAGTGCCAGTTGTGAAAGGGAGGTTAATGCCTAGGTTGCATACATGTGACCACAACGCAGGGCGCAAGTAGGCACGCTATGAGCGATTGTGGCCATGGGGTGAGGTCAGCATTTGGGAACTGCTGATGCAGAGAGAGAATGCAGTAAGCGTTAGGCGAGTAAGCGATAAATAGGGAGCCAGCGCTACTTTAACTGAGGTGTGTAGTTAGAGTGAAGCCGTTGAATGAGGGTAGTAAGAGGCGCGTCAGCATGGGAGAGCAGGCATTTGCAATGTAATGAATGGCTTAGCGCAGACGCCATTAGTGCTAGTGGTAAAATGGAGGCTAAGGGGTAGAAGGCATACATTTGGTTATAAAAGAGGGTGCAAGTAAGCACGCTTAGAGCGATTGTAACTATGATTAGGAATAACACCTAGGAGCGGCTGATGCAAAGCGAGAATGCGGTAAGCGTCAGGCGAGTAAGTGGTAAATAGGTAGCGAGTGGAAATGAGAGAGTGTTGTGTAGTTAGAGTAAAGCCGTTGAGTGAGGCTAGTAAGAGCAGTGTCAGTGAGGAGAGGAGGCATTCGCAATGTGAGGAATTGCTTAGCACAAGCGTGGATAGTGCTAGTTGTGGAAGAAAGGTTAATGCCTTAGTTGCATACATTTGACTAGGACGGTGGGCGCAAGTAGGCACGCTTTGAGCGATTGTGGCCATGGAGTAGGTTTGGCACTTGGGAACGGCTAATGCAGAGAACGAATGAGGTAAGCGTTAGGCGAGTAAGTGATAAATAGGTGGCGCATGGAACATAGAAAGTGATGTGTAGTTAGAGCAAAGGCGTGCGATGTGGATATTGGGAGCAGTGTCAGTAAGTAGAGAAGGCATTTGCAATGTAAGTAATGGCTTAGCACACGGGCGGCAAGTGCCAGTTGTGAAAGGGAGGTTAATGCCTAGGTTGCATACATGTGACCACAACGCAGGGCGCAAGTAGGCACGCTATGAGCGATTGTGGCCATGGGGTGAGGTCAGCATTTGGGAACTGCTGATGCAGAGAGAGAATGCAGTAAGCGTTAGGCGAGTAAGCGATAAATAGGGAGCCAGCGCTACTTTAACTGAGGTGTGTAGTTAGAGTGAAGCCGTTGAATGAGGGTAGTAAGAGGCGCGTCAGCATGGGAGAGCAGGCATTTGCAATGTAATGAATGGCTTAGCGCAGACGCCATTAGTGCTAGTGGTAAAATGGAGGCTAAGGGGTAGAAGGCATACATTTGGTTATAAAAGAGGGTGCAAGTAAGCACGCTTAGAGCGATTGTAACTATGATTAGGAATAACACCTAGGAGCGGCTGATGCAAAGCGAGAATGCGGTAAGCGTCAGGCGAGTAAGTGGTAAATAGGTAGCGAGTGGAAATGAGAGAGTGTTGTGTAGTTAGAGTAAAGCCGTTGAGTGAGGCTAGTAAGAGCAGTGTCAGTGAGGAGAGGAGGCATTCGCAATGTGAGGAATTGCTTAGCACAAGCGTGGATAGTGCTAGTTGTGGAAGAAAGGTTAATGCCTTAGTTGCATACATTTGACTAGGACGGTGGGCGCAAGTAGGCACGCTTTGAGCGATTGTGGCCATGGAGTAGGTTTGGCACTTGGGAACGGCTAATGCAGAGAACGAATGAGGTAAGCGTTAGGCGAGTAAGTGATAAATAGGTGGCGCATGGAACATAGAAAGTGATGTGTAGTTAGAGCAAAGGCGTGCGATGTGGATATTGGGAGCAGTGTCAGTAAGTAGAGAAGGCATTTGCAATGTAAGTAATGGCTTAGCACACGGGCGGCAAGTGCCAGTTGTGAAAGGGAGGTTAATGCCTAGGTTGCATACATGTGACCACAACGCAGGGCGCAAGTAGGCACGCTATGAGCGATTGTGGCCATGGGGTGAGGTCAGCATTTGGGAACTGCTGATGCAGAGAGAGAATGCAGTAAGCGTTAGGCGAGTAAGCGATAAATAGGGAGCCAGCGCTACTTTAACTGAGGTGTGTAGTTAGAGTGAAGCCGTTGAATGAGGGTAGTAAGAGGCGCGTCAGCATGGGAGAGCAGGCATTTGCAATGTAATGAATGGCTTAGCGCAGACGCCATTAGTGCTAGTGGTAAAATGGAGGCTAAGGGGTAGAAGGCATACATTTGGTTATAAAAGAGGGTGCAAGTAAGCACGCTTAGAGCGATTGTAACTATGATTAGGAATAACACCTAGGAGCGGCTGATGCAAAGCGAGAATGCGGTAAGCGTCAGGCGAGTAAGTGGTAAATAGGTAGCGAGTGGAAATGAGAGAGTGTTGTGTAGTTAGAGTAAAGCCGTTGAGTGAGGCTAGTAAGAGCAGTGTCAGTGAGGAGAGGAGGCATTCGCAATGTGAGGAATTGCTTAGCACAAGCGTGGATAGTGCTAGTTGTGGAAGAAAGGTTAATGCCTTAGTTGCATACATTTGACTAGGACGGTGGGCGCAAGTAGGCACGCTTTGAGCGATTGTGGCCATGGAGTAGGTTTGGCACTTGGGAACGGCTAATGCAGAGAACGAATGAGGTAAGCGTTAGGCGAGTAAGTGATAAATAGGTGGCGCATGGAACATAGAAAGTGATGTGTAGTTAGAGCAAAGGCGTGCGATGTGGATATTGGGAGCAGTGTCAGTAAGTAGAGAAGGCATTTGCAATGTAAGTAATGGCTTAGCACACGGGCGGCAAGTGCCAGTTGTGAAAGGGAGGTTAATGCCTAGGTTGCATACATGTGACCACAACGCAGGGCGCAAGTAGGCACGCTATGAGCGATTGTGGCCATGGGGTGAGGTCAGCATTTGGGAACTGCTGATGCAGAGAGAGAATGCAGTAAGCGTTAGGCGAGTAAGCGATAAATAGGGAGCCAGCGCTACTTTAACTGAGGTGTGTAGTTAGAGTGAAGCCGTTGAATGAGGGTAGTAAGAGGCGCGTCAGCATGGGAGAGCAGGCATTTGCAATGTAATGAATGGCTTAGCGCAGACGCCATTAGTGCTAGTGGTAAAATGGAGGCTAAGGGGTAGAAGGCATACATTTGGTTATAAAAGAGGGTGCAAGTAAGCACGCTTAGAGCGATTGTAACTATGATTAGGAATAACACCTAGGAGCGGCTGATGCAAAGCGAGAATGCGGTAAGCGTCAGGCGAGTAAGTGGTAAATAGGTAGCGAGTGGAAATGAGAGAGTGTTGTGTAGTTAGAGTAAAGCCGTTGAGTGAGGCTAGTAAGAGCAGTGTCAGTGAGGAGAGGAGGCATTCGCAATGTGAGGAATTGCTTAGCACAAGCGTGGATAGTGCTAGTTGTGGAAGAAAGGTTAATGCCTTAGTTGCATACATTTGACTAGGACGGTGGGCGCAAGTAGGCACGCTTTGAGCGATTGTGGCCATGGAGTAGGTTTGGCACTTGGGAACGGCTAATGCAGAGAACGAATGAGGTAAGCGTTAGGCGAGTAAGTGATAAATAGGTGGCGCATGGAACATAGAAAGTGATGTGTAGTTAGAGCAAAGGCGTGCGATGTGGATATTGGGAGCAGTGTCAGTAAGTAGAGAAGGCATTTGCAATGTAAGTAATGGCTTAGCACACGGGCGGCAAGTGCCAGTTGTGAAAGGGAGGTTAATGCCTAGGTTGCATACATGTGACCACAACGCAGGGCGCAAGTAGGCACGCTATGAGCGATTGTGGCCATGGGGTGAGGTCAGCATTTGGGAACTGCTGATGCAGAGAGAGAATGCAGTAAGCGTTAGGCGAGTAAGCGATAAATAGGGAGCCAGCGCTACTTTAACTGAGGTGTGTAGTTAGAGTGAAGCCGTTGAATGAGGGTAGTAAGAGGCGCGTCAGCATGGGAGAGCAGGCATTTGCAATGTAATGAATGGCTTAGCGCAGACGCCATTAGTGCTAGTGGTAAAATGGAGGCTAAGGGGTAGAAGGCATACATTTGGTTATAAAAGAGGGTGCAAGTAAGCACGCTTAGAGCGATTGTAACTATGATTAGGAATAACACCTAGGAGCGGCTGATGCAAAGCGAGAATGCGGTAAGCGTCAGGCGAGTAAGTGGTAAATAGGTAGCGAGTGGAAATGAGAGAGTGTTGTGTAGTTAGAGTAAAGCCGTTGAGTGAGGCTAGTAAGAGCAGTGTCAGTGAGGAGAGGAGGCATTCGCAATGTGAGGAATTGCTTAGCACAAGCGTGGATAGTGCTAGTTGTGGAAGAAAGGTTAATGCCTTAGTTGCATACATTTGACTAGGACGGTGGGCGCAAGTAGGCACGCTTTGAGCGATTGTGGCCATGGAGTAGGTTTGGCACTTGGGAACGGCTAATGCAGAGAACGAATGAGGTAAGCGTTAGGCGAGTAAGTGATAAATAGGTGGCGCATGGAACATAGAAAGTGATGTGTAGTTAGAGCAAAGGCGTGCGATGTGGATATTGGGAGCAGTGTCAGTAAGTAGAGAAGGCATTTGCAATGTAAGTAATGGCTTAGCACACGGGCGGCAAGTGCCAGTTGTGAAAGGGAGGTTAATGCCTAGGTTGCATACATGTGACCACAACGCAGGGCGCAAGTAGGCACGCTATGAGCGATTGTGGCCATGGGGTGAGGTCAGCATTTGGGAACTGCTGATGCAGAGAGAGAATGCAGTAAGCGTTAGGCGAGTAAGCGATAAATAGGGAGCCAGCGCTACTTTAACTGAGGTGTGTAGTTAGAGTGAAGCCGTTGAATGAGGGTAGTAAGAGGCGCGTCAGCATGGGAGAGCAGGCATTTGCAATGTAATGAATGGCTTAGCGCAGACGCCATTAGTGCTAGTGGTAAAATGGAGGCTAAGGGGTAGAAGGCATACATTTGGTTATAAAAGAGGGTGCAAGTAAGCACGCTTAGAGCGATTGTAACTATGATTAGGAATAACACCTAGGAGCGGCTGATGCAAAGCGAGAATGCGGTAAGCGTCAGGCGAGTAAGTGGTAAATAGGTAGCGAGTGGAAATGAGAGAGTGTTGTGTAGTTAGAGTAAAGCCGTTGAGTGAGGCTAGTAAGAGCAGTGTCAGTGAGGAGAGGAGGCATTCGCAATGTGAGGAATTGCTTAGCACAAGCGTGGATAGTGCTAGTTGTGGAAGAAAGGTTAATGCCTTAGTTGCATACATTTGACTAGGACGGTGGGCGCAAGTAGGCACGCTTTGAGCGATTGTGGCCATGGAGTAGGTTTGGCACTTGGGAACGGCTAATGCAGAGAACGAATGAGGTAAGCGTTAGGCGAGTAAGTGATAAATAGGTGGCGCATGGAACATAGAAAGTGATGTGTAGTTAGAGCAAAGGCGTGCGATGTGGATATTGGGAGCAGTGTCAGTAAGTAGAGAAGGCATTTGCAATGTAAGTAATGGCTTAGCACACGGGCGGCAAGTGCCAGTTGTGAAAGGGAGGTTAATGCCTAGGTTGCATACATGTGACCACAACGCAGGGCGCAAGTAGGCACGCTATGAGCGATTGTGGCCATGGGGTGAGGTCAGCATTTGGGAACTGCTGATGCAGAGAGAGAATGCAGTAAGCGTTAGGCGAGTAAGCGATAAATAGGGAGCCAGCGCTACTTTAACTGAGGTGTGTAGTTAGAGTGAAGCCGTTGAATGAGGGTAGTAAGAGGCGCGTCAGCATGGGAGAGCAGGCATTTGCAATGTAATGAATGGCTTAGCGCAGACGCCATTAGTGCTAGTGGTAAAATGGAGGCTAAGGGGTAGAAGGCATACATTTGGTTATAAAAGAGGGTGCAAGTAAGCACGCTTAGAGCGATTGTAACTATGATTAGGAATAACACCTAGGAGCGGCTGATGCAAAGCGAGAATGCGGTAAGCGTCAGGCGAGTAAGTGGTAAATAGGTAGCGAGTGGAAATGAGAGAGTGTTGTGTAGTTAGAGTAAAGCCGTTGAGTGAGGCTAGTAAGAGCAGTGTCAGTGAGGAGAGGAGGCATTCGCAATGTGAGGAATTGCTTAGCACAAGCGTGGATAGTGCTAGTTGTGGAAGAAAGGTTAATGCCTTAGTTGCATACATTTGACTAGGACGGTGGGCGCAAGTAGGCACGCTTTGAGCGATTGTGGCCATGGAGTAGGTTTGGCACTTGGGAACGGCTAATGCAGAGAACGAATGAGGTAAGCGTTAGGCGAGTAAGTGATAAATAGGTGGCGCATGGAACATAGAAAGTGATGTGTAGTTAGAGCAAAGGCGTGCGATGTGGATATTGGGAGCAGTGTCAGTAAGTAGAGAAGGCATTTGCAATGTAAGTAATGGCTTAGCACACGGGCGGCAAGTGCCAGTTGTGAAAGGGAGGTTAATGCCTAGGTTGCATACATGTGACCACAACGCAGGGCGCAAGTAGGCACGCTATGAGCGATTGTGGCCATGGGGTGAGGTCAGCATTTGGGAACTGCTGATGCAGAGAGAGAATGCAGTAAGCGTTAGGCGAGTAAGCGATAAATAGGGAGCCAGCGCTACTTTAACTGAGGTGTGTAGTTAGAGTGAAGCCGTTGAATGAGGGTAGTAAGAGGCGCGTCAGCATGGGAGAGCAGGCATTTGCAATGTAATGAATGGCTTAGCGCAGACGCCATTAGTGCTAGTGGTAAAATGGAGGCTAAGGGGTAGAAGGCATACATTTGGTTATAAAAGAGGGTGCAAGTAAGCACGCTTAGAGCGATTGTAACTATGATTAGGAATAACACCTAGGAGCGGCTGATGCAAAGCGAGAATGCGGTAAGCGTCAGGCGAGTAAGTGGTAAATAGGTAGCGAGTGGAAATGAGAGAGTGTTGTGTAGTTAGAGTAAAGCCGTTGAGTGAGGCTAGTAAGAGCAGTGTCAGTGAGGAGAGGAGGCATTCGCAATGTGAGGAATTGCTTAGCACAAGCGTGGATAGTGCTAGTTGTGGAAGAAAGGTTAATGCCTTAGTTGCATACATTTGACTAGGACGGTGGGCGCAAGTAGGCACGCTTTGAGCGATTGTGGCCATGGAGTAGGTTTGGCACTTGGGAACGGCTAATGCAGAGAACGAATGAGGTAAGCGTTAGGCGAGTAAGTGATAAATAGGTGGCGCATGGAACATAGAAAGTGATGTGTAGTTAGAGCAAAGGCGTGCGATGTGGATATTGGGAGCAGTGTCAGTAAGTAGAGAAGGCATTTGCAATGTAAGTAATGGCTTAGCACACGGGCGGCAAGTGCCAGTTGTGAAAGGGAGGTTAATGCCTAGGTTGCATACATGTGACCACAACGCAGGGCGCAAGTAGGCACGCTATGAGCGATTGTGGCCATGGGGTGAGGTCAGCATTTGGGAACTGCTGATGCAGAGAGAGAATGCAGTAAGCGTTAGGCGAGTAAGCGATAAATAGGGAGCCAGCGCTACTTTAACTGAGGTGTGTAGTTAGAGTGAAGCCGTTGAATGAGGGTAGTAAGAGGCGCGTCAGCATGGGAGAGCAGGCATTTGCAATGTAATGAATGGCTTAGCGCAGACGCCATTAGTGCTAGTGGTAAAATGGAGGCTAAGGGGTAGAAGGCATACATTTGGTTATAAAAGAGGGTGCAAGTAAGCACGCTTAGAGCGATTGTAACTATGATTAGGAATAACACCTAGGAGCGGCTGATGCAAAGCGAGAATGCGGTAAGCGTCAGGCGAGTAAGTGGTAAATAGGTAGCGAGTGGAAATGAGAGAGTGTTGTGTAGTTAGAGTAAAGCCGTTGAGTGAGGCTAGTAAGAGCAGTGTCAGTGAGGAGAGGAGGCATTCGCAATGTGAGGAATTGCTTAGCACAAGCGTGGATAGTGCTAGTTGTGGAAGAAAGGTTAATGCCTTAGTTGCATACATTTGACTAGGACGGTGGGCGCAAGTAGGCACGCTTTGAGCGATTGTGGCCATGGAGTAGGTTTGGCACTTGGGAACGGCTAATGCAGAGAACGAATGAGGTAAGCGTTAGGCGAGTAAGTGATAAATAGGTGGCGCATGGAACATAGAAAGTGATGTGTAGTTAGAGCAAAGGCGTGCGATGTGGATATTGGGAGCAGTGTCAGTAAGTAGAGAAGGCATTTGCAATGTAAGTAATGGCTTAGCACACGGGCGGCAAGTGCCAGTTGTGAAAGGGAGGTTAATGCCTAGGTTGCATACATGTGACCACAACGCAGGGCGCAAGTAGGCACGCTATGAGCGATTGTGGCCATGGGGTGAGGTCAGCATTTGGGAACTGCTGATGCAGAGAGAGAATGCAGTAAGCGTTAGGCGAGTAAGCGATAAATAGGGAGCCAGCGCTACTTTAACTGAGGTGTGTAGTTAGAGTGAAGCCGTTGAATGAGGGTAGTAAGAGGCGCGTCAGCATGGGAGAGCAGGCATTTGCAATGTAATGAATGGCTTAGCGCAGACGCCATTAGTGCTAGTGGTAAAATGGAGGCTAAGGGGTAGAAGGCATACATTTGGTTATAAAAGAGGGTGCAAGTAAGCACGCTTAGAGCGATTGTAACTATGATTAGGAATAACACCTAGGAGCGGCTGATGCAAAGCGAGAATGCGGTAAGCGTCAGGCGAGTAAGTGGTAAATAGGTAGCGAGTGGAAATGAGAGAGTGTTGTGTAGTTAGAGTAAAGCCGTTGAGTGAGGCTAGTAAGAGCAGTGTCAGTGAGGAGAGGAGGCATTCGCAATGTGAGGAATTGCTTAGCACAAGCGTGGATAGTGCTAGTTGTGGAAGAAAGGTTAATGCCTTAGTTGCATACATTTGACTAGGACGGTGGGCGCAAGTAGGCACGCTTTGAGCGATTGTGGCCATGGAGTAGGTTTGGCACTTGGGAACGGCTAATGCAGAGAACGAATGAGGTAAGCGTTAGGCGAGTAAGTGATAAATAGGTGGCGCATGGAACATAGAAAGTGATGTGTAGTTAGAGCAAAGGCGTGCGATGTGGATATTGGGAGCAGTGTCAGTAAGTAGAGAAGGCATTTGCAATGTAAGTAATGGCTTAGCACACGGGCGGCAAGTGCCAGTTGTGAAAGGGAGGTTAATGCCTAGGTTGCATACATGTGACCACAACGCAGGGCGCAAGTAGGCACGCTATGAGCGATTGTGGCCATGGGGTGAGGTCAGCATTTGGGAACTGCTGATGCAGAGAGAGAATGCAGTAAGCGTTAGGCGAGTAAGCGATAAATAGGGAGCCAGCGCTACTTTAACTGAGGTGTGTAGTTAGAGTGAAGCCGTTGAATGAGGGTAGTAAGAGGCGCGTCAGCATGGGAGAGCAGGCATTTGCAATGTAATGAATGGCTTAGCGCAGACGCCATTAGTGCTAGTGGTAAAATGGAGGCTAAGGGGTAGAAGGCATACATTTGGTTATAAAAGAGGGTGCAAGTAAGCACGCTTAGAGCGATTGTAACTATGATTAGGAATAACACCTAGGAGCGGCTGATGCAAAGCGAGAATGCGGTAAGCGTCAGGCGAGTAAGTGGTAAATAGGTAGCGAGTGGAAATGAGAGAGTGTTGTGTAGTTAGAGTAAAGCCGTTGAGTGAGGCTAGTAAGAGCAGTGTCAGTGAGGAGAGGAGGCATTCGCAATGTGAGGAATTGCTTAGCACAAGCGTGGATAGTGCTAGTTGTGGAAGAAAGGTTAATGCCTTAGTTGCATACATTTGACTAGGACGGTGGGCGCAAGTAGGCACGCTTTGAGCGATTGTGGCCATGGAGTAGGTTTGGCACTTGGGAACGGCTAATGCAGAGAACGAATGAGGTAAGCGTTAGGCGAGTAAGTGATAAATAGGTGGCGCATGGAACATAGAAAGTGATGTGTAGTTAGAGCAAAGGCGTGCGATGTGGATATTGGGAGCAGTGTCAGTAAGTAGAGAAGGCATTTGCAATGTAAGTAATGGCTTAGCACACGGGCGGCAAGTGCCAGTTGTGAAAGGGAGGTTAATGCCTAGGTTGCATACATGTGACCACAACGCAGGGCGCAAGTAGGCACGCTATGAGCGATTGTGGCCATGGGGTGAGGTCAGCATTTGGGAACTGCTGATGCAGAGAGAGAATGCAGTAAGCGTTAGGCGAGTAAGCGATAAATAGGGAGCCAGCGCTACTTTAACTGAGGTGTGTAGTTAGAGTGAAGCCGTTGAATGAGGGTAGTAAGAGGCGCGTCAGCATGGGAGAGCAGGCATTTGCAATGTAATGAATGGCTTAGCGCAGACGCCATTAGTGCTAGTGGTAAAATGGAGGCTAAGGGGTAGAAGGCATACATTTGGTTATAAAAGAGGGTGCAAGTAAGCACGCTTAGAGCGATTGTAACTATGATTAGGAATAACACCTAGGAGCGGCTGATGCAAAGCGAGAATGCGGTAAGCGTCAGGCGAGTAAGTGGTAAATAGGTAGCGAGTGGAAATGAGAGAGTGTTGTGTAGTTAGAGTAAAGCCGTTGAGTGAGGCTAGTAAGAGCAGTGTCAGTGAGGAGAGGAGGCATTCGCAATGTGAGGAATTGCTTAGCACAAGCGTGGATAGTGCTAGTTGTGGAAGAAAGGTTAATGCCTTAGTTGCATACATTTGACTAGGACGGTGGGCGCAAGTAGGCACGCTTTGAGCGATTGTGGCCATGGAGTAGGTTTGGCACTTGGGAACGGCTAATGCAGAGAACGAATGAGGTAAGCGTTAGGCGAGTAAGTGATAAATAGGTGGCGCATGGAACATAGAAAGTGATGTGTAGTTAGAGCAAAGGCGTGCGATGTGGATATTGGGAGCAGTGTCAGTAAGTAGAGAAGGCATTTGCAATGTAAGTAATGGCTTAGCACACGGGCGGCAAGTGCCAGTTGTGAAAGGGAGGTTAATGCCTAGGTTGCATACATGTGACCACAACGCAGGGCGCAAGTAGGCACGCTATGAGCGATTGTGGCCATGGGGTGAGGTCAGCATTTGGGAACTGCTGATGCAGAGAGAGAATGCAGTAAGCGTTAGGCGAGTAAGCGATAAATAGGGAGCCAGCGCTACTTTAACTGAGGTGTGTAGTTAGAGTGAAGCCGTTGAATGAGGGTAGTAAGAGGCGCGTCAGCATGGGAGAGCAGGCATTTGCAATGTAATGAATGGCTTAGCGCAGACGCCATTAGTGCTAGTGGTAAAATGGAGGCTAAGGGGTAGAAGGCATACATTTGGTTATAAAAGAGGGTGCAAGTAAGCACGCTTAGAGCGATTGTAACTATGATTAGGAATAACACCTAGGAGCGGCTGATGCAAAGCGAGAATGCGGTAAGCGTCAGGCGAGTAAGTGGTAAATAGGTAGCGAGTGGAAATGAGAGAGTGTTGTGTAGTTAGAGTAAAGCCGTTGAGTGAGGCTAGTAAGAGCAGTGTCAGTGAGGAGAGGAGGCATTCGCAATGTGAGGAATTGCTTAGCACAAGCGTGGATAGTGCTAGTTGTGGAAGAAAGGTTAATGCCTTAGTTGCATACATTTGACTAGGACGGTGGGCGCAAGTAGGCACGCTTTGAGCGATTGTGGCCATGGAGTAGGTTTGGCACTTGGGAACGGCTAATGCAGAGAACGAATGAGGTAAGCGTTAGGCGAGTAAGTGATAAATAGGTGGCGCATGGAACATAGAAAGTGATGTGTAGTTAGAGCAAAGGCGTGCGATGTGGATATTGGGAGCAGTGTCAGTAAGTAGAGAAGGCATTTGCAATGTAAGTAATGGCTTAGCACACGGGCGGCAAGTGCCAGTTGTGAAAGGGAGGTTAATGCCTAGGTTGCATACATGTGACCACAACGCAGGGCGCAAGTAGGCACGCTATGAGCGATTGTGGCCATGGGGTGAGGTCAGCATTTGGGAACTGCTGATGCAGAGAGAGAATGCAGTAAGCGTTAGGCGAGTAAGCGATAAATAGGGAGCCAGCGCTACTTTAACTGAGGTGTGTAGTTAGAGTGAAGCCGTTGAATGAGGGTAGTAAGAGGCGCGTCAGCATGGGAGAGCAGGCATTTGCAATGTAATGAATGGCTTAGCGCAGACGCCATTAGTGCTAGTGGTAAAATGGAGGCTAAGGGGTAGAAGGCATACATTTGGTTATAAAAGAGGGTGCAAGTAAGCACGCTTAGAGCGATTGTAACTATGATTAGGAATAACACCTAGGAGCGGCTGATGCAAAGCGAGAATGCGGTAAGCGTCAGGCGAGTAAGTGGTAAATAGGTAGCGAGTGGAAATGAGAGAGTGTTGTGTAGTTAGAGTAAAGCCGTTGAGTGAGGCTAGTAAGAGCAGTGTCAGTGAGGAGAGGAGGCATTCGCAATGTGAGGAATTGCTTAGCACAAGCGTGGATAGTGCTAGTTGTGGAAGAAAGGTTAATGCCTTAGTTGCATACATTTGACTAGGACGGTGGGCGCAAGTAGGCACGCTTTGAGCGATTGTGGCCATGGAGTAGGTTTGGCACTTGGGAACGGCTAATGCAGAGAACGAATGAGGTAAGCGTTAGGCGAGTAAGTGATAAATAGGTGGCGCATGGAACATAGAAAGTGATGTGTAGTTAGAGCAAAGGCGTGCGATGTGGATATTGGGAGCAGTGTCAGTAAGTAGAGAAGGCATTTGCAATGTAAGTAATGGCTTAGCACACGGGCGGCAAGTGCCAGTTGTGAAAGGGAGGTTAATGCCTAGGTTGCATACATGTGACCACAACGCAGGGCGCAAGTAGGCACGCTATGAGCGATTGTGGCCATGGGGTGAGGTCAGCATTTGGGAACTGCTGATGCAGAGAGAGAATGCAGTAAGCGTTAGGCGAGTAAGCGATAAATAGGGAGCCAGCGCTACTTTAACTGAGGTGTGTAGTTAGAGTGAAGCCGTTGAATGAGGGTAGTAAGAGGCGCGTCAGCATGGGAGAGCAGGCATTTGCAATGTAATGAATGGCTTAGCGCAGACGCCATTAGTGCTAGTGGTAAAATGGAGGCTAAGGGGTAGAAGGCATACATTTGGTTATAAAAGAGGGTGCAAGTAAGCACGCTTAGAGCGATTGTAACTATGATTAGGAATAACACCTAGGAGCGGCTGATGCAAAGCGAGAATGCGGTAAGCGTCAGGCGAGTAAGTGGTAAATAGGTAGCGAGTGGAAATGAGAGAGTGTTGTGTAGTTAGAGTAAAGCCGTTGAGTGAGGCTAGTAAGAGCAGTGTCAGTGAGGAGAGGAGGCATTCGCAATGTGAGGAATTGCTTAGCACAAGCGTGGATAGTGCTAGTTGTGGAAGAAAGGTTAATGCCTTAGTTGCATACATTTGACTAGGACGGTGGGCGCAAGTAGGCACGCTTTGAGCGATTGTGGCCATGGAGTAGGTTTGGCACTTGGGAACGGCTAATGCAGAGAACGAATGAGGTAAGCGTTAGGCGAGTAAGTGATAAATAGGTGGCGCATGGAACATAGAAAGTGATGTGTAGTTAGAGCAAAGGCGTGCGATGTGGATATTGGGAGCAGTGTCAGTAAGTAGAGAAGGCATTTGCAATGTAAGTAATGGCTTAGCACACGGGCGGCAAGTGCCAGTTGTGAAAGGGAGGTTAATGCCTAGGTTGCATACATGTGACCACAACGCAGGGCGCAAGTAGGCACGCTATGAGCGATTGTGGCCATGGGGTGAGGTCAGCATTTGGGAACTGCTGATGCAGAGAGAGAATGCAGTAAGCGTTAGGCGAGTAAGCGATAAATAGGGAGCCAGCGCTACTTTAACTGAGGTGTGTAGTTAGAGTGAAGCCGTTGAATGAGGGTAGTAAGAGGCGCGTCAGCATGGGAGAGCAGGCATTTGCAATGTAATGAATGGCTTAGCGCAGACGCCATTAGTGCTAGTGGTAAAATGGAGGCTAAGGGGTAGAAGGCATACATTTGGTTATAAAAGAGGGTGCAAGTAAGCACGCTTAGAGCGATTGTAACTATGATTAGGAATAACACCTAGGAGCGGCTGATGCAAAGCGAGAATGCGGTAAGCGTCAGGCGAGTAAGTGGTAAATAGGTAGCGAGTGGAAATGAGAGAGTGTTGTGTAGTTAGAGTAAAGCCGTTGAGTAAGGCTAGTAAGAGCAGTGTCAGTGAGGAGAGGAGGCATTCGCAATGTGAGGAATTGCTTAGCACAAGCGTGGATAGTGCTAGTTGTGGAAGAAAGGTTAATGCCTTAGTTGCATACATTTGACTAGGACGGTGGGCGCAAGTAGGCACGCTTTGAGCGATTGTGGCCATGGAGTAGGTTTGGCACTTGGGAACGGCTAATGCAGAGAACGAATGAGGTAAGCGTTAGGCGAGTAAGTGATAAATAGGTGGCGCATGGAACATAGAAAGTGATGTGTAGTTAGAGCAAAGGCGTGCGATGTGGATATTGGGAGCAGTGTCAGTAAGTAGAGAAGGCATTTGCAATGTAAGTAATGGCTTAGCACACGGGCGGCAAGTGCCAGTTGTGAAAGGGAGGTTAATGCCTAGGTTGCATACATGTGACCACAACGCAGGGCGCAAGTAGGCACGCTATGAGCGATTGTGGCCATGGGGTGAGGTCAGCATTTGGGAACTGCTGATGCAGAGAGAGAATGCAGTAAGCGTTAGGCGAGTAAGCGATAAATAGGGAGCCAGCGCTACTTTAACTGAGGTGTGTAGTTAGAGTGAAGCCGTTGAATGAGGGTAGTAAGAGGCGCGTCAGCATGGGAGAGCAGGCATTTGCAATGTAATGAATGGCTTAGCGCAGACGCCATTAGTGCTAGTGGTAAAATGGAGGCTAAGGGGTAGAAGGCATACATTTGGTTATAAAAGAGGGTGCAAGTAAGCACGCTTAGAGCGATTGTAACTATGATTAGGAATAACACCTAGGAGCGGCTGATGCAAAGCGAGAATGCGGTAAGCGTCAGGCGAGTAAGTGGTAAATAGGTAGCGAGTGGAAATGAGAGAGTGTTGTGTAGTTAGAGTAAAGCCGTTGAGTGAGGCTAGTAAGAGCAGTGTCAGTGAGGAGAGGAGGCATTCGCAATGTGAGGAATTGCTTAGCACAAGCGTGGATAGTGCTAGTTGTGGAAGAAAGGTTAATGCCTTAGTTGCATACATTTGACTAGGACGGTGGGCGCAAGTAGGCACGCTTTGAGCGATTGTGGCCATGGAGTAGGTTTGGCACTTGGGAACGGCTAATGCAGAGAACGAATGAGGTAAGCGTTAGGCGAGTAAGTGATAAATAGGTGGCGCATGGAACATAGAAAGTGATGTGTAGTTAGAGCAAAGGCGTGCGATGTGGATATTGGGAGCAGTGTCAGTAAGTAGAGAAGGCATTTGCAATGTAAGTAATGGCTTAGCACACGGGCGGCAAGTGCCAGTTGTGAAAGGGAGGTTAATGCCTAGGTTGCATACATGTGACCACAACGCAGGGCGCAAGTAGGCACGCTATGAGCGATTGTGGCCATGGGGTGAGGTCAGCATTTGGGAACTGCTGATGCAGAGAGAGAATGCAGTAAGCGTTAGGCGAGTAAGCGATAAATAGGGAGCCAGCGCTACTTTAACTGAGGTGTGTAGTTAGAGTGAAGCCGTTGAATGAGGGTAGTAAGAGGCGCGTCAGCATGGGAGAGCAGGCATTTGCAATGTAATGAATGGCTTAGCGCAGACGCCATTAGTGCTAGTGGTAAAATGGAGGCTAAGGGGTAGAAGGCATACATTTGGTTATAAAAGAGGGTGCAAGTAAGCACGCTTAGAGCGATTGTAACTATGATTAGGAATAACACCTAGGAGCGGCTGATGCAAAGCGAGAATGCGGTAAGCGTCAGGCGAGTAAGTGGTAAATAGGTAGCGAGTGGAAATGAGAGAGTGTTGTGTAGTTAGAGTAAAGCCGTTGAGTGAGGCTAGTAAGAGCAGTGTCAGTGAGGAGAGGAGGCATTCGCAATGTGAGGAATTGCTTAGCACAAGCGTGGATAGTGCTAGTTGTGGAAGAAAGGTTAATGCCTTAGTTGCATACATTTGACTAGGACGGTGGGCGCAAGTAGGCACGCTTTGAGCGATTGTGGCCATGGAGTAGGTTTGGCACTTGGGAACGGCTAATGCAGAGAACGAATGAGGTAAGCGTTAGGCGAGTAAGTGATAAATAGGTGGCGCATGGAACATAGAAAGTGATGTGTAGTTAGAGCAAAGGCGTGCGATGTGGATATTGGGAGCAGTGTCAGTAAGTAGAGAAGGCATTTGCAATGTAAGTAATGGCTTAGCACACGGGCGGCAAGTGCCAGTTGTGAAAGGGAGGTTAATGCCTAGGTTGCATACATGTGACCACAACGCAGGGCGCAAGTAGGCACGCTATGAGCGATTGTGGCCATGGGGTGAGGTCAGCATTTGGGAACTGCTGATGCAGAGAGAGAATGCAGTAAGCGTTAGGCGAGTAAGCGATAAATAGGGAGCCAGCGCACTAACTTGAGGTGTGTGTGTAGTTAGAGTGAAGCCGGTTGAATGAGGGTAGTAAGAGGCGCGTCAGCATGGGAGAGCAGGCATTTGCAATGTAATGAATGGCTTAGCGCAGACGCCATTAGTGCTAGTGGTAAAATGGAGGCTAAGGGGTAGAAGGCATACATTTGGTTATAAAGAGGGGGTAAGTAAGCACGCTTAGAGCGATTGTAACTATGATAAGATTAACACCTAGGAGCGGCTGATGCAAAGCGAGAATGCGGTAAGCGTCAGGCGAGTAAGTGGTAAATAGGTAGCGAGTGGAAATGAGAGAGTGTTGTGTAGTTAGAGTAAAGCCGTTGAGTGAGGCTAGTAAGAGCAGTGTCAGTGAGGAGAGGAGGCATTCGCAATGTGAGGAATTGCTTAGCACAAGCGTGGATAGTGCTAGTTGTGGAAGAAAGGTTAATGCCTTAGTTGCATACATTTGACTAGGACGGTGGGCGCAAGTAGGCACGCTTTGAGCGATTGTGGCCATGGAGTAGGTTTGGCACTTGGGAACGGCTAATGCAGAGAACGAATGAGGTAAGCGTTAGGCGAGTAAGTGATAAATAGGTGGCGCATGGAACATAGAAAGTGATGTGTAGTTAGAGCAAAGGCGTGATGTGGATATTGGGAGCAGTGTCAGTAAGTAGAGAAGGCATTTGCAATGTAAGTAATGGCTTAGCACACGGGCGGCAAGTGCCAGTTGTGAAAGGGAGGTTAATGCCTAGGTTGCATACATGTGACCACAACGCAGGGCGCAAGTAGGCACGCTATGAGCGATTGTGGCCATGGGGTGAGGTCAGCATTTGGGAACTGCTGATGCAGAGAGAGAATGCAGTAAGCGTTAGGCGAGTAAGCGATAAATAGGGAGCCAGCGCTACTTTAACTGAGGTGTGTAGTTAGAGTGAAGCCGTTGAATGAGGGTAGTAAGAGGCGCGTCAGCATGGGAGAGCAGGCATTTGCAATGTAATGAATGGCTTAGCGCAGACGCCATTAGTGCTAGTGGTAAAATGGAGGCTAAGGGGTAGAAGGCATACATTTGGTTATAAAAGAGGGTGCAAGTAAGCACGCTTAGAGCGATTGTAACTATAATAGGAAAACACCTAGGAGCGGCTGATGCAAAGCGAGAAGCGGGTAAGCGTCAGGCGAGTAAGTGGTAAAAGGTAGCGAGTGGAAATGGAGAGTGTTGTGTAGTTAGAGTAAAGCCGTTGAGTGAGGCTAGTAAGAGCCGGTCAGTGAGGAGAGGAGGCATTCGCAATGTGAGGAATGCTTAGCACAAGCGTGGATAGTGCATTGTGCATAGGCATTGAAAGACATGCTGGGAATGAACAGGG